>VZSR01003371.1:14038529-14385851 GCA_013398615.1 Brachypodius melanocephalos | reverse complement strand
TGATGCTGCCACACAAGAACATATTTTTCTAATTTTGAATCTTATCTGTATTTTTTCAGGTCTCCAGCCTTTGTAGCATTTTTAGATTAATTAACAGCAAAATTATACTGCATGAGTACAGCACAACTAACCTCTCTGATTTATTTTATCTTGATACACAAATATAAGAAAACAGTATAAACAGCAACATATGTAAAGGAAATGTGTGAATATAAACAGTATATGAAATGTTAATAATTTATTACATTAGCTAGAGAGGAGGGTTTATAAGCAAGATAGTTCATGTATCTACAATTTCCCTGCAAAGTGGATTGAAATGTGGGGAAAATGACCTAAAATATTGTCAAAATACTTAGTGTTTACAATTTTAGTTGAAAGATGGAAATTAGATCTCAAATTGGTAGTATTTGTACTATATATACACAAAAGCAAACATATGCAAGAGCACACAATTTCTTCAATATTTTTCCTGATAGTGTCCTTTTGTTTTGTTTCACATCATTATTTACATGTATTACAGAAGCACATAGCTACACATTAAACAGTGTTATAATACACTAGCGATTTTTAAAAAGGTCTTAAAAACTCTTTGAGACAAAGTGAATGGAAGTAAAGCTAAAGACTATTTGATGGAATGAATGGTGTTGGGAAGAAAATCAAACATTGCTTGATGCAATTTCTAGAATGGTGTTTAAATCATTCAAAACAAGAAAGTTAATATTTGTTAGAAAAAACTCCACGAAGTTGTAGCTTAGTCTTCACTGCTGACTTTCTCTAGCCTGGCTGAAATGCAATCTGCACCTTGCCTGTGATGAAGGATACAATCATGTCATTAGTTAGGTTGAATAGGACCTTTAATATCATCAAGTCCAAGCATTTAGTCCAGTTCTGAAAAGTCCATTACAAAAATATATCCCTACGTCTTTTAAATTTCTCTAGGAATGGCAACAACACCACTTCCCTGGGTGGCCTGTTCCACTGCTTGACAGCCCTTTCCATGGAGAAATCAAACTAAACCTCCTCTGCTGATAAATTTCCTCTCATCTTGTCCCTTGTCACCTGGGAAAAAAGGACAACCCTCACCTCACTACAACCTCCTTTCAGATAGATGTAAAGAGCAATAAGGTCACCACTGAACTTCCATTTCTCCAGGTTAAACAACCCATTTCCTTAGTTGCTCCTCACCACACTCCTCACCATACCCTCCAGCAGCTCTGTTACCCTTCTCTGGACTCTTTCCAGCACCTCAATATCTTTTTGGTAGAGAGGAATCCAATACTGAAGAAGCTACTCAAGATGTGGCCTCATCAACGACAAGCACTGAGGGATAATCACTGCCCTGGTCCTGCTGGACACACTATTGCTGACACAGGCCAGGTGCCATTTGTTTTCCTGGCCACCTGGGCACACAGTGGCTCCTGTTCACCTGGCTGTTGACCAGCATCCCCAGCTGCGCAGAAAAAGCCACTCTTTCCAGCCACTCTTCCCCAGGTCTGAGTGCTGCATGAGGATGTTGTGACAGTGCAGGACCTGGCACCCGGATTTGCTGAATCTCATACTGCTGGCCTTGGCCCATCTATCCAGCCAGTCCAGATCCCTCTGTAGAGCCCTTCTCCAGCAGATCAACACTCCTAGCCAACACAGTGTCATCTGCAAACTTGTGGAGAGTGCATTTAATCCTCTCATCCAGATCACTGATAGACGTATTAAACACAACCGATACTGAGCCCTAGCGAACACCCGTTGTGACTGTCTGCAGACTGGATTTAACTTCATTCACCACCCTCTGGGCCCAACCATCCAGCCAGTCTGCTACCCAGTGAAGTATCATGTCTGTCCAAACCACGAACATCCAGTTTATCCAGGAGAATGCTGTGGGAAATGGTATGAAAAGCTTAACTAAAGTCTAAGTAGACAACACCCACAAATTACTGCATTCATTTCGTTTCACAGTGGAGCTGTTCAGTCTCAAGGTGCTGTGGAAGACTGGAAGTAAGAGCCTCATTATTTCTAATCTCAGATGGTTTGTCCATGTCAAGCCCTCAGTTTCCTGAAAATCTTTTTTGTTGCTGTAACACAGATACTACTGCACCCACTTCACATGGATATGTTAAAGATTAATGTTGCATAGCTAATCAACGTTGCAGTGCATACACATGCTTTATTACTGATGAAGCATCAAATCAATGAAACATTTAGGCCTCAATTTTTCAATGTCATCTGTGCAGAAAGATCCTTGCACCTATTTTGAACTTCCAGAAGAAATATAAGCCACACAGAAATATGGAATTCACTCATATTGGTGGCTCTGCAACATCAGTAATTCCTTCCAGTGATGCTTAAGCAGTCACTATACCATTCTCTCAATGTTGAGAACTGAAACTGAAAATGTTGAACAACTGATAACTATATTAGGAAGTTATGATGAGATATTATTAAAATAGTTAACTCCTCTTTTTTTTTTTCATTTTTTTTCACTTTTCAAATTAGCAGATTTGAAAGCCTTTGGAGGTTCCAACAGACAGCTACACCAAGACTGATAAATATTGATACTTTTTTCCTACTTTTGTCTTGAATACTTTCTCAACTTAAAAGAAGTATTGTTAAATATGAAGATCTGATATATATATAAATGTGGGTATGCATCAGCATGTATGACACATCAAGTATTTTATTTATTTCATAGAATCCTGCAATCATAGAATGTCTTTGGTTGGAAAAGACCTTAAATATTATCTAATTCCAATCCCTCTGCTGTAGACAGAGACAACTTTCAGTATATATTGACGAGGATATTAAATACAGGTCCTTAAGGAACACCATCTGACACTGATATCTTTGGGATTCTGAGCCACTGACTATTATCCTCTGGATCCTGCTGTCCAAACAATTCCTTATCCATCTCAGTCCAACCATCAAATCCATCCCTCCACAGTTTAGACCGAAGGGTGTTGGGGGAGCCCATGTCAAAGGCTTTACAGAGGTCCTGATAAATGACAGCTATAGCCCTTCCCTTGTCCACTGATGTTTCATATGGATACTTGTTATTTCCAAAGTACACTGTAGCTGTAAAAAGTGCTAATCTGAGATTCTTGAAGATTGAATAAAACAGAGTATCTACTGTATAGCACCAGAACACTTTGTGCCAAACATCATACATTCTTTTTTCAAAGTATTGCAGTATTGCAATTTGAAGTGGTAAGGTGTACTCAAGTGGAGAGCAAAGGCGTGTTCATTTTACATTGTTGGGGTTTTTAAAATATTTTAATCTAAATATGAGTAACGAATATTTAACTAATTGTGATCACACCAGCAAGGATCTGATTAGGGCTAGCAATAGTTGAAGTAAAACTATTGCTCCCTTAAGATTTTGATCACTAATATGATCTCTTACAAATGGTAGTCACTTGGTGACTACTAATCTATATTTACTTGCATTTTTCTTCACTTACTATTTATGCTTGGAGTTAATCCTGAAATAATTGAGCACAGAGTCACAAAGTCTAACTAAATCATCTACCCTCAAATATGTCTTTTACATAAGCTAAAGAAAAGCTTTTCATAGTCTTATTTTTAGCAACAATTGCAATTGGTAGGATTATAAACTACTCTTAGAACATTAACTGTTAACATGGACTTACATGGATGGCCTATCAAACCACTTTTCCTCAGTCATTTAAATTTTGATATTCCCCTCACCTAATGACCGTTTAAGGAAGCATAGAATCAACGGCATGTCCTTAATGTGCTGAAAGAGGCAAAATTGTCTGGTTAGAGAGTAATACAGGAAGTTACAAAAGATTACTGGAATCTTTTCTAAGCAGCTTATACTGTGAGCTCCCTGCTGTGGCTGCATAACAGACCAGCTGGCTGGATGCTGCCGTGGAGGTGCTGGAGCTACACACCACGGGAAGTGGCTGCTGGCAGTGCCAAACCCCATACAGCAGAGCTGCCAACTCTGACCTACCTCAGGGATTAATTTAAACACATTCTTCATCTTTGATTGGAATAAACTGAATCTTTTGTAGATTAGAACTAAGAAAGGTGGAGAGACACAGCAAGGAACTAATTCACTATCTGAACAGACAAGGTCATTGAAGTTGCACTTACATTTTACGCAGCTGAGGAAGTTTCTTAAAGATTCCAGTAGCTTCCAGGACGGAAAATTCATTGTTATTTAGTCTCCTAAAAGAAATTACATGAATTTCAGAAAAAAATATTCAGGGATTGATACAGAATATTCCACATTAAGCGAACTTTTGATTCTGGCTTCCCTGAACATCTGATATTTAACTAGTAGCTGAAGAACAATTCCTTATATACTGACATTTATAATTTTGATAATTCCTATGAATGAACATTTTCATTAGTTAAACTTAGGCATCCTTAAGACATTTTAAAAACCTGCTCACAAAATTGTATTCAGCTAAAACTGAAAAGGAATGTAAGATGGTGTTTTTAATTTTTCAAACAAAAATGTAACTAAGGGAGGATTCCACGCCAACCTATAAATAAAAGTCTTTAAGAAGGACATATAAACCACCGAAGATTAGTCTTCTGTTCTTTAAAGGATATCAGGTGGAGTCTGCCAGACATCTGGAGGTACTCACAGAACACTATTTACAAGAATGAAATAATTACTTTTCTTTTGAATAGGGAATGAAACCCACTGCATAGGTCTTCCCATGAATTTAAAAACACTTCCTTCACCATGATTTATCTTCATACCACTACAGCTGGCACACATATATTGCTTAAGGCAGCATTAAATGCTGACTTGTAACACAGTAAGAAGGTATGCAATGAGCAACAAGTACTTCTCTTTTTCCTGCACAGGTATCAAGGCTCACAGTACAGTATACCTTTAACACTAGCTAGATTAGGGGACCAACTATATGTCAAAAAATACCTGCATTGACTCAGTACTCCCTACTTCCTCTCTTGGAAAGAAAATGGAAATTATGAGTATTAGATCCTTTATATGCTCTAATGGAGCTTTATTATTAAGGAAGGGAGTCTGTCCAGCATTTCCTTAGAAATCTTAAATAGGAAGGAGAAGATATGACTGGCAAGATCACTGTGAATGAAATTCAGCACAATTCTAAACCCAGAACGCTTTTCGGAATTGTCTTATTGCAAGACAAGTTTAAAAAAAACCCCTAGAAAATTAAAGAAAGCTGTTTGTTCATCCTTCCCTCCTGCTCATTCTCATTGACAGCTAGAAGGGAAATTAAGGTTGTAAATCTGCAGGTATGGTTGTACAACAGTTTCAACATGGAACTAAACTGAAAGAAGATAGAAGTTTTTTGGATATACACAAAATATTCGCATATCACACTAAACTACAAGGAACATGAATTTCAGAAGATGCTATCATCTCTAAAAATCAGCTGAATGACCTAGTGTGATTTTTAGTGGGACCATATAAAATATTCTTGCACACTGTAAATTAACAAAGTTAATTCTTCACTCTAAACAGACTTTTCTTTACCGTATCGACAACAGACCCACTGACCATTCTGGACATGTTGATACCTTCAAACACTTTTCAAGTGCTATACCATGTAGAATGACTTGATAACAAAAACATTAACTGATTTCACTTGCTCGAATGCAAACATTTCTAACCACACTGAAAAATGCAAACAATTTGATTATTTATTCTTTGCAACAATCTTTTACCTATTAAAGGTAATTTACTTTGTCTCTCCCTCAAGTTTCTTTCACACAATTGGCTTAAACCCTTTTAGTCTTGTCTACAATTCTTCTCCTTGAAATTTTTTCTGAGCAATTATATCCATCTTGAAAAATGAAGTCTTTAGCACAGTATTCCAGCTGATCCTTTACTATTTCTATGCACAGTACAATAATTATTTCCTATAATTTACATTCTACATTCTTATACATCCATCCAGAAATGAAATTTGTATTAGTGCCCAATAGCACTCCTTCATCTTTAATATGTATGATAACCACATCCTTCTATCTTGACCTACTTGTTGTTTATGCCTCAACCTTGTATTTCTGGTGCTAAATCGTCCTATCTAATTTCATATGTAATGTTCTTTCTAATTTCATATGTAGAATCATTATAAAAAATTCAACATATAAGATTGAAATTATTTTTTACTTAGAATTTCTTCTGGGGACTTAATTTTGAGTGATTTCTGAAATGCTTCCCTGCATTTTTCTATATATTAAAAAGATACCTAAAATAAAATATTATAAAATAAAAAAAAATTATTTCTGGGGTGCAATTATATACTTCTACTTTATATCAAATACTTTACTATCAGATTAGACAGATCATTCAATGTTTCTCTTGAATAGTGAGCAAGAGAAAATGGGAAGTTAGAACAGAAGTTAGTTGGTTTAGTTATAATTTTTTAAACTTATACAATGAAGTATCTGTCTTGAACTATATTAATGTATTCAGATTTTTTTTAAAAAAGAAAAATACTTGGAGGAAACATTTTTTCCCCCCTCTGTGGTATTATTACTGGTTACAATTAACACAATAGACACTTTTTTTAGAGAATCACAGGGTATGCTGAGTTGGAAGAGACCCACAATGATTACTGGGTCCAGTTCCTGGCTCTGTCACTGTCACCACAGAGCAGAGATCGGTGCCTGCATCTCCTCTTCCCCTCATGAGGAAGTTCTGGACTGCAATGAGGTCTCCCCTCAGTCTCCTCTTCTCCAGTCTGAACAGACCAAGGGACCCCAGCTGCTCCTCATACAGCTTCCCCTCATGGCCCTTCACCATCTTTGTTGCCCTTCTTTGGACAGCTTTTTTCCTTACTTTTGATTTTCATTTCCAAGCTGAGATTTAACTCCAAACATCACCCTGCAGAAATTAGTGTAGCTCTCCTCATCACCTGAAGAAGCACCAACGTAATCTGACTCTAACAGGTGTTTTCATATCACATTTTGTGGATTAAAAAAAATAAAGCAAGGCTAAGTAGCTGCTATTCTCATACCTACCAGTAAATATTGTGAACTGGAAATCAAATAGTGGTCCTAGAACTAGACTGGGAAGTCCCAAGATGAACAACAAAGACAGTGCATCAAAGACCAGGAATGATAGGAGGAAACAAGAGGAAGAGCTGTATCAGTGAGTTTTTCTATCAGTGAGGCAAATACCAAGAGAATGTATTTGGCTGGAGCAAATGGATTTTGAGCAGAAGTAAAAAAAAAATGAAGAAGTAATTTCTTTGTCCTCTCTCGAATATTTGCAACACTGTTGAAATTTTTATTACATCAAATTACTTGAAGAATGATTTGTACAGCCTATCAAATAAAAGGCTGAATAATGACTTTGTTAGAGTTAAACACCATTTTACTTGGATAGAGTGCAGGAACTAAAAGGGCTCCTTAATGGCAAAAAAATACAAAGGAAGCAATGACAGAAACTGAAGAGAGGTAGAGTCCATCTCAAACTAAAAGTTCCCATTGGAAAAAAAAATAACAGAAGTGAAAGAAAATAACTTCTGCAACAGTCTCAGGGGAATGGTGGATTTTTTAATCCACTAACACCTTCAAATAAGACTGGATATTTTCTGAAAGAAGTGCTGCAACCATATATTTAGTAAAAAAATCTTTTGTTGCCTGAAATTTGAGTGTTTAAGATATTGAGTAGATGATGCTTGATTATTTGATTGTTCCTTCTGAATTTAATAGGTAGGAACCATAATTATAGAAAGAAAACACCTGACAGTATATCTTCCACATGCAAATAAATTAATCTAAAAAACCAATTAAAATGCTAAATTGAGATTTTTATTTTTTCAGAGAAGAGACAATTACACATGATTACTCCTAAATATCAAAGCAATGCATGCTTAATTACTTCAACAACCCCATTCCTCTTTTCTTGGTTCAGTAACTTCATTTATACAACTACTACTTCATGATCTCCTACACTTTAACCTGTTACCTATTCCATCAGCTTTTATTCCTAAATTTAAAATAAAAAAAAAATCTCAAAATATCAGATAACATAAAATGTATTTGTCCACTGAAATCTACCTCCCCTCACACAAGACTGTATTGATTTTTTTTCTTGATTGCAATTTTCAGATTTGTAATAAGAACAGGTTGTGGTTTAAACCCACCAAGACACCACATTCAACACAGCCACTTGCTCTCTCCTCCACCATCACGATCTGGGAGAGAATTGGAAGGGCAAAAGCTGGGAAACTCATGGGTAGAGATAAAGACAATTGAATAGGGAAATGAAAAGTCATGCACACAAGAAAAGAAAAACAAGAAATTAATTCACTGCCCTCCACGGGCAGGCAGGTGTTCAACCAACCCCAGGAGAGCAAGGCTCCATCAATTGTTAACAGGGCCTTTAGAAGATAAATGCCATCACTCCAAATGCTCCACCCTTCCTCCTTCTTCCTCCCCTTTAGGTACTGAGCATGATGTCACATGGTCTGGAATATCCCTCGGGTTATTTTAAGAATATCAGTCAATATCAGTTTGAATCACCTGTCCTGGTTGTGCTTCCTCCCATCCTCCCATGCACCCCCAACTTCTTTGGCAGCACAGCAGTACAAAAACCAGAAAAGGCCTTGGCCCTGTGTAAGCCCTGCTCACCAAGAACAGAAACACCTCTAAATTATCAATCCTCTGTTCAGCACAATTCCAAATCATAAGCCCATACTATCCACTGTGAAGGAAATTATCTACCCCAGTCAAAACCAGCACAGAAAATTACTGCTCAACTCCTTTTCACAGCTTAGAGATAGAAAAAAGTCTTCATTGGTGTTTTAAAAAAAAATCAGTTTTAAATCACGTTTCCTGTCCAGATATTCAACTACTTAAGAATAGTCTCCTTATTTGATATCTGATTGTCAGTGTTGCTTTGATGCCAGATGTGGACTACCCTTTTAAGAGGTGTGCCATCCCATTGCTCATCTCAATCCGGTGGGTGACAGCTTGATCACAATAATCTTGTCTCCACATCTCTATACTGCTTTACTATGTCAAATCAAAGCCCCTTTTTTTGTCCCTCAACATTTTGCCTTGTTCTTTAAACTGAATCTCCTAGGAAAACCAGCTATTTCCTTCCACCTTTGCTCTGCAATGACAGCCACTTTCATCTACCTTTTTGCCAAGCCTTCAACCATTTCTGCATTCCCTTTTATACTACTCTTTGCACATGGAGGAACGTTGTAAAACTGTCTTAATTTTATCTTCCTCTCCCTCCTTGAAGATTACTTCAGTTGTAATGCCTACAAATCATTCCCATGTGGCACTTATTAAGCAAGTAATCTCTGAGTTCCTCTCTCTCCATCTCTATTCATTATATTATTGTCTCATCTTCTTAACTCTGTACCATTTGTCTGCTTTATCTTCCTCTGGTCTCCTGCCCAAAAAAACATAATGTATGCCTTGAATGAAAAGAATTGTCTCTGTCTGTTTAAACATCTAGGTAGCACTTTTTAAGACAGACCTCTGTGGTTACTGGATGCCCTACTTTCTCCTGCAGTTAAAAGTTAAAAGCAAAATAAACCCCACTACCTTTCAAAAAATCCAAGTGGATTGCCCAGGTCCTGAAGAACTAGAAACAGAATAGTTTATTTTTTTTCTTTATCATGGGTTTTTAAGGCTACATGGTATTGAAATAACGCATAGATAATTTTTATTAATATTTAGTCCTTTGAAGTGCACCACAGAGGTTACTTTCGATTTCTGCTGCTCAAAAAAGCAAAGCTGTGGGTTTATATTTAATAATTTTAGGGGTTTTTTCTCCATAAATAATGGGTTCAACTTACAACTCTGCTGTGTACTGGGGAATGTGATCAGGAATTTTGTTGAGTTTCTGATTGGAGCAGTCCACTGTGGTCCCTTCACAGCGACATTTCTCAGGGCAAGCCAAATCTGCAAAGCAGTCTCCACTTAATTTGGATCTGTAATCTTCAGTGCCTGTAGAAGATTCAAGTCAAAACACAGATACTAAGTCAATAAAGCATAAGATTTGCTTCTTGTGAGAAGGTTGAAAAGACGTCTGCAA
This sequence comes from Brachypodius melanocephalos, assembly GCA_013398615.1. Classification (NCBI taxonomy): domain Eukaryota; kingdom Metazoa; phylum Chordata; class Aves; order Passeriformes; family Pycnonotidae; genus Brachypodius; species Brachypodius melanocephalos. The sequence continues at coordinate 14,375,830 of VZSR01003371.1, read as the reverse complement.
CGCAGATAACGGGTGGGTAACTTGGGAAATGCATGATAAACTTTGTGATACTGAACAGACACAAGGGCTTCAAGAGAGGGTTAAATATAGGGACTTAAGATATGCTGGAAAAAGAAACTGAGACCAACTTCACATAGCAGGATAACATTAACTTGAGCTTTTCACAGCTGTACTTTCTGCTGATTATGTTGTCAGCCAATCTAGCCTTGTTTATAGCTAATCACACAAATGCCACTGTTTGTTTTAGAATTTGTTTTCTTTCTCTTTATCAAGAATAAATGGATCCTGAGTGCCACCTTTTCTCTTTCTCAGATTATAAATTTGTATTGTTGACTGGACTTCATTAACCTCCGTGATTTTTTTTTTAATAGTCCCGATACTCCACATCATCTCAACAAATAAGTTTAAAGCCCTGTTTTCAGCTTTAATTTAAAAAATGTCTGATCCTGACTTAAGCCTCAGCAGCTTGCCATGCTGTAGAAAGCTGCGTGACGTTCCATGGTGCTTGACAGAACCATGTTTTACTCATACCTCACAACCACATGGTTAGATCAAGCACAACAGAAAATCTCGCTACATTATCAAAACTGCATCCATTAGGCCAAGGATAAGAGCAAGGGAAAAGAGGAAGGAGTAGGTATAAATTACAGGAGCATTTGAAGTTTAATACTTGCTTACATGACATGGCATTCTTATTACTGAATGTCCAGTGCCACGGTAACAGTATCACTGTCACAGATTAAATAAAAATACAATATATATTAAAAAAAAAAATAAAAGAGGGGGAAAAAAAGAACCACATTGAAAGTTTCCTCCACCATTTCCCAGAGTCAGTCAAAGAAAACATCCTAAACATATCAGGAAAAAACATCCAGTAAGGAACTGAGGGTGGGTGACAAAACAAAGAGAAGCCAAAAGGACCTGTGGGTTCTTCTTGGACAAAGGTGAAAAGACTGACACTAGCAGAAGGTGCATCAGGGCTGGGAGGTACTGTGATTTAGTTCAGACACTGAACTTTACTTACAGCCAAAATGGTGAACTCCTGAAAAAGTAAAGATAGCCAAGAAGGAAAGAAAGACAGAGTAATGCCAATTAAGACAAAAACATGAACTAAGATCTCATGTTCTCTACTTAACTTTCGTTTGATTAGAAGATGGTGCTAGGGCCATTGTCTTCAGCAGAAGGAAAGAATAATTCATTTTGAGTGGCATTTAAAAATGAAGATAAGATTGGGGTTTATTACAGATTTCATATAAGATGATGATCATGCCTCCCATGAATTATTCTTCACTATTTTGAATGTGTTCTCTAGAAGTTGCTCCCTGCACATATATAGGAGTTACAAAATATTCTGAGTTGGAAAACACCCACGAGGATTCAAAGGAGTCAAATATACATGCTATGCCACTTAAATCCTTAATAAACCAAACAAATATAGGACAAACAGATTGTTCAGTGCAGGGGAGAAAATCCAACAGTCATCACGTACTACGTTATTTACCACTTGTAAATGTTTTAGCAATCCATATGATGAAACTACTATAGAATACTTCTATGAGGTAGCAGAGAAATGACGATTTTTCAAATAAATTATTTAATACTTGCAAACCTTTAGTCTCCCAAATTACTATAATGAAATTTTACTAGGACTTCATAGTGTCTGCAGAGCATCATCTCCAAATGATGTATTTAAAACAAATACTAAAAATATTTAGGTGTTTAAAGAAATTATAAGATTATTTTATAGTATACACTTAAATATAAAGAAGTGGTTTTAGTACTTTTTAATGCCCAATAAACAGGTCTACAAATATGTTTGTTTTTTTTTTTTTCCTCCTGCACCCAGAGTACATCACTGTTAGCAGTTTAACAATTATTCAGGGACAATGCCTTCAGCAACTAAAATACTTTTAGGTAACATCTCCCTGAAAACCTGATAGAAAGAGAAAGCAACAGAAGCAGTATTTCAAGAAGCATGTATATAGCCCATTATTTTAAATTTAATTCTTTTCCTTCTTCTTCTTCTCCCCCAGCCCACCCTTTCCCAGGAACAGCATTTTTAAAGGGTATGTAAATAAGCCTAAACTGCATGAGTAGCCATATCATAACCAGGCTGTGAAGACATTTGCTGGCAAGAAAACACTTCTAACTCACAAGCAGAAGTTGTGCTGGCAAGGTTCAGTAGAAGTCACTCTGTGGCAGGAATACAGCTGTTCTACACATTAAGGAATTGAGTGGTACTACAGGTTTATGAAATTGAATCCCCCTGTTTTATGCTGCTTTAAAAAACATTTTTGTGGATCCCAGTGCTGAGAAATTGCTGCCTTTTTTCATACTTCATTTTGTCTTTTCTTCATGTTCAAAACAATGTATTAGTATAAGAGAATGAAGAACTTCACATGACTGCTGCAAATCTAAGTTTTACATCACACAGCATTTGGAAAAAAGCTGTTAAACATACCAGCTAATATGACAACAACTAAGAGTACTGCAGAATGATGATATACCCGTAATACTTGAAAGAAGTGCACTGGTGTCCTAATCAATTACTGTAGATATTTTTCTAGATATTAAACCCTGGCAGAAAATCTTGATTGCAAATCACATACTGTAATACATCAATAGATGCATTATTCCCTTGTTTATTTTGTTACTTACAATCTGTTATGAATATAACTTGAGTGAATAATTTATTTTTCTATTAAGAAAACAGTGCACACACTGACAAGCAAGGTTAAAGAAAGAAAGATCCACATTTCAAAGAGCTAGGGCCAACATTGGTAAAATTTCTGTAAAAATATCATAGACTTATTGCAGCTTAAAGCAGTGTGTAAATTGCTATTTCATGCCCAAACAAAAGTAATTTTTTTATTGGAAAGCATTTCTGATTCACTGTATGCACGTGACCACAGAATGCCTCTAATTAAGAATATCAGCTTTCTTTTCCAAGCATTCCACTGTGATTTCCTAAACAAAAGGAGGGTGAGCAAGCAGCAGATGCAGCCAGCATAGAGCATGAAAGCAAGGCAAGAAAACGTTCATTTGTAGAATGTTTAGTCCTTAAAGTTGTGCTAGCTCTTTGATGGCAGCATGGTTTTCTGTGTTTAAAAGCAGCTCAGGAGCTACATTTTAAAAACAGCAGCAGCAGCAAGGCAAGGTACAAGGTAAGTAGAAGTGTCAGTTAAAATATGAACTAGCAGGTGCAACTTTCTAAATAATTTAAGTATATAGGTATAATTTTGGTAGGTTGTGTGCACATCTGTGAGACAGAAAAAGGTAAACGGAGCTGCATGCTAAGCTCTTATATTCAGAAAACAGAATTACTAGTATTCTACAAAGGAAAACTAAGTATAGCTACAGGTAATGACTAATGTTAATACACATGCATCAGTTTCCTAAAAGCTATGACAAACTTTGCTTTTGGGGTGAAAGGGAGAGGATATCTGCAGTTAGTCAATCTTACTGCAGAGACAAACCTACCTGGAATGAAATACTGTTCTTTAGCTAAATAAAGAGAAAAAAAAAATAGGAGATGCACCTGAATGTCAGCAAGCAAAGAATGAGTTTTATTAGATTAAGTATGGACTGCAGTTAACTACAGATAATTTAGTAAAAAAAAAAAAAAAGTGTATTCACAACGAGAGCTGATAAACAACGAAGTGTGAATTGTCATAAATGTATCCGGAACACGGATAACAAAACCGTTTTCATCTGGTATTTGCACTTAAGACTAAATAAACTGTAGAATGTGAAATGCACCTGGAACAGCTGGATACCATATGACAAAAGTTAGGATTTAAAGAAATGTAAGTAGGAAATGGAATAAGATTAGAAAAAGAAAACAGTAAATTTCACTATGAAGCAAGCTCCCTGTATAAAAGAAATATGTTACGTTTCCATATTTAGCTTAGAAATTTTTAGATCTCTTACATATTCCAGAGCCCTGTGGAAATATAAGAAAATGATTTATAGTGGTACTTGTAGTGAATAACTTTAGCATTTCATTCTGAAGTTTTATATATTACATTTATTTTGTCAGATGTAATGCTACTCAGAAATAGTGCCAAATATGTTAACTACAGTAATGTTCCGTGATCCAACAGTCTATGACTTCCCAGATTTCCCTCTGTTCAGTCAACGAACTAAAAAAAAATTCTGTGATGTTTAATAATTCTGTAGAGAGAGAGCTGCTTTCATTGGAACTTCTATAACCACTATTTTTTTTTCTTTTTTGTTGGCAATAAAGGAAAAACAGCAGCTGAACTAAGAAAATTACCTGAGCAGCGGAATTTCTTGCTTTTGATCTGGCCGATCCTTTTGTTTGCCAGCCGGCGGGGGCTGGTGCAACGGGCACCGCTGGTCTCAATGGGGTTTGTGTGGAGATAATCCGCCAGCCACTTCAGATGGCAGTCACAGATAAATGGGTTCTGAGCCAAATGCCTTTCATGGAGAAAAAAACCAGCAATATCACACATTATTTCCCTTTGGTCTCAGCAGTACCCAGTGCTTTTACTGCACTGTAGAGTATGAAGTCATACTTGAGAGATCCATAAACAAGAACATACGTACAAGGTCTGAATGGCACGGAGGGGAGAGAAGGTGCCTTTTGCAATGGTCTGAAGCTTGTTGTCATACAAAGAAAGAAGATTCAAGTTGTGCAGATCTTGAAACGCATCAACTCGCAGGCAATTGATCTTGTTGGCATTCAATAATCTGTTTAATGGAAAACAATTATAAAATTGAAAGAAATCACTCCGTGTCGCAGCTTCAGCATTTTTCACAGGCAATTTTTTGTGCACCTTTGCAACCAGAACAACAGATGGAATAACAAATAATAATTGCCAGTGACATAAGGAATATCAGTGAATTGAAGTATCTTATTTGGGTTATATGTATTCCTACATATTTGAACCTTGGAGTTTAAATGTTTACATTTATTTAGCTAAAATCCCATTTCTTGTATGTGCTTGTAGAATGTCAGTGTGGTATTTGTGTACTGTGAAAAGAAACAAGCCTAAAAAAATCAAGTATATTCAAAGAAAAGTAGTTTCTTTTGCCAAATAAATAAACAAACAAAAAAAGGAGCTGAACACTGTGTTCATTAGCTGGAAGAGATTTGCAGTGGCACTTTTAATTATATGTTACTAATCAGCATGCTGCCACATTAACAGAGTTGTAGTAAAAACTGGTGGCATGGAATATATCCAAATCTGTCTTGGATTCTTTCTCCTCTGCATCTTCAAAGGGAACCTTTTCTTCCCTGTACCTCCCAGACTTTTAGTGTTAAAACAAACAAGCCAATCTAAACCAAGTCCTTTTGAAGAGAAAAAAAAAAGCCATTTCATTAGATGCCATTTTATAACTGAATATTTTTTACTTCTTTCCATTTTAAGCCAGAAATGGAAAGAAATGGTGGATTTGAAACCTAATGCTCTGACCAAAAGTTTTGCCACACAAGTAGAAATTTACTCAGACCTAAAGGTACTGTCTGGACAATACGTATTAAGATACGGACATTTTTTAAGTACAGACTTGAGAGAAGAAAAGGTTGTGGGGTTTTTTTTTTGTTTGTTTATTTGTTTTTCTGGGGTTTTAAATTTTTTTTTACCAGATCTGAAATATATTTTATAACTAAAACATCTTTAAATGAAAACAGGAAAGTATATCCTGCTCACTACTACAGTTTTTGAGACTAAAGTAAATCACAATGCAAACCTCTAGGTGGTGCTAGAACTTGCATTTTCTTTGTATATATTTACTGTTTTGCCATCTTCAATTAGTTATTAGTAACAGACATTTTGCCAACCACTTCATGGTGAAGTCTGGACATTAGATAACGCTAGACGTGTCAAGATGTTTTAAATTCTTTAAGAAGGCTAACTCAACACATCAGTTATTCTGGGACAAGTTCTTTCAAAACCACCACTGTTGTTTTATGGTCTATTTAATGCATTTCTTTTACATGGTGCATCTACTGCACAGCCTCTTCTGCTAAATAATGACAATCTTTGATAAACTTATCACCATGACATTCTTTATTCCAGAGTAAAATCTAAACAGCAATGGTTTAATAGGTTACACATGGAAATTTCCAAAGCGTTAAACGAAGCAGCAGCATGAGTTCACAAATTCAATGAACGATACAGGGTGTCAGAAAACAGGGTGTCAGAAGTCATCAATGAAACTGTAGTGCAATACTGTTCTTTCATGGGTACAACGAGAAATACAATTGCATTGCATTTCCACTATATATTTTCTCTTCATAAAACAAATAAATAAAAACACAAATATTCCTTCTATGGTTCCCACACAACTATATACATCCTATTTGTCATTTACAGTGCATCATATCTTTATGTGTTTTAGCCTTAGAAATTCCACACAGGAGAACACATTAATTTTAATCATTTTAGGCTGAAACATTAACTGATATTATCACATTTGTGGATGAATGGCAAGCTGGCCTGCAACAGTCTTGGCTCTTTTGGTTTTAGCATAATTTGGTTTTACTCTGCTTTGATCTTCCACATGGGATTTCCTGCCAGTTCTTCTTCTGGCATAAATCTCCAATCATGTTTACCCTTTTGAATGATCCCAAAATAGAATAAATTAAAAAAAAAAAACAAAACAAAAAAAAACCAAAAAACCCAAACAAACTCACAGCAGTTGCAGAGAAAAAAGTCCTTCAAATAGGCCCTTTGGAAGTTCTGTGATTTTATTGCCGTAGAGGACTCTGTATCAGGAAATAAAGCAAACAAAGCTACCATTATGAAAGGCATATGCTATGGGATTTTAACTTCAAAAATACAGAAATTCCCATTTTCTTGAAAGGAATTTAATAACAACCACTTGATACTTGCAATATCCTTGTGGTCCTGCGAGGCAGCAGGATCACATGCTTTCCCAAAAGGTGTACAACCCAAAAAGCTCCTTGCTGAATCAGCACCTCACTGATCACAGGCTCACCAAGGGACCCTGCTAAGTGGATTTGCTGTTTGCAAGAACAACTAACTGGGGAATAAAAGACATGTTTGGTTTTGATCAACTCTTTGCCACGAACATATTTATTTAAAACCCTGTACATTATTAGTGTCCAACTGTGAAAGAATATTCAATTACCACCATTATTCTGAAATGATTATTACAACTTTCAAATTGATTCAATTTATAAGAAAATTTTGCATGGAGCCAAAATAATTTAACTATAAGAATATGAGAAATTTGCTTCTGTTTACGGGTCAAACAGATACCTACAGTGAATTGAGTGAACGTAAGCCCTGGAAAGCATCTGGAGCTGCTTCAGAGATCTGGTTATTGCTCAGGTCACTGAAACAAATAAAATTTGATTCAATTAATTCCAGCTATTTTCAAAATAATGAACTTTAAGATAATATGTAATTAGAATTAGGCATGAATGGAAGAGAGAAATTGAAATATTTACATGAGACACTGCCAAAGAATTTTAATATAAAACCACTAAAATTGCCAGCACACTGAAACAAAATGCATAGTTAAAAATAGTTCAAAACACTTGGAAAAAAAAAGACAAAATATTTACTTTTCCTAATTGCTTAAGTGCATTTTGTAAGATTCCTCTGCTTACTACAACCCAAGAGCTATACAGCCTCAAAAATAATCTGAAATTATCCTCAGTCTCTTTTTTTTTACTAGAATTTTTGCTACAGTAATATACTGCTTCTATGTGGAACCACATTAAACAATTTCAATATTTTGTAAGAACGCAATTATTATCAATATGACAAAGATGCTATACAGTCTCAATAATCAGACTGCCAAATCAGTTTACCTTCTAGCAGCCAAACTTTCATAAGTGCTCACACATTAACTGCAGTGCCCCTGAAGCATCTTGACTTGTTTTTTTATTTTAGACAGATAAAGATATATATGTAAATAAATGTAAGCTATTGGGTACGTACATTCTTCGAAGCTTTTTATATGGGGAGAAAGCTCCAGGAGGGATGACCTTGATTGAATTTTGTTCTAACCGTCTGCAAAAGAATAGCAACAACATAAAAATACAACCCCCATGCTAAACAAGAATCTAAAGCCATAAGAAACTACAAGGGGTAGACTTCAACCAGGATGACATCTGCTTTCTTTTTCAGTACCATTTTTATTTCTTTCATTACCGAAAAAAACCAAAAAAAAACCAAATCAAAAAATAAAAAAAAAAATACCCCACCAACCAACCAGTCAAACCTTTTTGCCTGTAGAGAGTAATATTGTAAATTAAAACCAAATCTTGATTTTATATTTAAAGAAAACTGATTTTCAGAGCATACAAGATTTCTGTAAAATTTAAGACAAAATTGTCATCAAAATTCCAATCTTGAATAAGTCTTAGTTTACTCCCAACATGTTGGTCACATATAGCAATTTGCATAGTAATTTTTATTCAGAAATGCCTAAAGATTTCTATGAAATAATTGAAATATGCAAACCATGGGAACGCGGAGAGGAATGTTCCTACAGACAAAATAATATATGTTGCTACCTGCAATAAGGCAACTGCCATATTTTTAAAGATGCATCCAGCTTCTTTAGATACTGTACAGAAAATATTCTCTTTAAGATATAATACTAGATTTGCACAGCCACACTTCTAACTTCTTTAAACAAGTATTTTAAATGCTTGCTTTGTACGTATAGTGACTGTAGTTGAAAATTTCCATACTGTAAAGTGTGAATTTACTGATGGAAACCAAAACTTGGAGGAGGTTTGCATATGGGAAATCAATGCAGATAATAGACCTACGGCTCAGGTGCCAACGAGCCAAAACAGAGTCAGTGATGAGCACACTTAAAACAGAAGCTACTTCCTCACACACCCCAGTATATCAAGGTTATGGCAGTGCAAATTTCTGCCATGTGGACATCAGAAACTATTATACCAAAGAGTATTACAGGAGAAGCCATGATTATCCAAACCATGCTCATATAACGAGCTCTCTATTTCCCTCTTTCATGCACAGATATCAACTCTATGATTTATGTACATAAAGATGATGCCAAAACCTTATTAATAAAATTAATCAAAAAATCTGTAAGTTTACTGTATTTATTCTAACTTACAAGGACCTTGCCTCAGAATTTAAGGTGAAAAAGCCTTTTTAAATCTAGATGCAGAAATATTGGCCAATCTTTTTCCTTTCATTCTTGTTTCACTTTTTTCCTATTAACTGTCTCCTGTTTCACTTTTGTTCTGGGACATATGAGTCTATGTGTGTGTGCAGTGTAAATAATAAACTCATATATTTTGAGTAAGCTTTTTCAAGAAAATATTCTTACAGAAAATGTTTCTTTTTCTAAAGTTTTTCAAGAGATCACAATATAACTGAACTGCAGCTTTTTTCCCTGCCTTTATGAAATCTCTTTCAGATAGAGATATATTTAATACTTAAAATGTCTTTACTCTGATCATGCTTTAACTTAGCAGAATTTGTTGTTGAATGGCTTGTGATGAATTCAAGATAAAAAAAACCAAACCAAAATCTCCAGAAAAATCTTCTAGCAAAGAAAATCTCACTTCATCACAACTGTTTTAGTCCTTTTTAGGAGAATGCTGTCACCTTGCTGTAGATTTCTGGTGTATTTTAAACACTGAAGGGAATCCCATGGCACAAGACTGAAAACTTTTTCCATAAACATGATGCTTATTCAAGATCCTTGCCTTGGCTGAGCCTTTTGGACCCACGAAACAAACTCTGCATCAGACTGGGAGTGCTGACCAGGATACAAAGCAACAAGGTCACTTCTCTCCTATACACTTAGCCAGATGCAGAAGGCAAACACATGAATAAGCAAAAACTTGATGAAGTTAAGGCCAACACCAAGTCAGGCCACACACAAGTATTTTCCATCTTTACATTAAAATTTTAGTTTTCCCAGAAAGTAAAGATTAGGCACAGTTATCACCTAAGATAGTTTTTCTAAACTGGCTAAATCAGGGAGAGGTAAACCCTCCAGATAATAAAAGTTCCTCATTTTAGTAACTGGAAGGAGTTGAGAAACCAAATTAACGCAGCCATGAATAGCATAGTTGCCATCCCTCCATTCCTGTTACACTCTCTGGCAGCAACCGACTGCCTAACCCCAGGGATAGCCTAATCTGACACTGATCAGATGTGGAGCTCTGAAAACCAGCCAAATAATTATCTTCAACAGGGAAACACATGAGGCATATGCAGAGGACTGGAAACGAGAGGGGTAGAAAAAAGGACAGGGAAGGATTAGGCCGTAATACAGACGAGGTCTTGGATTGCCAGAGAGGGAAAAATGCTTCTGGGTATATGGGAAAGAGATACTGCAGTAGCAATGCTCCCACATGAGGCTATCACAAGCCTCATTTATAAAAGCTGCTTATTAGTCCAAGATGTAAAGATTCATAACCTAGTGCTGGAGGGGCTCCAGTCTACATTCACATATCTTTAGACATAAAATGATCTTAATTAGGTAGGATAAGGCATGTATCTCAAGGTCTAGCATTAAATTAGGACACAATGTATTTTCCAGTTTATTCTCTTAATTAAAAGTAGATATTAATTCTATAAACTGAAGTACCTTACAGGATCCATGTAGGCCATTTTTCATGAGAAGATGGAATAGCAGATTTCATTTACTGCTGTCCAATTTGGCTACAAATTACATGGGCCCAAAACCCAAAGAAGTCTTGCTACACCACATTTCTGAGAGCTAATTTCCAGGAGTTCTAGCACCAATCCACTGGTGGATACGAAAATGAACTTTATGTCAACTTTACCTAACATTTCCTTTTAGTGAGACATTTACATTCCAGCAGACAGAATGGGCAGTGCTGGGATATCTTTACAAGCTCTTCTGGATAAAGGAATTGTTTTAGTAGGATCATCTAAGTATCTCTTTTCTCAAGTTAAGCTGAAGTGTAGGCACTGAAACACACCAAATAATTTCTTATTTTAGGAAATAAGATTAATATAAGACAAGAAGAACAAGATTATATAAATACAGAAGAAAAATCTTTTATACCCCACTTTGTCTGTAAAGAAAGTAAATCAAGCCCTCATTTTCAAGCTTTGTTATCATTTAATTTTCTGCTTTATCTTCATAGAATCAGCTGAATTTCACAGAATGTAAATTTGTATCCACTATTCCAGAGAAAATCTAATTAGACATATTCCTAAGTCACAAAGTACAGACAGACTAATAGCTAAAGGAAATTTGCATTCTACTGATAAAACTCATAGTAATTAAAAACTCCTTTATATTAATGCCCTATATTAAATGAAATATTTTTAATTCTGGAATAGGATAGGTTGTAGATTACTGAAAAAGTCGGCCATTAAGTGCTTGCAAATGACTTGGCCAGAAGTAGTATTATATTACCAAAGAACAACAACAAAAAAAGCCTGACTCACTATTTTTTCCACGAAAATTGTATTAAATTTTGTTCGCAACAACTCTTTCAAAGTCATTCCAAAAGTATTTTTTTCTTATAAATGAACATCTATGTATCATAAACAGTGTCTTGGTGATTTCTTTTTCAAAAGTCACAGTCAATTTTAGTAGCATATTTAATAAGCTAAGATAATGGAGGAAGATGGTTAAGTATGCTCTTCATCAAAGCTTGCATTGCCCCATGTAAAAAAAAAGCACCCTGCCCACCAGCACACAAACACTAATTAATGCTTTTAATATTTAGTCTCCATCTCTTTTTAGTGTTTCACTTCAAAGAAGTCCTGCATCAATACATAAGTGTTTTAGTGTCTTAATGCTGCCAAACTAGTTGAAACTCTTTTTGAAGACTATTCCCTAATCTCTCCTATCTAGGAAATGTACTGTGAACATTTCTCTTTGGAAATCTTTCCTCTCTGCTTATCACTGCAGACACTGTAATGTACAACCACTTACTATTCTAAGAAATAAAGGTGCTTCTGCAGTTGTGACTTCCAACCTAATCAAATCAAATCAAAGTAGGTCCCCAGCCAGTAGACAGATTCTTGCCACACGGTCCCCAGAGAGCCCTGTGACATGTAAATCACTTGACACTTTCCAGGAGGATGCTGTTCTGTACCAGAAGCCTGCAGCACACCATCACTGATTACTACTTCCACACTTACAGAGACAGACAACATGCTTATTTATACTGACACTTCTAAACCAGCTTATTTTCCCACTATAAAAAGTCATTTCTGTGAATGACTGCTGCGCCAGGAAAGAGGGCAGACCGAGAATGGAGAACACCCTGTTCTCTACAGAATCGTTTTTACTCTAAATCATGCAGATGGGGTACAAGATACCCACTCAGTAGAGAATGGTAAAAAAAATACAGAGATGTGCTCCACCTAAATGCATGTAAAGGGATCAGAGATATAAAAAAAGCATTTTGTAATGCTAAAATAAAAAAAAAATCTTGCTTAAGAAAACGCGAATTTGAATATGGAGGAGCAAATAAGACATATCTTTTATAATTAAACAATCAGAATATAACATCTTGATTAAGTAAATTTGGATGACAGAATAGTGGCTTTAGCAGTTAATTAATCTACACTTTTAATTCCAGTATCTCTGAATTTACAAGAAGTCTTTCAAGAAAGCTGTCAAGAAATCCCACAAGAATTTTACTACAGAGAGAAAGTGTAAGCTGTGAAATGAGTCTGATGTGTTGCACAGATGCTGATTATACATGGTAATAAAATTGACAGCTCTTCTTTGCATTTTCCCCATCTGCTTTTAAAGTAAATGGCAAAAACAGCTGTCAAAAAACCAAAAAATAGATTTCAGTGGTGGGATTGAGTATAGCTCCTGAATCTGAAGAACTGCAATACACAGCCAACACATCTCTCATCACATGCAACATCTGCCAGATTTTGGGGTTTCTTTTTTTTTTTTTTTTTGAACAAGGAAACAGTAATGATCTCCCTTGCTAGAGGAATCCTCGAGGCTATTAAACAAAGTACCTTTTTTGTCTCTCCATAACTGCACCTCTAGAGCGCTTAAATCCACTAAATGTCACTTCTAGCCTTAGCAGCAGAAGAATCCTGTTGAAAGCTGTGATATCATCCCCATCCAACAAAACAAAAGATGTATTTTGAATGACTGTATTAGTTGCATTTCTTACTTTCAGGCTCTAAGTCTGTGTATTAATAAATCTGTTTGACAGTTTTCTAAATATTTGTATATAAAGAATCACTGTCAATGTTGCCCTAAAGCTTGCCGAACTGTTAACATCCAGCCTAATTGTTCTATCAAATATTTCCTCAGGGGATTGGTTTTAAATGACAGACAACTCCTTAGTCTGCATTACATGAAGAAAGTAATATGAATTGCAATTCTAAAGCTATGAAACAATTCATCGAATTTATTCAAAAGCAAGTCTCAAATCTGCATTCCATTACAGAAAGGGCCATCTCATGCTCTGAACTCTAGAGCATCACTAATGATGATGGGCTTGACATTCCTCCACTGTTACAGGTTCAGGCTGTAGCAAAATATACCACTTGTTAAATAATTATTTGCTTAGTACTTTGGCTTCTGTCAATGTGGCTCCAGTGCAATTAGCCTGAGTCACCTAGAGTCAAGTTAGTCTCTTTAATTAGCCTATTTTTGATGAGAATTCTTATACTACCACAACTGGTCAAGCTGTTCAGATAAGTGTTTTAAATGCACAAACAAATAGATACAGTCCTGCTATACTCTTGGCTCATCACAAGCAGGGATCTGTCCACCTATTGTAAAAGAGCAGAAAGACAACCTTGAAAATACCCCCATTGTGTGAGACCAACAGGGAGACAGGAGTCCTCACAACCTGCTAAATAATATCTGGTTTTATACTACAAATTTGCCAGAAAACTAAAAAAGTTTTTTTTTACTGAGAATATGTGGTTGCTTACTTTATTATGTATTTAAAGATTTAATTGATGAAGAAACATTTGAATGACAAAACCACAAAACACTGAAAAGTCAGTACCCATAGTTTCTTTTTAAATTACTTCACTCACATAATTGCTGAGGAAAAGTAATCAGCAGTGAAGAGCCATGTGTGAAAATAAAATCTAAGATTAGCAACACCTTTGGAGTATGGCACAGCTGTCAGACATCTACGAGGGTTTTTCTGGAAAAGTGACATGGGCCTTCTCCAGCTTCCCTCCACGCTGTATAAAATATTCACTTATTCCATGCTTGAGTTATTTTCTTTCCCTTGGCAGCATCAGAGAGGTCCATCAAGGTGCCTCTCCTAAATAACACCCAGGAGAAAACTGCACAAAACCCTGAGAGGTGGAATGGTGCTCATGCTGGCCAGTACCTACTGCTAGTTTCTGGAAACCAGCACTGCTCCCATATGCTTCTTGTCTGGTTCTTTTGTTGTGTGTCTCTGTGTTCTCCTGACTCTTGAAATTATCCTGTTGTCTGAATTTAATTAGTTTTCAAGATAGGACGCAAGGGCATGAAGAAAGGCAAAGACGTGAACAATGGCAGCACAGAACACAGGCTAATAAAGAACAGATTAGATGCTATACTTACAAAATCATCTGACAACTCAAATGAAAAAGCTGGGGGTTTGTTTTCCAAAAAGCATAAAGCCACATGATTTACAGTAATTTTCAGATTAGGAAGATACTTGAGTAAGAGCATGACAAATCATTTCTCTTGTGTGTGTTAAGCAAGCAGGATTAGCTATCCAAGTAGCAAAATCATCTATTTTTGAAGCATTTAAATGGAATATGGTTTAAATTTTGCCCAAGAAATATTAAGGTAGGGATATCAAAGATAAATTACAGATAATTCAGGGAAATCTGCACTGGTAAATTAAATATATGAAGGTGAAGAAGTTAATTTGTTTCACATTTATTCAATACACTGCCTTAGGGATAATGCATTTTTCATTATTTACATGTAGTTATTCTGTGTTTATATGCATATAAAATATAAAAAATGTTTAAATTTTAGCACATTTCTAAATTTTTGATTAAGCACACAAATCAGTTGTTTTATATTGCAGTGGGCATAAACACTGCTTTAACTAAGAAATAATGATCCTCTCAAGACCACAGAAGAGGACAGCAAGAGAACTGCACCATTGACACACAGATGAAGTCTTAGATGAAGGTCAGCAAGTGGCAAATTGTAAAACCTTTCTAGGAAAATTATAATACAGTATCATGTTTATTTTCATGCAAAGATTTTCAATGTTTATAGCCTTATTTGCAATATTTAGCCAGCTAAACAGGGCCAGGGACTTTTTTTTTTTTTAATTATGTGCTGCAAAAGGTGAAAAACTTCAGTGGCAGTGTACATTGATACTAAAATTTTATTTCCATGTCAGCTATGTTGCAGCAGATATTTTTGTTTCATTAGGAACCCTTTTGGTCCTCCTCCATACATACAGCCTTTTCTTAGGAATTCTCATGAATAAGCATGTAAGCAATACATTATAACTAATAATGTTGCATCTGAAGATTATGTAATATTATTATTTGATATAAGTTTTTGGACATAAAAATGCATTAAATTTTACACAAAACAGAAGCAAAAGCTCTAGATTTCATTGTGCCTCTATGGTCACAGTACTCAAATAAAACTCCTCATGTATGCAAAGCACTTCCCCAGTGTCTGCAGCGTGATCAGATCACTTTATCTTGGTTAAGTCCATCTGTCAAAATCAGTTCTGTCAGATCTCATTTCCTTTCCCCTCTTTTCCTCTTCTTTTTCTTCTTTCTCTCCTTTCACTTCTTTTTTTCTCCCTTCTCCTTTAATATAGTCTGAGTGTTACTGTGAGAAGCAATCTCAGGAGCTTTTAATCCTGCTTAATTTCAAACACTGCTCACAAACATGCAGTTAAGTGCTTGGCATAACACATAATCATTAATCAACACCTATGATAAAAATAAGTATAAGAAAGAATGAGATGGGAAGATGAAAACATGAAGAAAAATAGCCAGAAATCAGGATGGTAAGATAAGACAAGACCGAGGAAAAATTAGGAAACTCATGGAAAATGTAAATAATGTTGTCATGAAACAACTTTATAGTTTCTACTTTTGGCATTCAAACATTATAAAGCTCCATTCACATGAAAAAAAAAAACCTCTATTCTGAAGGCCATAGTAATAAGAAGTCAGGAACTTTTCAGTACACTGGATTGTGAAGGTGAACCTTAAAAATTCCTGACTCCTATATATTTTTTTTCATTTCACATATTATGTGGTTTAGGGTCTTTTCTGCCTGTTACAAAGACTAGAATTATCTGTACAACTGTTCCTTATTTCACAGTGGCAACCCTCCAGTCATTCTTCCCTCCAGTGAACCTCCCTCCTCCCCAGAACACCACTGTACTGACTGCTATCCTTCTGAAAAAGAATAATTTCATTAACTCCTTCCTCTGATTAATATTTTTTAAAATATAAAAAAGTGAAGGAACAATCAATTTAATTCCGTGCTCTTTTTGCTTAAATAACCATCATTTGTACAAATTTATGGTCATCAGTGCAGGTACTCCTTCCCCCACTTCCCCCTCTGCCACCCCTTAGAAACACTTATTGCAGATCTGTTTATTTTCATTTGTGCATATTACTACATTAAGGAAAGTAGTTTTAGAACCACTTTGACAGGTTCAAGCCATGGAAAAGAAAAGAAAATCAGAAGAATATAACAGCAGCATTTTCATGAAGGTAGGTCTAGCTCATTAATGGCTTTCTGGCCTCTTTTGAAATAAGGGCCTGTCACACCATTCTGGGATAAGGTACCAGTACAATTAACAGAATTGCTGCTGGGTTGCTATTTGTAGGGTTTCTCACAGTCTGTTTGAACATGTGCCAAAAAAAGTCTCTATTCGAAAGGAACCAGAATTACTTCTGCCGATCATTCTCAAAGAATTTTCAGAAGGTGAATCCTGAAATTAAACCAAGCAGAAAGAGATTACAGTGATGAAAAACTGAAATGTGGAAGGAATGCCGGCATAGAGGCTGATAAATGCTATTGCCATTAGAAAGGCTATAATTTCTAGCACCAATTAAAGTAATAGTTTTGAACCTTAATGACATTCAATGCCTTTAATACATGAACTGCATGACAAAGGAGAAAAGCACAAGGTGTGAGAGGCCACTTAAGTTGGTTAAGTGTAACAGATTGAACATGCCACTGAAAGGGCATCTCCTAAAGATTCTTTAAGAAGAAAGAGGTTTAAAAAAAACCCTAAACCAACTGAACTTATGATGTTTGAGATGAATTAAGGTATAATGTATCATGCTTTGCTTAAGTAAATTAAAAAAAAGGATAAAGTAAGGTATATTAAATAACAAAGTTAAAAGAGACCTGACAATAACAAGTCTATGGGAATTTTTTTTAGGTTCCCAAAATGCTTCCTGCAGGTTACTCATGGTATGAAATTTATTCATTTGAACCAGAGGCAGAGGTATGTCTGTGTACCCTTTTGATTTTTGTGCTTTCTGTAGAATTCATAGGTGCACTAAAACTGGAGGAGTTTTGGTGCTCAATCAATTTTTTTTTAATATATATGGAATATGAATTGTTTCTTTCTCAAATATTATCACATTATCACAAAAGAAAAGTTCAGATATTCTTATTTGGCTGTCTGTGAGTTTAGATGATAAAGTGGGGATTAATTTTGCAGAAAGGGTGTACTGGTACAGATACAATTGTACTAAGTCAATGCAGATTAAGAATTACATTTACCAAGATGCTGAGTACTCAATTTTGCTCCAAGGTTTATCAAACAGAAGGGAAAAATAGAGGACACCACAGGTTTTATTCTCCTTCCATTTTCCCTGGCAGCTACTTGGAGATCAGCAGTCCTGATTCTGAAGGCATCTTCCCAAGAGGCATTTGGCAGACAATGCAGTGCCTGCTGACTGCCTTGGTGCAGCGGGAATTGCTGCTTTCAGCCAACTGACTCCTGTACCAATTGAGGAGTCAGACACAGGGAACAACAGAACCGGCTCAGCAGCACCCTGACAGCCACCAGGAAACCCAACTGCATCGGAATGAAACAGCATTTTGGCAACTGGCTCTGCCTCCTCCTGCTCCCACCATCACACAACGCCTGCTTGCGCCTCAACCTCTTCAGCTTGCAGTGCTAACCATCTCTCAGTGGTTTGGGCTCTCACAGCCAGCTCGGAGACAGAAGCTGCAGTGCAGTGCAGGCACACGCTCTCCTTGCCAGCTCTGCTACAGAGGCAGCAGCCATCAGCCTGAGAAGACAGCTCCTAATGTCTTAAAACAGCATTCCAAGACAGTAGAGCCATCAACAAGCCTCAACATCAGTATTAGACTAAACTGAAATTCTTTTCTTTCACTTTTCCACAGGGAACTAACTCAGAGCTTCAATGTGCAAAATTTTACTCAATGGAAACTACCGATGTGTAATACTTAAGAAATTCAATATTCCATATAAAGGGTTCTTTTTCCACACTCTATTTAGATATAATTTAATTTATCAGATCCCTAGGGGAAAAAAAGAAAAATGCATACAATTTTCAACATGGAATATACACTTTAAACCTGTTATTTTGTTACATTTATTAAAGGATAGAGAAAGCAATATTATTAATACTGCTTGGTTTTATACAACACTGTCCCAAACAGACTGACAAGGAATGAATTCAAAGTATTCTTGTGCAGAAACAGATCAGACAACATTTTTTTCGAACAAAGTTAAGAAATCAGTGTTACATAGGGTAACTGAGGAGTTGATTGAGGTCAAGGTTTCCACAGAGAGAAAGAACAGCAGCAATGGACAGAGAGCTTGGCAAAATATCACAAAACCATGAGCATATCTTAAAGACAAACTTCAAAAGAACCTCAAGAAAAAAAAAAAAGGAACTATAGGTCTTTTAAAGGAAATATGGATTAAATTCTTATTAAAAATAACCTGCTCTCCATATAAGAAAAAAAGAGGCAGAAATAGGTAGAAAAACAAAATCTCACAAAAATAAGTTGTCAGATATTAAACACTACTGTAAAGGAGGGTTGATAATGAAGTTTAATGTCAGTTTCAGAGGAAAACATTATTTATATGAGATACAATAAAGAAAAGACAAAAGGATGGAAAGATGTAAGCTCCAGAGATGTTTGTGTACCATGAAGTTGGCTGAAGCACAATATGACAGGCTGCTGGTACTCAGCACTGGATTCCTCAAACACAGCTCATAAACAGGGGACATAGGGCAGAGAAACATGTTCAGAAAAAGGGAATTTGAAGGTATTGTGGATTTTTCTAATGTCCTTATCAATAAAGCAGGAAATGTTGAAATGAAAATGCAGAAAAAAATTGGCAAGAAAAGGAAAAGTACTGAAAAGATTGGACAATATTTGGTGCAGGTAAATAAGTATAAAGCTAATTTTCTTGCAGTGTGCACGGGAATTTGATAGTATTATAAAGATGAGTGAATAAATAATAGTTTGGCTGTTAAAGCCTGTACAACCTTCAGAAAGCTACAGGGAGCCAGCACATTTCTCTTTCTCTTTCTTGCTGAGAACGGGGGAGCTCCTGCCAAAGCCTGTGTTTACAACAAGCGTGATTCAGGCAATGAAGCCACGTGTGTGGGGTCTGTGCAGTGATGGTGTAAATGCAGCTCTCACTGCATCCTCTGCCTCGTGCCCAGCAACTCCCCAGCACCCCTAAGGCTGCCCGGACAGCATGGACTCATCCCATCAAGTGCTTACTGTCAGCCGCCGTCTTGGCATACTGACAACACGATCGCCTAAGACAGAAGTGAAAAAACAGCTTATTTGGTGGGATACAATCACTCTTTTCAGTCTAATCTCAAGGGGTTGCTATAAGCAACAGTTGCAGAGGACTTCTTTAAAAAATGAAGCTTTAAAACATTTATTGTATGATAACGATACTGGAATGTCACAATCTTCCTGCAAGTTAAATTTAGCTAAAAGCAGAGAGGACTGAAGTCTTTCACAGACCAGCTTTAAAACGTGACATACAACCTGATTCAATGTCAGAAATGTCTATGAATGTGATAATAGGATTACATCACTTCTTGTTCCTGACAAAATCATAACAGCTAAATAAAAAGAGCTAGGACTCTGCAGGGCTAGTTCAAGTTAAAACATGGTGCAACATGTACTGGCAGTTAAATAATGCAAGTGATTATTAGGTTGCAAAAGGCAAATGAAAGAAAACTAAAATTCTCTTAATAAAAACCTGATGATTCAGTGTCATCTGGAATATTGTATTCAACTCTGGTCACTGAAGATGAAAAAAATTACAAAACAAGTAATTCAGAGAAATAAGATGAGACTAGTTAAGACAGGGGAGGTTCTGTCATCCAAAAATATTGAATGGAGTTGGAACACTAGTTCAGAGAAGAGATGAATGAAGATGGCATGCAAAATAGAAAGTGACAGGGAAAATTATATATGTGACTGCATTTTCCTTCTCTTTACAAAGACAAAGGAACATGAATGAAACTTTTAAAAACTGTATTTTAAACTCGAAGAGTTTGAGCACAACTTCCTCCCCCAAAATTTATTATCTTAACACGAAGATGTAAACATAGTAGGGTTTGAAGCAGATTGGATATTTAAAAGAAAACCCTTTTTTCCCCGAAAGCTTTGCAAATTTTCAGGTTTCAGAGAAACCCAAACACTTACTGGGAACAAAGAAAATATTAGTGGTACTGGTATTTTATTTCTGAAATTGTACATTTCTGTTTCCAAAGTACCCTTTAGGGACAACTGATGTGGGCCACTGACTAGGGTGGAGTGCTGGTTTGCTCCAGTCTCAGACTTCCCTCACCTCTTCATTGGTAAAACCTTTTTAACTCCATAAACCACTCATTTTCAAACCTTTTCTCTCTCTCATTCTTTTTGATGCTATGAAGCTAAATACACCTCCCATCCATGAGACTCATAAGACAACTATCAATAATTGGTTTCTTCACATTAAAGCAGTAAGTATAGCATAAAGCTTTCTCCATAACCAGAAAAATGTATTTGTCAAAACTTTAACTCCTCTTCAACACATTGAAAAGGAAGCAGAAACAATCCTGTGATTCTCAGCAAATACATGATACTTTCCTTTAATTTTTCAGTTTATCCCTCAGTCTCAGTGCATTTCCTTCCTTCCTTCCTTCCCTTCCACTCAAGAGGAAAGTGTTATTCTCTCTATGATAAGGTCAGCCTACCAATGGTTCAAATCATATTTTTTATCGTATTCTTCTGAGTTAGTCAAAATCTATTACTGAAGTTCAGTTCTGTCACCACACCAACATTCATTGATGTGCATCTGTCTAATACAAAATGATTATTAAAATTTGATTTTCTAATGTTCTATCTCCTCTTATACCTTCTGAGCAAAATATTGTGATCTGCATTTTATTTAGCCAGAATCTATGAACTAGATACAACAGACTGATAACATATAGTTTACACTGTACCACTATGAATAATCTACACTGCATGTATGTACATAAGCACAAACATATTGCTATATTTTAATGCATTACAGATCTCAGAATGAGAAAAAACCTCACTCTGGAAACTGGATGATGTCTAGCCTAGCAGGAAACATTGAGCATCAGTTTGCAATCTGTTAAGTGCTTAGCCAAATACTGAAGGTGTTATTACATGGTTACTTTTACTCTCCAGGACAATAGATTGCTGAAGAACATAGCCTTCCATGCTTAAAAATCAAAGGCATTGCTTACATATTTAAGAAAAACATAGTGGAAACTTCAGTGTCTGTAATCCAGTGGTTAGCACCAGAAATACAGTGAGAAATACTTGACACATACTCCCTACTTCTTTCTTGCAGTATTTTTCCTCTATGCCCATAGATGCACTTATGCAAGCAAAAACTTTGGTATACAGCTCATTAAATAAAGAACACTGTTCTGCGCAGCCTTCCTGGCCACTGTGAATGGATTTTATGAAGGAGTCACATTATTTGCAAGCAGAGAGATTTTTCTGAGAGTGGTGAAAGGTAGAAGTGTTTGTATTGTACAGCTGAATGACTGTATTGGATCATGTAGGGTCAGCCAGGTCAGTATTAACAATAGTAATTAAGAACTGACAGATGTGATTATTATTCACATCCTAAGAAGAAACCACAGTTGTTCCAACCCTGTAATGTTTACAACCACAGGTCAGATATCAACAAGCCAATTAAAATCTCATTGTGGAGCCCTAGTTTTAAACATTCAAGATCATCTTGTATAATCAAAATACTGAAAATCTTTTTATTATGAATATTTTCTCCAACTCATTTACTTCTAGTCATACCTCACTTACCAGGTTGTCATCACAGCTACTTTCCCACTATTTCCCTGAAGGGAACTCCCAGATTCCCTTCCAAAACACTGCCCCTGCTGATCCCAGAAAAAAAAAAAAAAAAAAAAAAAAAAAAAAAAAGGTGTTCATGTTGCTGTGCCCTTGCCCATTTTGTCAGCAAGCTCACCTTTTGCTCTTGCTGCTCACCTGCACAGATGACAATGCAGCAGTAACTTTCCTACTGTGCCCACACAACACCTCAGCCACACTGCTTTTGGAGATTGTCTGCCCTACAGCCCCTTGCTATGACTCTGCTCTGCAGTCAGGACATGGTAGGACTTTTTGTGTGACATGTCATGGGACACCACCAGTGTTCATGTTCTTCCATGCAAAGATAGGTGCTATTAACACAATGACTATATTTTACTCTTGCCCTCTCAGATCATCCTCTGAGAATACTGCTTTAAGCAGGACACTCCTTATTGGTGGTATGGATTGCTGACTTTTCATGCTAAGATATGGGTCTCTAGTAGGAAGGCTGATGAATAAAGTGACTGAAGATGAATGGCACAGTTTAATCCCAAGTGGCAACTAAACCTCCCAAGGCTGCTCACTAATTGGCCCCATAATAGGATGGAGAGAGAATCAGAAGGTTAAAACTGCAAAAACTCGTGGGCTAGGACAAAGACAGTTTAACAGGTAAAGCAAAAGCTGCATGTAAAAAAACAAAGCAAAGCACAGAATTCATTCACCACTTCCAAAGGCCAGGCAGATGTTCAGCCATCTCCAGGAGATCAGGGCTCTGTCATGTGAAACAGTGACTTGGGAAGAAAAACACCATCACTCTGAACCTCTCACTGTTCTTGTTCTCTCCCCAGATGTACATGCTGAGCATGATGCCACATGGCATAGAATATTCCTCGGGTCAGCTGGGGACAGCTGCCCCAGCTGGGTCCCCTCCCAGCTCATTTTCCTCTCCAGGCTCCTCTGGTGGAGTTGGGTGAGGAGCAGAAAAGGCTTTGGTTCCATGTAAGCAGTGCTCAGCAGTACCAAAAGTATTTCTGTTTCATCAACACTATTTTCAAATCCAAAACATGGCCTCGTATCAGCTACTATGAAGAAAACTAATCCTATCTCAGCCAAAACCAGCACAGAAAGTGACCCTCAAGGAAACAGGCTTTAGAGTCTGCAGTGAAAAGCTTTTCACTTGTAGAAGAGCAAGGATTCCCCAACTTTTTTTAACCAATTCAGAATCAGTTTACTCATGAAATATGAGTAACATATACAAAAATAACTCATAAGACAGTGCAAAGGTCTTAAATGCTTTCATACACCTGCATATTCGTTTTTATATCTGAGGTTGAAGGTACATACCAAAATTCCTACCCAACAAAAATTAATACATAGGAAAAACGTTTTCTGTAAGTTAACGGAAAAAGAGTCAGATTACGCACATTTCAGTAATGGTTTCTGGGAGGTTTGTTGGGATCTCAGTAAGGCCTTTCCCACGGCAGTCCACGATGTTGTTACTACAGGTGCAGGCAGCAGGGCAGTGCAAGACACTGCAGGATGGAGCCATAAAAGACTGGTGACCTGCAAAGGAAAGCACAGCATTTTACACTTACTTGAAAAATTTAAGGCAGAACTTCTAAAATAAACATTGTAGCCTATCAGTACTTTCAAATTTATTTAAATACACAGTTAACACTAGCATGCTGATACAACCCAGAGAGGTGAAAGACAAAGGCTCAACTATTGTGACAGCACTACATAATTTTTCAACTTCTTTAGCACCAGCCGTTGAAAATCATCTCGTTTAAAAAGACTGTGATCCATTTTTAAGATATATTTTATTTTTTGTATGCTATTAAAAATGAATTACTGATTTATTTAGTTTTTAGAATATTGTATACTCTTAAAAAAATAGATGTCAAGAGAAATTAGTAAACTTTGCTATGAGCACTGAATGTGACCTGCCAGTTTCATTCTGTTCTGCAAATATTTATTTAAATATGGTCCTTCAGTTATGTATTGCTTATAGACAATTCTGGAGATTTTATTAATTTCATTACATTTTCATTCAAAAATACATAGAAGTTTTTACTTCACATCTCTTCCTCTGTTTTAGCTCCCCAGACATCTTCCTCCCAAAATCTGCCATTCTTGGTGGCTAGTTTACACGAATTTTCCCCGATTTCTTAGTGTTGTATGTTAAAGTCAAAATTTTAGTTGCATTAATTGATTCGTATTTACGTATGCTTTAGAAATTAAAAACCTCATTTTATTTTCCTGCAAATAGATAGACTGCACATTTTATAATATATTAATATACTCATTCTCCTATCAATTTAATGATGCAGTACAGTTGTTTAATAATGAGACAGAAAGACATAGAGAGATGAGAAAGGCACGACACCCTTTTCTTTCTTTTTTCATGAAGTTAGAAAAAACTAGAGACTGTTTTGATATTCTCAAGGAAAAAAAGAAACTACTTCTTGACTAACAAACCACAATTTAAGATCTTTCTCACAATATTTGATGTCATATATTAATATAGGAAGGGTACATTGATAATATAAGTTGCAGCCAGTGCTGTTCCTACTTAAAACTTCATATAACAACTGTCCAAGTTCTAAATTTCTGAAAAGATGTTGAGGCCAGGTTGGGTGGGGCCTTGAGCAATTCAGAAAGTTTTGGAAAGTGTTCCTGCTCATGGCAGGAGTATTGAAAGATGATCTTTAAGGTCTCTTCCAAGCCAAATCATTCTAGGGTTCTATGAGACAGAATTTTACAATATAATAATTTGATTTCACATTTCTGTCTGTGTTACAAAAGTACAAACAATAATCAAATCTAATAACACACACTATTCTTTTTATACTACCAGTAAGGAAATGTTTCACCTACCTTTATTGAACAAAAATACAGTGATTCAGAGAGAAAACATGGTTATTCCCCTTGCTAATAATCAGCATTATAATGATCAAGTTATAAAACTGTCCTTGACACTCAGACTCTGCAGCCATAACATTTACATGTAAGATATATGAAATGATCTTGTTAGGAGCCCTTTTAAGTGTACATAAAGGCAGAATTAGTGGCAAGAATACTGTTAGCATTTGCCACGTGAAGATGGCAGTGTCTTACACCTCGATGTCAGAGGCTATTTAATAAGGACAGAACATTGTGCTCGCAGTAAAACTCTTTTAGAAACATAGATCTGTGCAAATTTTGGCATATTTGGCAATAGGCTTCTGGGGGTTTGCAGAAAATCAACCAGCAGGAGAAACTCTGCTGAACCACTGACAATACAGCAATATTGTAGCTGGTTTTTAACGTTCTTGGCAAAACTTGAAACAGTAGACAAAATTTACAGAAAATTTTCAATCTGAGTGTAAAAATATTTAAATAAGAAAGATAAACTTGCCTTCTTCCTCATCTAGAAGATACAAATAAAGGAAAAAATTGAATAGAGAAAATGTGATTAGTAGTGAACTGTTAGTCATTTCAATATTTCACATCAAAAAATAAACTTATGCATTGAAGCATAACAATAAAAATTCCGAAAGTTACTTAGGGATTCAGAGTAATCTTTAAAAGTCAGCAAATAACAAGTATATACCTGTAAAGTTTAAAAAAAACTTTCCTTATTACTAATGGGTCTATGCTCTCAGTCAGTACATCTTTAATTTAATTTCCTGTATTTCTCTCCCCACAATTATACTTTTAGAAGGCTATAAAAAAAATCTATGCGAATGCAACATTTACACAGAATTTGCCAGGACATGAGCACCCCCACAAACCCCCATAAAAGCGATTAGGTTTTTCTTGCTAAGCGCTTGTGCTCGGATCATGCAGAGGCTGACAGAGGGCAGCAGTGAGCGCTGAGGGGTCAGTGGGAGGGGCTCAGGGCAGGAGGGGCTGGGTTTCTCTTACCGCTGCAGACAAACTCCCGCTTCTGCACCTCGGCCACGTTGTGGCCGCGCAGGTGCGAGGGCGCCATGCACTGCGTGTAGAGCCCGACGCGCGGGCGCTGCCGCAGCCAGTCCGACAGCCAGGCCAGGTGGCAGTCGCAGTACAGGTTGTTGGAGTGCAGGCGGCTGCAGGGAACCAGACACGGCGACGCCCCACAGTTAGGAAGGACAAACAGAAAAGCAGCCCGTTCGCCCAGCCCTCCCTTCAGCAAGAAACTGTGCCAATTTATTAATAAAACCGTCACTAAAGCCGTTAACTTTTTACATCTTTCATTGAATGTCTGCGACTTACATGTAATAAATGAAACTACACAAGCTGCAAAATTACTTTTTATTTGCGGCCCAATTAACTGGAAGAAAAAAGAAGGCTTCCTAATAAATTAACTTTTCTGTAGTTTCCTGTTTCTTGTCTAAGAGGAAGAAGTAAATATACAAAAGCTTGAAATATGACATGGGACTCTTTAGTCCAGATCTCCATAAATAGTGAATAAGACAAAAATATCTCAAGAAAATTGCCCTAGAGTGGTAATACTCTAATGTCAGAAATAAAGGGTTAATAAAAGATTTTGTTTCCAATTAGATATATCTGTAAGCCTGGCCATTATTAGTCTCTATAGAAACAGCCTGAAAGATCCCTTTAACAGGTCATACTCATTTTCTGCTGAACAAGATAGAGTAATAACTCAATATAAAGCACCTTTCACATCTTTTTTCTGATTTCCTCTCTAGTTGTTTAATAGAAGAAAGTGGGATTAGCTGCTTTTGGCTTCTAGGGATCTACATTTTAAGCAATGCCTGAAATTAATTAAAAGACCAAATGGAAGCAAGTGATGGAATTAAGAAAGTTGTCTCTTTGTTGGTGTGGTCTGACACAAGACCATGGCTCTTTGCCAAGTGGCAAAAAGCACTTTGCCATTGATAAAATATGAGACAAATGTATTCACTAAATTAGGTAAATTACTCTTCTCTGGCTCTTACATTTTCTTAAACTACTGAAAAGGATGTCCACAGCTATAAATCAAATCGTTACTCAGAATCATCCATAACAGGGACATGCCATTTTGGTCCTTTTTAGCTGATGTGCTCAATCCTAACTAAATAACTGGAAAGTAAGTGAAGGAAATTCAGGATGTAGGCAAAGAGTAACTAATCCATGAGAAAATAAATCCGCAAAGCAACATGAAATGTGTGACCAACATAAACTAAAATATTAACCAACACTTCCCCCCCACCCCATAAATGACTGGAAATTAAAGGCAACATATTTTTTCCTGTACTAATTCTTGGGTGAGTGCTTTGCAAATACAGCTCACAATACAGCACACTCATTCAGTGTGATCTGTGGCCAGCTGTAGGCATGAAGACCTTTACAAATCAGAAGTAATGCCACTGAAATCAGTATAGTTATACAAGCATATTCTGACTGCAAATGGGATGTTACAGCTATAATCCAGGACTCTGTGTGTCCGGTTTAATTTGTTTCTAAGATATATTTTCAGAAAATGAAATATCCTAACCAAAGTAAAAGTAAATCTTGCTAATTTGATTAACCCTATTGTATGGTTCAAAACAGAGACTGCATTTGAAAGTTCTAAAGAAGTACAGACGGCACATTTTCAAGACTCGAGCCTGAAAGAACAGAATGAAATTCTATTATCAAAATCTACCTGAGGTGACCAGAAGCCCATGGTCAGCCCTATTTAAGTACTCTCATATTTGTCCAATTGCAGTGAGAACAGCTGCAATTCTGTTGTGAAATCAACAGAACCCACCCGTGTGAAGTTTCTTCAGTTACAAGTCCTATGTTAACCCAGGTGAATAGTCCTACTGATTTCAGAACAGTTGTGCAACCCAACATGGCTAAAAGAAACTAGACAGTTTTTTTGTAAAAGTAATTCTTTAACAATAACAGCTACTCTTGAGCTCTGATAAGAAAGATTTCAATCATTCTTAATTCCCACTTCACGGGAAAATCTGTTTAAAAGTGAGTCTCTGGACTAAACCTGGTTTTGCCAGTCAACACAATCCCAATTTATTTATAGTCAGTATAAATATACCAAAACCCAATTCCAGCCCATATGACTTGGATACACGGTCTTTTCACTGTGCTTTGTTTTAGAAGCCTGAAGTGTTCCTCTGTCAAAGTCATAACCTCTAAAAACGGGGACCTTATTGTAAATGCTGACACAACTTTAACTATAATAGCACTACCGGATGATGCTATAATTTTATGTTACAAAGAATGTTGGCAAGCCAGTTTAGTTTAATTAGGTCTGCTAGCAGTACAGTAATAAATGCATAAAGATTTCCCATTCATCACATCTGACAGTCAATCAAATAGTCTCCAATGTTCCTAAATGAAATGTGACCCATTCAATAGCTCAAAGTAAAACAAATTTTTGACTTTCAAAAACATCAAATTTTTCTCTATATAGCTGTAAAATGTAAGAAGAATTCCCCCTGCCCTCGTCTATTTTTGGTTAGAAGGTGAAGCTTTTCTGTGACTGAATATAGCACTATGGAAATCCCATTTGGGAAGAGGCCATGAAACTGTTTTCACAGACTTATTAATTTCATATCCTAAAAATTTTGATGGAAAAGAATCCAACTTCCTCTTTATCTCCTGAGCCCCAGGTATAGCTTTGGGGTCACTTGTTAGGTTTACCTTTCAAAATTAGCTTACACAGGCACACACACAGACTTTAGGTTCGTCAACCTCATAAGACATCAATATTTTTTGTTTGAGCTTATGTTTGCTTTGCTTGTATATGTATTGACAGATCCCTGACAAAACTTAATAAGGGTAGAAATAAAATACTGGACTGATAAAAACGGCAGCCAGTGTCACTGGGACTACTCACAATGTTCTGAGTTTGGGCATATGGTTGAAACTTGCCACGGATAGTCGAGTGATGTTGTTATTGTTGAGAGTGCTGCAAAGCCAAGAAGAAGCATATTAACATCTTAAGAGTTTTGTCACATTTAAAAAAAGGCACTGCATGAAAGCCATATTGTACTGTTTTTAGGGATGGGTATCAGGAAAAAACTCCCTGCTTTTAGTTATATTTTTCCTCCCTGTTAGTCCTCAACAAAATACCATGGTTTTACCATTACCAATCCTAAGTAAGAAATCACAGTAGCCTATAATTCACTCAAAAGGAACTTCCACCAATATTGACAATGTCTATGGCATTCAAGTCAAACATGACATCCTGAGGTACAAAAAAGAGTGTCCTTGGAGAAAAAGTCTTGGTTCTAGGATACTGATTTCTCTTTCTAGCTTCTGAGAGTGTGGTTTCTAACAGACAATACAAGAGTCAAATGGTTTTTTTCAAAAAATTTTAGAAAAGATTAACTCTAGGTTGTGCTTAGGTTTTATACAGAATGAGTTACTATAGATGATCCAGAGCTGGAGGAACAACAGGAGAGTTTCCAATATGATAGGAATCAGGAATTATAACATTTTAGCAAATTAGTAATTTAAATTTTAGACAAGGTGTTGGGAAATTGAGATAGGGACTAGAAACAAATCTTAGCTAGTTCTTGGCTACACAGGCCCATTATACTCAGTACATGTAGTTAGTAAAAATTCAAAAACTTTATGAATTAACTTGCAGTTAAATATTGTCTTTAGGCTGCAAATAAAATGCAAACAAGCTTGACTCCAAAAAAAGGAAGCAAGTAATAGAATTTACAGATTTGACTTAGAGATTACTTATTTGAGCAGAAAGGATAATGAGCTCTATGTAACTAGAACAGTAATAAATAATAACCCGACCGAGAAAAGCTTTTCTCCCTTTTGAAAGAGAAAGTATTTTCTTTTTCCCTTTTGTCTTAAGCACAAACTGTAATTTGTACCTGTTTTGAATAAATTTTTCAGTACTGTCTGATCCTGAAACACAGAAAGGTAAAATCACAGCACCCTGACCAGGATCAGGCCATATATCTCCACATTAACCAAGCAATTAATTACTGGTGCAGTATTTTATCTTTGTGTGCTTACTCATTCCATGTACTAAATCTTTCCTTTGCTGTGCATAAGGAATCTCCCCTGTGTGTTCTTAGGGATACATAAACAGAGAGATGAAAAAAAGAAAAACAAATAACAAAACAACTAGAGGAATTGTGCCCCTTTTCAAAACATAACAAAATAAAACAACAAAAAAATGGCCAATGTACTGGGTACATCCACAAAAGGTGTCTTAATAGAATAAATATCAGTAAATTATGGCAGAGTTTTTTACAATGTCCACATGGTAAATGATGGCTCCCACAGTTCTTCCTGCATAACTTCTTACAAGATTTTAAAATACCTTTTCAATGAAGGGAAGGATAATCAGCCAATTTTTCCACAGCTGTTAAGAGAATGTGAATCTACAAATGTTTTAATTTCCAATTTCGGCTGTTTGATGCTTGCATTGCTATTTTGTCTATATGAGCTATTAATTTATTTTTTCAGTGTAAAGAAAATTAGATATAGGAACAGATGTAAGATATATATATTGAATTAAATAACTGTTATACTTATTTCTCTGTAATGATAAAAAATGCTTAATTTCATTACAGAGATGTAATTAAAAAAAGTTGGCTCAATACTTATACCTAACTGTATACTATAGCAAAGACTGATGACTGACTTTTTTTCCATTTTGTAGACATCTTCCTTTTTTTTTAACATGTCAGCATTATATTTTTCCCATAGTCTCTTTCCCAAATACAGCATATTTCCCTTAAAATAAAACAAACCAAACCAAAGAAAAACTAACATTTCACAGAAATTCATGGGGAGGAATATTCAGGCTATTTTGTATCTTTAACAGCCTCTAAAGTTCTACAATTATTTAACTAAGATGTAATATTTCTTACTTTGGTAAGCACTTCAAACTATTACTAAACAGGATTACGATCTGTTTAAAAGCTTTACCTCAAACTTGCAGTTTGAAGCAATAGCCACTTTCTCTGCTTAGTTAGAATAATTGAGTCCAAACTAAATAAAAATGTGCGTAGTCTTATTTGTTACTCAGTGCATATACAGTATGGTCTGATCTATACAGATTTCATTATTTAAGCCATGTTGTAAAGGAAGCTTAATTAGATACAAAATCTTCAGTAGTGTTTGAAATATCAATCTCATTTTCTTAAAATATCATGAATCTTTACATAATTTTTACCACACAATTCAAGACAGCAAACATTTAGTCACGTATTTCAACAATGTTAATGGACTATTCAGTCACAAAAAATTCTACCTACTATTTTAGAGGTTTCTTTCCTCTTTTTTTTCCACTCATTGAAATCACTGTAAAAATTGTACCCCTGACTTGAACTGCAAGGATGACCTTTTATGATCACTGAAATTGCAAGCATTAAAAAGTGCAGAAAATTTGATTTGTTTTTTGATAAACATTTAACCCTTGCACTTGTAAAGAAAGGCTCATATTAACAAAAAAAAAAAAAAAAAAAAACCCAAAAAAACCCCAAAACCAAAAAACCAACCAACCAAAAAAAACCCAGAAAAAAACCCCAAACAAACAAACAACAAAAAAAACGCCAAAAAAAAAACCCCAAAAGAAACCCACAAAACCAAAACCAAACCACAATAAGCAGATTAAGCCATCACTGGAAAAGATATTCTGTCACATATAAGAGTTCCAAACAAAAAAAAAAACTCAGAGAACATCACATTTACTGGCAGACAACTAATCCTAAACTTAAGAATTATATGTTGTATTGAACTTACACTATATTTGATATGGCTTTACATCAGAGAGTTAACAATAGGATTGCTATTCTGTGATTGCAAAGTTAAAAAATACTATCAAATTTGGCTGCAAATTTTATCCACTCATAAGTAAAACCAACTAGTGTTTAAGAGTAAAAAACTTTTACCACCAGCTACTCACATACTCTGGTTTCTTAGACATGCAGACACTCTGTATTGCCAGAGAAGCTTCTGTTCTTCAGAATATTAAAAAAAAAAAAAAAAAAAACCAAAAAAAACCCAAAGAAACAACCCAAACCTCAAACACAATAAAACCCATATCCTCACCCTCCTCAAGCTGTGATCTATCAGGTGTGATTCAAATTACCATGAAGTAACTCACTGATACACAAATTCTTTCACTTCTTTTAATGAAGAAAATCCAAATAAAATGTGTCATTTTAACTGACAGAGAAAATATTTCAGGAATGTGTCCTGGGCCTCAGATTCCTTGAGAACTAAGGCACTTTGCTCATTACAGTGACTATTCTCAGATGATAATTGTGTTACCTTTAACCTCACTTACAGCCACTTGAAGAAAGTGAAAAAAAAAATGTATGCAAAGAAAGTGTTGCAATAATAATCCTCAGTGATACAAAAAAAGATAATTTCCTACATATACAAATGTATTTATGCACATAAAATGTTTTAAAAAGAAGCTATTAAAATGGACACGCTAAACATCTTAACATACAGCAATAGTGTTTGCTAGAAAGTGCCTCTTTGCAAACATCCGGATTGTCAAATAGATACAGCATATTGTTCCTTCTTACACTGAGTCTGAAAGATCAAATTGATGTTGAGTATACAACAAAAGCAATCCTGAAAATGTTCAGTACATCAACGGTAATGGATAATTATACAAAATTAATTGAGTTCATTAATACTGCTGCCCTCCTCCTTTTACAAATGAAATATATTCTTTTCTTACAGTATCTGCCAATGGCTTTTTAAAATTATTTTTAGGTTTAATGGCTGTCTCGGAGAGTAGAGGAGTATCTGTGCCTCTCCATATCTTCTTACCATTTTATAGCACATCGCAGTGGATTATTTTAAGACATCTTTTCACTAGACCATCCTGACACCAGGCTGCAGCTTGCAGATAAGCTGCTACATTAGTACTCCCCAGACACCGAGCTCTCGCTACAAGTCAGAGATACAAGGAATACTTACAGCACTTCCAGGTCACGCAGAGCCCTAAATGCCCCATCCTCAATACAGCTGATCTGGTTGTAATCCAGTTGCCTGTTAAAGAGATTAGGAAGGCATTTGTAAGGGAGAGGCGTGCTGGCGAGGCGAGGAGCAGGGACAGGCTCCCGAAGGGGTGGCAGAGGCAGGCCAGGGAAAGCAGGAGAGGAAAGGCAAGGCTCTGGCCATCGCTGCCCGCTCCGGCTGTCACACACGCTGGCCTGCACGCTGCCACAGAAATCCCTTTTTGTTCTCCACTGTCTGCGCAGAACAGCAGCGCTGGGAAAGCTCCAGTAAATAATAACTGCACCTTATATTAAATGCCAAAGGAATGCAATTTCATTACATCAAGAAAAGCTATCCATTAAAAGCTCTCAGCGTCATCTTGCTGAAACAATTTCATTAAGGTAAAGGACAGTAAATCACTTAATGTCACACGCATCCCCTCGGTGACCTAACAGAATCCATTTATCAGAGCAGCACAGCTGCATGTTAATTCCCCCCGCCGCGGCAGGGACCAGGGACACACACCAGTTTCAGGGGTCTCCCTGCATGTGTGCATGCCTGGAGCAGGTGGGAGGTGTTACCCCCGGGTATGCAGGGGATTTAGAGCAATTACCTCCTGGAATATGTCTACATGTAGAAATAACAGTGTCCGAGGCATTTACAGACCTGTTTACTTATCTCCTTTAGTTCTGCTTCAAATGAAAGTAGTGTTTCTGCTGTAACCTTCAGTATTTGGTTTTCTACAGACTTTGTGCTGTCTGCAATTATATGCAGATAGTATGTTGTAATGGACCGCTTGAATTCTAGACATAAAAGTCAGCAATCCATCCCATACATTATTAATCCTTAAGTATTAAGTTATGAAAAATTTAGATTAGTTTCTCTGAAAATGATTATTACCTTTCCAATTCAAAACATTGATCCAGCACATATAGTCCAATTAAAAATGTCTGCTTAAATTAACAATCATGCAAATATAAAATCACACTTTCTCTACTGATAAAAGCTTTCCCTATAAATACTGAATTCTCTCATGCATTTCAGAGCATGACTTGCAAAGCAAAGATGACAAAAACCATCACTTTAAAACTTCTCTAAGCTGGTAGCTTGTCAGTGTCAAATAATATATATGAGTAAATGTGTGTGAACAATACTAAGAAAATGAACAAAATAGAATGAACTCTACCCTTCTGTCTTCAATTAAATATTAGCTAGCAGGGCTAATGATACTTTTACTAAAGCATTTTCTGTGATTCTTCTGAATATATGATAACATTTTACTTTATTAATAAATCATCACACCCACTGCTGAATGTAATGTACCAACTTCCGTAAAGTTCTTTTAGCTTCGTCTGAATTACTACTACAAGGGAATAAAATATTGTCATAATTGTAACAGTGCCTGTGTTTCTGTGTATTGAAAGCTAAATGCAAACTATCAGTTGTTGAATATGATCTTTAATAATTTTGGTGCAATGTTATAACACCAGTGCTGCAGTATTGGAATATTTAGGTCTACTTTCTAAGGCTGCTTCAATTTTTAGTAATGAATTTCATTTAACAATTAAGCTAATAGCCTTTTTTATTTTAAAGAGGTAAAATATATACACAGTACAATTCTCTAACCTCTCAAACAATTTATCAAAGCTATTTAAATTACTACAATGGCATGAAATGTTACCCTTGACACAATACAAAAGAGAAATTGTTTCCAGACAAATTGGAAAAATCTTTTAATGCCATCAAATTTGCCTAATGCAGTCTGCAGGTTAATCTGTAAAAGGGTGAGCTGTATGTTTGCCCATATCTTAGCTGTCAATGTATAAATCAGTGCTGACACAGCTTCTTCTAAATCATCCATATTATACACAAAGGAAAATCTTTTAAAGCAGAGAAAGCACTTGAGCAAATCTTGTCCTACACAAACTGAAAGGCAGATTTCTTCCACTAGACTGGCAGCAGTTGTGGTGATCCCGAAAACTTTTGGACTTCTCCCTTTAATGAGTCACCATGATCACTACCTTAGTGAAGGGTGAGTTTTTCTGTTTAAACCTTCTTACAGAAAGATTACTCTGTCTGCACTGAACTAACGAATTGGTTTCATTTTGTGGAAGGAAGTTTGCAGATGGGAGAGGAAAAATATTCCCTAGTTTTAAAAATTATTGTCTTTGACAGATCCTACCATCTTTATGTTTTAGATTATCTTCTATCACTTACAACCATGATATAAAGATTATTAGACACACACCATGAAGAAAAAATGGTGTGATTATATATATATATCTATTTATTTTTTTAAGCAATGAAAAGGACATGACTTTGAAGACTGTGTGACTGGCTTGAATAGAAATTTATGGTAAAAGTAAAGGTTAAGAGTAAGGATACCTACACTGTGTATTTGACCCAAACAGAATATTAGACAATATTCCAGAACCAGTGTAACATTAGCGTATGATGTCCTTCTAACATATATACTGAAGCAATGTGATTGTGTTTTTTAATAAAACTGGTTCTTGATAGCAAGTATGTATTAAGCTATGTCTTAAGGCACAAGCAAGAATACTAGAAATTACAAAGAACATATTTATGTAATTTTAAGTTATGTTCTATTGTTTATTTTAAGTATGACTTTGAAAAACACAAATAAAAATCTCCAATACCATAATGAAACCTTTCTTACCACTAAGCTATTGAGTGTACCAATAACCATAACTCCATCTTAGAAAGATTTTTTTCCCCCCAAGAGCTGTTCTTCTTCTTTTTAAATTATTAGAACATGCTGAGAACTGAAGCTGACCAGACATGGACCAGCAACTCTGGCCCATTCTCATCCTTCCCCTCTCCCCAGTTTGTCTTTATCATCTTCCTGACTGCTCCATCTCCATTTTGGGTCTTTCTGTGTGGGATCTCTCTATGCTTTTGTAAAGTTGCTGTTCCTTTCTGCCTGCAACATTCACAAAGTTTCAGCAGTGCCATTCCTGTGAAGCTCATAAGATACCAAACAACAGTTGTCACATGCAAAATCCATCCATCATCACAGAGAATTCACTGGATTTTGCACCTGTGTCTGCAGCATTACCTGGGTATTTTGTATATGAAATAATCTAACTGAATTAATCTACTGCTGCTTAAAATGTCACTGTTTATGTGAGTTTAGCAATAAGAACTAGTAAGAATATTAAGCGTTCTTAAGAATTAGTATGAAATAATAAGAATAAGATGCCTACTTTAGTTTTTTTTTTAATTTATTGCTCTTGTGGATACACATTATGCTGTAGAAACCTGGTGCTAACCTATATTTTCTTCCCTTCTGGCATATATTGTCCACCAGATAATGATAAATACATATCTTATAATAAACTTTGTCATCTCACAAGAACATTTAATGACTAACAGAAGGTTGCATATATTTAAAAACTACTACTCTCATACAGGAAAAGTCTGTCATCTGACTCTTGACAGAGAAAACCTCCTTTACTCATTCCTAGAAAATTGAAATTTGGAACAATTCAAACAATTGTCTGCTCTACTCTCCTGTTGTTTAAGGACACTTTGTGGTCCTGTGTGAGAGCTATTTTTTTCAACAGAACTGAGTTATGTTTCGTATTGCCTACTTCTCAATTTCAATTTCAAGATAAATCAATAATTTCAGAGGAAATAATTAAAAATTATGTAAAAAAAAATCTTGCCAGAATTTATTCTGTTTTTATCGAACTTCAAAGAACTGCTTGTTTCCCATGACTATTAATATTTACATCCTTGTAACACATAATTGCTGAACAAACTAGAAGTTTTAGAAACGAAAAGATTTATAATATTTCAATTGCTCAATCCTCTAAAAATTGTCTAGCACCGTACTTGGTGAATCTCAGAATTGTCTTACAGGAGGAAAATAATATATAAAAAAGTAAAAATGAAACAGAAGAATGTCATCAAAAGGAGGATGTATACAAAATGAAAAATCTGTATGTTATTGGATTCAAAGATATTATCACATTAAAAAGAAAGAACTTTTTAAAAGAAAACAAAACTTTAAAAATAGTATTTATTTTAACTATCAGTAAGAACAAGTTGTTTTTTTTCCCCCAAAGGCCACGGAGTTACCAACCTGCTTGGCAACAAGAGGTTTAGGAGGCACTAGTAGAAAAGTGTACCTATTCTTTCCTTCATGGCTTCAGAGCTATATCTTATTGTAATAAAAATCTTAAGCATACACAGAATATATTTCACTACACCCTGTGAAAATCCTTCTCTATGTAAACTTGAAATACAGATGGCTGAATAGACCAGCAATCCAATTGATACTGCCAGTAAGAACAAGCATGAGAAATATTGAATTCTAGATTATTTAAGCACATCTTAGAGAAGCAATGCATTTGGAACAGCCCTTGTACTGTTACAACTCTATAGCATAGTACAACTATACTTCCAATTGCAGTGGAATTTTATGCATGATCTGAGAAGAAATAAGTAATGAGAACATCTTCAGAAGGGATCTCTTTTTCAAATGTTAATAATTAAAATTAGAAAAAGTCCAATCATTCCCCAAAAAGATTAATACACAATTCATTCGTGTCTTTAGTGGCAGCTTTATATGTTTCACAACCAGCATAAAAGAGGCATGTGGGCAACAAGTAATATCAATCAAAGTTTTGGACAGAGCTCAGTGTAATGGGAAGGACTTTGATTGGATGCTGGTGACTGCCTCCCTCTTCACTAATTCTTCATTTTCCCAGGCAATTAAATGTATGAAGCTACTACATTGCTCTGCAGCCTTTATCCCTGGCATGACAGCTACAGTCTCTCCCTCTTGCTGGAAAAAATGGAACCAAATGAACACAAAGAAGAGAGTAGTTGAAAAAAGGCCAGGAGCATGACAAGAACACCAGGGCACAAGATTCTTGCACAAGATATGATGAAAACGAGCCCTACTATTTTTGGTAATGTTTGAGATTGCATATATTTAGCATCACAATTCCACCACGATAGTGGTATATTCCTTTCCATCCAAGTATTGATTACACAGAGAAAATTGGAATCTTACAAAATTTTACACACTTGAAATGGAAAAGTCATAAGGCCAAAATCTACTCAAAATGAGAGCACAGCACTATTGTTCTTTCATGGGGCCTTACATTTGTTAGTAACTCAGTTATTTTTCTTCCTAACTCAACCAGCTTCAAAAAAAAAAAAAAATTCAAGCTTACAATCTGGGCACCTAAAGCATTTTCTTACCCTCTTAAATACAAACAAAATTCCTGAGTTGGGGAAAATTTAAAGAATCTTTCACATCCAATGTGAGTACTGTATTACTAGGGAGGGTTATGAAACGTTCATTAACATGTATATTAAAAAAAACCCCCAAACCTATGTTTATTTTCTCATTTATATGATAATGTCTGTTTAAAAAAAAAAAAAAAAGTGGGTGACCCTGTGTTCTCTGAAGAATCTAATGTCTTGGTGAACACTTTTCTTCCTGAAAAATTAGCAAGTTAGGGGTAACTTTCAGAATTATATTTCCAGAATTTCACCCTAATTTCCCTCAAGTCCCAAATCAGTAGCTATAGTGTATACAGTGTATTATTGCTCTTTAAGTCATTCAAGAATACTTCCTTGAATAGAAAAATTGAGACTTTGACACACTGCACCTGTTTTTTCTACATTTGAACTGCCAAAATAATGGATACTGGGTTTCTAGACTGGAGAACTATGACAACAAGCTTCCTCCATTTTTTGTCACTTTTACTGAAGAAGTTAATACTTTACAAACAACTGGGCTTCATTGGTGAGAGTGAAGCCAGGGACACTGGCATTTTTGAAATGACTTCTGAGTTTGTGAGATGGCACCTGGTGTTGGCCTCCCCAGTAGAAGACAGAGTCCAAACAGGGTGACCAAGATGAGAAGGTTGAAGCAGGTGACATTTGGGGATGGTCTGCTAGAACTGCATTTGTTTGGCCTTCAGAGAGAAGGGAAAAGGGGGGATGTTATTGCTGCCTACAACTGCCTCAGGTGAGAGTACAGAGCCAAACTTCTCCGTTTGAAGAAGAAAGGCATAACAAATCGGAAACTGGGTAATTCCAAGTAGATGTAAATCACATCTGTGATTTTTCTCAGGATTTGTTATTCTTTTTTCTACAAGGGTGTGTCAGGTTGCCTATGTTGTCAATTCTCATAATGTCTTGCCTGTTTTGCCTTTATCTTCTACAGAATCTATACAGTGAGCGTTATTAAGATGTCCAGAAGGAAAACACCATGGGTGGATTTTATGGAAACCAGACAGCTTCTGAGAATCATCAAGAGAACTCTAGAGCTAACATACTGCAGGAGGTTATAGTGGTATTATCAACCTTAAAGGAAGCAGACTTCTTCAGATTATCTGAGTTAACACCTCATTTCCTTTGCTCTTCAAAGACTAAGAAGTATACAATAAAATGTTTTCCAAAATATTCCAACTCCTGATTCAAAAGGAAGGCATTTGGTGGAAATGAGAGAATGGTGAGTCTCCATTCAGGAATATAAAATACTTCATAAGGTCAAATTCTATGAAATTTGTTAACCACTTCTAGAACAGCTTAAAAGAGCTACTGTTCTGGATGGTTATCAATCATTCCATGTTTAAAAAAAAGGCTCAGTAATTTAAACTGAAACTGATGTAATTACTGTCGTAACATAATTAAATATATATATATATATAAAAATATTAAAAACATAATAGGATCTAATACAGATTTCTCTTTGTACCTTCACCTATCTCATAGATGCGTTTGAAAGAGATAAAGCTTTAGCATTATGCTCAGCTACTGGGCTATTTCTAGAACAAATGTCCCAAACTAGAACAAATATGGAATTCTGTTTATGACAATTCTTAGTAAGGATATACAAGTATTTGGTTCCTGGACCTTAGGTTAATCACCTTCATTGACTCATAGAATCATTTAGGTTGGAAAAGACCTCTCACATCATGGAATTCAAGTGTAAACCCAACACTGCCAAGTCCACTGCTCAGTCATGTCTCTTAGTGCCACATCTACACGTTTTTGAATACCTCCAGTTTATGGTGACTCAATCTCTTCCCCCAGCCAGCTGTTCCAAAACTTAAAAAAAATTTTGGTGAAGAAATTTTTCCTCATATCCACTCTAAACTTCCCCTGGTGCCACTCTAGGGCATTTCCTCTTATCCTTTCACTTGTTATTTGTCAAGGAGACTGACACACACCTGGCTACAGCTTCCTGACAGGCAGTTCAATTCCTGTTTGAATAGCAATGCCTCTCGTATCTATCACCTATCAATTGTCTCCTTAATTTTCTTGAACAATGAAATTCAACTTGTATTCCTTTATTCTCTAAGTAATGACCAAAGCCAGATGGAAGGCTGGGGTTTGTCTCTCCTCACCAAAGATTCTGGAAAGCGACAATAGCCTGATTTGGTTACACAAATGCTGTGCTAGAGTGCTAGAGTCCACCCAACTCACTCCATGAACTCCTCGGTCACTCTGCAGAGCGATTTTAGATGGATCATGAAATTTTCAGATTATGGGTTTGATGGTGGCTTTTTTTTTTTTTTTTTCTTTTTTCCTTCCCCTGGGACAATTAATGAGGAGATATCTGTAGTAGTTACCCTATCACAATAAAAAATATGTCATAGATATGATAGGCATTTGTGCCAATGCTATGATGTTCATGATTTTTTTTTAAATTATTTCCTGAAAACAGAAACACTTTAAAGGGCAGATCTACTGTTTTATGCAAGTTTCAGACATAATTCAGATCCTTAGCTTAAAAAACCACACTAAGATAAAAATAGTATCTCAGATAAAGATTAGCATCCTTATGCAGTTTTTAACTGGAACTTTTCCAAAATATATAAGTACACCTATATTCTAAAGTACTTTGCCACTAGAATATTTTCAATGATGCTGCTACTTTTACTACCAAAAATGTGGTTTTCTGTGGCTGTATAAATTTTCAAATACAAAAGATCATGCAGAAAAATGCAGGCTTCTTGTAGCCAAACCTCTTTTTGATCATGGATAGTGATGGGACTAGTTCTGAATAAAACCTCATAAACTGTAAATTAAACAAAGTAACGAAGCTTCTTTGAGAATCACAAGAAACTTGAACATTTTGGAACACAATAGAGTTGAACATAAAGATTTTTTCCACTGAGGTATGATAGAATTTCACTGCAGGGAATAACTGTAGTAGGCCAAATTCTTGGGCATTCTGCTAAATCTTCAAAAAGACATTTTCCTTACCAATTTGTGTGCACTGCTGCAGGCAGCAGAATGGAGTGGATTCCATCACAGGCAGACAGAAAAGCAAAAGGCTTCCTGTCCCAACCTCTCCTACTGAGGATACATCACAACCCTCCCTTCACAATCACAGAGCACTCCTGTTTTCAAAGCAGTACAACTAGAAAGTTTGTCTTTCTATTTTAGCACTGGCAACTTCGATTAATAAAAATCATTTCAGCAGGAACTACATGAAAGCCTCCTATAACCTAATATTTCCATATATTTATTGATGCCACATAGGACAGCAATCATATTTTTTCACAGTTGCATCATGCTGGAAGCTCCATTGTCTTTCTGAAACCACGATTATATGTTCTCTGTCTTTGTTGGTTGTTTATAAATGATGAGTCAATCTTACAGCAGGGGTCATACTTTTTGAGACCATGACCTATTGTTTCCTACTACAGAAGTTCATCAGTCTCCAGGTTGTTTGGCTTGTTCAATCCACTTAACTGACTGACCACTCTGAACAGAAAGTGGAAAAGTCACTGCTTTGCTTTGTCTTGAAACTCACATATTAGCACATCTAGAAACCATAAGAATTCAAAACCTGCCCATGAACTTCAAAGTCAGGAAAGTACCTTTCTTTCAGAAAAGACAACAGAAGAAAACTGAGCAGGAAAAATAGTCACATAAGTATAAAAACATGCTAGCAGAACTAGATAATAGCATGACTTTTCTTTCTTTTATGCAAGCAAACCAAAGGCAAACATTTAAAACCAAGACAAAATGATTTTTTCCACATGAAACCATAAAATGTTTCAAATTGCCTGACATTTAAATATTAAACTGCAGTTTCATAAACTAATAGTTATAGTGCCATGTTGTCTTCAATTCTATTTCAATGTTTTGCATTTCCATAAGGCAATTTGTGGATGTTTAAGATATGTTCAAGTATTTTGCCAAAGCAAATGATAAATATCAGTTTTATGCTGATATTCCTTAAGCAGCTATAACAGTTTTTAGAAAAAAGATATCTGATACAAAAACAGAGCACTGTATCAACAAAGCATTATCATCAGAATATATGGAAGGAAGAAGATACTCACAGATTTTTTATGTCTACTGCTCCTCGGAATGCCTTCCTTGGTATAGCTTGAATCTGATTTTCACTAAGATCACTAAGAAAAAAAAATAAATTAAATGTAAAAATTCTATTTATATTCATTTGGTTTTGCATGTAACAAAAAAAATTCAGTGGTTATGGTTCAGTCAATATTACCAGTGAAGCTTATTTTATTACTGATTTGTAACTGAAGAAAAGAAGTAGCAATAATATTTAAAATAGTTTACCTGTGTCACACCAAGTCATTCCTTTAGAAAACAGCAAAACACATGGCAAAAAATAAAATTTAAAAAAAAGCAGAATTGTTTTCATTTTTCAATGATTTCAAATCCATGTGTGATAGTATGTTCAGCTTTATGTAAGGAAGACTGAAATCCAGCAAAAAGAACAAATAGTGAGTGCGCTATTGAGAAACAACAATGAAGCTGAGTAATATCTGAGATCAATATGGTTCTGACTTCTGTTTCAGTATCAAGCACCATATATTTTAAAAGAAGGAATTAAAATACATTCTATATCAGATATCTAATATTCCTCCCCAAATCCCCGTACAATCAGCTGTACCATACTATCTGAAATTATCTTTTACAAATAAGAAAGGTTATTAAAATGCTTTTAAAATTATTGTCCAGTAGTATTTTTGCTATCAGTATGTATAAACAGCCCTTTATTTTTTTCTGAAATCCAGAAACATTTTTGTCCTTCACAGGTCAATACTGAAAATAAAATTTAGAGAACTGAAGACATTAGCAGAGGAGACAGAGAAAACAAAAAAGAAAAACATGAAAGCAAACTAGGATTCAGAATCTTCTATTTATGCTATGCACTTTTAACAATGATGCAGTGCAATAGAAGATGACTAATACATTGAAGTCTTTATTGTTGTATCTATAACACATGCAGTCTGGAGGTTTCACCTCAGACAATAATTTATTACCCTGGACACCTATCACACGTGGTACATCAATGTTTGAAGTCTTGCAAGGGGGCCTATGTACCTTGCTGTATTAAAATCATGAAATCAGATCTCCATTTGGAAGACTTCCAAGATGCAGCTATCTATACACAATATGGGGAACAAAATTACGGAGAAGCTTTCTTGAACATCTGAATAAAAATGTACGAACAAATCAGATGCATAGAGGTGTCTCTACAGAGGGATTTTAAGTCCATTTGCACAGCAGTTTGCTTGTGGTTAACTAGATTTCATTTTTCTAAAACCAATCCAGGATCTTCACTATAAAAGCACACCAAATGCAATCCAGATCCTAACAGAAATCAACTAAAGTTTCTCTATCTTCAGGTTTAGAGACGTCTTTAAAGGACCCTTTTCAAAGAGAATTTTTAGAGAAACATTGCAAAACCATGCAAAGAAATAAGAGATCTAGCTCAGAGTAAATGAACAAGCAAAAATAATTTAGTTGATTAGACATAAAAAGTCATGCTTTTGATATATTCTTTCTCTAAAATGTAATCTAGCATGAGCTCATATTTCCAGTTCTGAGCAATCACTCCTGAAGATCCCTTTCAGATTTATGAACTTGCAAAAAATAATTTAAGGACTTTTTAAAACCCCATGCTGCCCAGCTTTAACAAAATTTATATTAATGTAATTATTTTGAAAATAATTCCACATACATTGACAACAATTTTGTTTTATCCAATAAATTGTTAATTTATGGAAAGTCGCTTTCTATTTACTAAATCTTTCACAGTTCATGCACCTAATTGCACTGCAATATCTTGCAAAGTACACTTAAAACTAGACCCAATTTTAGTATTATTAATCGTATGTGAAAAAAGAGAATTTGTGAGCTGTGATTTAATTTTCAAGCCACCTAAGTAATCTGGAAATGGGATATGACTGCACTGCTCTGACAATAAATTCAGTGGCAATGAATGAAAAAGCAGCCTTCAGCATTTGTTACGGTAACATGATTTAACAGCCTACTTCCTGGGAAAAAAATTCCCTTATAAGCATAAACGCAAATATCTATATTTACACTTCTGTTTAATTGCCTAATACATTTTACCTATATAAAAATTGTGTGTGAAGTGGCTAAGCTAGCAGTAGTGATTTGTATCATGATCAATGATTAGTTTGTAACACAGATATATGTATATATCTATGTAAGCCACTGCCATACTCATAAATATATACTACAGGAGACAACGGGCAACGGTGCATTAAGATTTTCATGGCATTTGATGGAGCATCATCATTCACCATTCTATCTAATTTAAAAAAAAGTGAATGATGAGTAATGTTGAGGCCAAATGTAAATTATTTTTAAAAATGTAACAGAAAATTCCAATGGTGAAAATCTTTGTTTTGGGAAAATTTGGGAAAAAA
Source organism: Brachypodius melanocephalos (assembly GCA_013398615.1). Taxonomy (NCBI): domain Eukaryota; kingdom Metazoa; phylum Chordata; class Aves; order Passeriformes; family Pycnonotidae; genus Brachypodius; species Brachypodius melanocephalos. Next base: position 14,330,948 of record VZSR01003371.1, on the reverse strand, counting down.
AAAAAAGGGAAATTTTGGCACAAACGCAAGGACTTAAGTGACAGCTACTGTTCAGCTATTGCAGGTTCCTTAATAGACAACACACTGAGGATGTCTGTGTGCACAGGTATATCTGTGTATATGCAAATGCAAAAGACAGCAGACTAACTAATTGCATGCTAGATTTACTGCTGGGTCGGCACAGTCAACACCACCTCCGTGTAGCACGAGCTCAAGTAGACTGAAGTATAGTGTTCCCTGGTAATTTTAGCTCATTTCAAATGTAAACTACTTGACTGCAAAGGTTCCCAACCTTGCTGAACAAGGCATTGTTTAAAACATACATTTAAACATGGAGAGCTAAGTAAGGTTGACAAACGCTGTTTTCCAAGAGTAATTTTTTTTGCAGTGCATAGCTGGTTTGGGAAAATTAGACTTGTTTCTGTAACAAAAGTGTAAGTTCATTTCCACACTGCTAAATTCTACTTCTCATAAGAAAATATGATTTTCCTTACAGCAGGAAAAATTTTAGTAATTATTTATTGATTATTTCAAGTTTTCATCTGCTCAGTGTAAAAAGGTTTCCTTATAAAAACCTTGAGGGACTTAAACAAACATTCAACTTTTTCTTCTTGCATAAATTACACCTACATTTTCACAACTCAGAAACTGCGTGTGGTCTTTTTTATTGATCTTTGAACCCATTCCACTGTAACTCTTAGACTGCTCAAAAAAAAAGACCACAAGGTGCATTGTCACTTTCAAGGGAAATGGGGTAAAAATCTATTTGGTAGATAAAATCAGCCATTTTTGCATGCCATTACATTACATTGATTTGACTCTGCAACTTATATGCTGTAGTGAAGAAAGGTGCAAAACTCCTTTTCAGCCTGATGGTCATCGTACTGCTGCACGTATAACTATGTGGACGTCACCTTCTATTTCAAGAACAGGCAATCTTTGAATAGAGGCTCTAGGATGGCAACTGATACCCCTAAAGTGAAAGAATGTCTAAGCATTTCAATAATTTTTAAGCCAAGATACAAAAAAAAAAAAAACAAAAACCAAACCAAACCAAAACAATATCCTAATTTTATAGAAGAGAGCTGCGTTTTTCTAAAAAAAGGCATGAACCTGGTTCACATTAGCAAACGTCAATCTGACCAAGACATTTCCATTGGAACAACTTATTCTCCATTAAAATTACAGCCCAAGACCTAACATTAAAATCCACAATACCTCTGGAACAGCAGAATTGATTAAAAAAATACTAGAGTGAACAAAAAAAAAATTAGCTAGAGTGAAAAAGCCAAGGCTATCTGAGAATTTCTTTCTTTAAGTAGAGCACAATGATCTAGTGAGATGTTTTGACAAATATATCTTTATGCAGATGCTAGCTGTCACAGTAACCTCTTTCAACTAAATTGTTCTTGACTCTATCATATAATTCCTAGGGAGATATACTCCAAATTAATAAGTCTGAAGGGGAGTACCTTAGACATCGACCTTTCAAGGAAATTCCTTAGGGCAACTTTGTGGACTTCATTTATGTCATTCAGTGGTGGGCAGAGCACCTTCATTCCTTGTCCTCCACTGCACCTCCTTGCTCCAGCATCACCAAACCTGTGCTCAGCGCCAGATGTAACTTCAGTCTCTGAATGTGAGATGTTCTCAAGGACAACTTTCAGGTTTGTTTCCTCAAGTTAAAAAGGCATTTCAGGGCTTAAATAGCAGATTGGCCCCAAAAGTCACCTAGGTGTGTTAGACTGGTAGCAGCTAACAGAGACTTTTTAGAGGAGGCACAAATGAGCATCACTGCTTCTCCAGATGCACAAACCCACCTGGGTACAGCAGATTGTTTCAGATAAGTTTGAGATGTATATATGTATATATTTGTATATGTCAAGCATTCTTCTGAGTTTTAATATTCTGGCCACAACCCCATTCTCTCAAATGTAAAAACAGAAAACCAAATCCTTATAGCAAATAAAGGTGAATCCCAATCTAAGTGGAGAATGCACAAACATTCCTGAATTTTTGTCCACCTACAGCAATGTTTTGAAAAACTTGCATACTATTTTTTTCTCTCCTTGAAGGTCAGGTGTGTGTTTCTAAATAGAGGACTAAATATGCTGCATCTAAATAATTATCTTTTATAATTAACACAGTCTATCCAAGTATTCAAACTCATCAATAAAAACAGAAGAACAACTATAGATTATCTAAGATTTGTGATGAAGTAAGTTCTGCAATTACTGTGCTTATATAAAATACAATTTATTTTCAAACAAACTGAATAAAGGCAATTTACATTAAATGGATTCTGATAAGCACACATGTCTCAGCTTTTAAACCATTTCCAAAGATTAAATTTGGATATTCTGACAAAGCAATTTAACTTGTCTAATTTGAAATTATGCCTAAAAGAATGTAGATTTCCACATTTGAAAACTGATGAACCAGGAAAAAATCAATAACAAAAACAACAAAAAAAACCCCAGAACACCTCTGCTCCACCCTTCCTCCCCCAACAGTTTCATTTTGTGTACGCAGACTTTTTTCCTCCAAGAATACATTGGTAATGATAATGTATTAAGCTTATGGAAATTAAGCAGGAAGACCTTGCCAAAAACCTTGTTACTACTGAATCCTTCCTAAGAGCAGGATGGAAATAGTACAGCCATATTTACTGGTTAGTAGATAGTGGTGTATCAGGGAAAAAACCTCACAACTTAGAATCCTGTGAACATTTGAAATTCATACCAATAGAAGATACTAACCTGTTCTCAGAAAAAAAACCCTTGAAGACTTATACACAGTATTGCTTTCTTATCTGAAGATAAAGCCCTGAGATAACCTGAAATTAATGATCCTGATGGAATATTTCAGCTCTTAAAAAATGCTAAAAGTACTGCATTGCAGTTATTCTATCACTTACCATGTATGGTTCTCAGCTGAATATCCTATATACCCTTTAAATGGAGTGCTCAATTTTTAATTTTATAAATTGAAACATCACATAAAATATCTATATCATATACTGCTAGGGCTGTACCACAGTTTTGTTGTGTGGCTAAATCATTGTTCATTCTGAAACACTAAATCTTTTGAAGATGGCAAACCTGCTTGTAAATTTAATTACTTGTAATTTTATTTTCCTCTATGGTTTAACCTCCCTCTGTGTCTGACCAGTGAAATCATAAATCTATACTGCCATTCTGTACTTCACAAAATACTTAGTACTGGGAATGAGTAATGCGTCCTGATTTTTAAAGAAAAAGGCAGAAATATTCAGCCCAACTAAGAGCTGAACTCAGCTTACCAGTTTATTTATGACAGTTTATAGAAACATCTCAAAAAGTGTCTATTTCATGACTGGCATCCTGATAATTTACATATTAGTGACATGAATGAGGCACATAATCTAAAACCTCAAAGCTACTCCAGAGCAAGAACCAAAAGCTATTATTGATTCCCCTGGCTTTGATCTCAGGGAAAACGAAGTACTCTGCCTCACTGGGAGGCACTGAAAACACCGGTAGTAAAATCTGAGATAAGGAAGGTGTGAACATGCTGCAACATGACAGCACAAGACAAGGGAGTCACAGCCCCGAGTTTCAAGTGTGTCTTGAAATGTCTCCAGAGAAGTATGGCAAAGGTTATTTCACGTTATCAGGAAGACTGGCAGCTGCCTCTGTTTGCAAAAGCTGCCATAGCCAAGGGCTTTCCAACGCCAAAGTAGATTTTTCATGTTCAGTGGATCTCTGACTGGGATGTCACTCCTAAACACCAGTTTTCTACTTTCAAAATTTCAATAAAGATGTTTTTCTACTCTGTATTAGGTGTCTAGGGTTAATACAGAAAAGTTCTGATCCAATGGGTTTTTTCTGCTCATGAAACTGCATTTATCACTATACTACCATACCCTTAAACTGAAAAGTTCCATCATGACCAGGAATTTGATCTAAGACCTTTTCTGAATGCCTCAGAGGCATGCTTTGACAACCACAAGTTTTATTGTATTAGGATAAAGTATGTAAGTACGAAAATTATTTTCAAAAGTATGTAATGAAAATCAAAAGTACAAAGTCATCAAGAATACCGACGTTACTGAACACTCAGGTGTTAATGTAGGGAGAGCATCCTGCAGAGGCAGTTCCTGTAAATTAGGAGCTCAGGTGAACTGGAGCTATGAAGCCTATTAGGAATTCCATCAAGGCAGCAATATATCATTGCTTACTAAACAAACACAAATGTTTTAATTATAACACAACATTTTTTATCCCATGTTCAGCAAATACAATAATATATGCAAACAACTAAGTACCTTTCCCATCAGCCAAGAGGGGCTTAGCCAGTTAGTTGTTGGAACACTGACATGTGCTTGGCTTTATACAGTTACTGTATAACAAGTTACAGTATAGCATCACTTATTCATAAAGATAATCTTATACCCAAATGGCTTGTCATGTGTTTTTAGACAGATCTAAAGATCAATTATGATGTAACAAGGAAATGTTTAAAAATATATACTTAAAAATTCAGTGTAAACTCTTGTTCCAAGAAAGTAAAACAAACAAAGAAACAAAATCAAAAAACCAACAACTCTGCTGTACCATTATTCTTTGACTGTGAAATAAACTAGTTAGCTTCCTATTAATTTCAGTGTTTCTTTCTCTTTTTGTTCTTCAGTAAAACAATCATTGCAGCCATTTCTCTTCATATTGAAGATACAAAAGATGTCCAATAATACCAGCAGTAGCTAATAGGTCTCTAAGGCACACATATGAAGATAAAACCTATAAATTATAATTTCAAGCATTAGTTCTGTAAATCATTATTGCTGCTGCTTCCCATAGGAGGATTAAAATTTCATGTATGAGAGAGCTACTATTAACCTCCTTTTACAGATGGGGAAACCAAGGCAGAACGTGTCAGCAGTACCATGGATCAGCACCATGCTGAGGAGCACAAAACTAAGGAGAAAGGTTTACATGACAGAATTTCAGGTTCTCTCTGCATCACTAATTTCCATTTGCTCTGTTGACTCCCCAGAGATTCAGCTGCTGCACATAGCAGGCACATAACCCATTCTCACGCTAAAGCAGGATCACTCCCTGGACCATGGTGAGCTACATTGCCCAGGTGAATATTCTACGTTTCAAAACACAGGGCAACCATCACTGCAACAGAGACTGAATGATTAGAGTCACAGCAATTCCCATAGTAAGGAATGCTTTTTTTTTTTTTAAATTTTAAATATTCAGACTGAATTTTCCTGCCCACTTTCATCTCCCATTTTTTAATGATAGTACTTTTGATTATATCATTCATTCTTCTTTCATTCTTAATGCTTGAGGTTTTTTAAATGTCGTCCATTTATAAATGTGTTATGGAATCAAAATGTACTTCTTATTATAGCTTTTGGCATACTATTATCTGTATTATTTAAGCAGCAGATCTTTTAATCCACTTTATGTATTTTTTATTAAAGAAGAGAGATCATTTATACATAACTATAGAACATATAGAGCAAAAGAGAAAAAGTGATGCACTACAAAACAGTAGTACTGGTGCTGGTAATCTCCAGAGTCTATCAGTACCTTCAACCTTAACATTTAGCATAAGTCACCCAAAATTTAAATTCTGATAATTAATGCCAATCTTTTTTCTTTTGTTTGAGAACCAGCCTGACTCTTCATACCCATGCAGTATAATACACAACTTATTTATAATTTTTAGTCATAGTAATTGATGATTTCTGCAGACTCTAAATAGCACAGAGTACAATTACTCGGCCCTTTTAATAGAAATACGTTTTGGACTTGGACTAAGCCAAAACCTCCAATCTCAGTCTTGGCAGAAAAGTTAACCCATGGGCTGCAAAAAATCAATTCCCCTCTACAGTGTCTCCAAAAGTGTACTTAAATCAATTTGTATGCTCTGATACTACTGAAAATAAATGCTTAAGGAGATTCACCATTTGTTCTTTATTGTTCTAGAGTGGCCTAGCAGGGCAAATGCTAATTGTGCAATAAAATAGGAGCATTAGGACCACACATGTATTTTATTGGAGTCTTAGAAATTATTTTTGAAAAGGAAAGCATTCCTTAATAGTCTGTTCCACTAAATTAATATATAATTCTCTTTTGTTTAGACTACAAAACCCCCAAAACAAAACAGGAAAGGAAATTACATGTTGTAGCTCCTAAAGAGGAAAGGACCACCCACAGTTTCAGAGAGAATTGCAATACTACTTCAAATTTGGCTTCGGCTTAATCCTTTTCACAGAAAAACTTGAAGCTCTTAAGAACACTCCTCACCTCCCAAAGGAAAAAAAACTGTCAATTCTTTATCCTCCCTACAGTCTCAAACTGGTCAAGCTGCTGGAAGGCACTGAGGGACATTTTACTGACTGCTGCTTATCATGCATCCCTAACAGCACTATCATTCCCTAATAGGGCCCAAGACAGCAGCACAGCTGTGATATGTGAGGGGATCCTTGACCTACAGCCCAACTCGGGGTTTGCAGAGTGGAAAATGACTTGTACCCATATGGATTCATTTCCATATGGTGAGGATGCTGAGTCCAGTTCTGGGCCATGAAAGACAAGACCACAAGCAAGACGTAGAGGGGCTGGAGGGTGTCCAAAGGGCAGTGGAGGGGCTGAAGGGTCTGGAGCACAAGTCTGATGAGCAGCAGCTGAGGGAGCTGGGGGTGTTTAGCCTGGTGAAAAAGAGGCTCAGGCAAAACCTTATTGCTCTCTACGATTGTCTCAAAGGAGGTTGTGGATAGGTGGGGATCAGTCTCTTCTCCTGCATAACAAGTGACAGAACAAGAGGAAAAGGTCTCCAGTTGTGCCAGGGGAGATTTAGGTCAGATACGGGTTTTGTGCACGGATTTTCCTCTCCTTTTTCTTTAACCAGGTTGGAAATGAAATAAAACAAAAAATAACTTAAATCTCTATCTGTCCTTTTTTCATACAAGGCCACACAAGAGTGTTTCTATGTAGGAAAAAGTTGAAGATTCTGCTATTTTCATTTTACTAGTCTCTGACAGGTGATTTGGTGATTAATTTTTAATCAACTATTACACTTGACATGCACTATAAGTTAAGAACTTTAAAAGAATAAAACAAGATTCTGCCAGGTAACTTTCACTTCTGGTACGTTAGACACTCAGCATATGCATGGCTGAAACATCCATTTGGCTTGGCTGGGGATCTGTTCACATTAAGAATAGATGAGATGGCATATTTAATTTTCCAAAAGACCTCTTCAACAGTATCTGAAAAATCTATCACTACTTTCCCTGTAACAAAACTTCTTTTTAAGAATAAGTTTGCAGCTGTCAACGTGTCTTTAATATTTAATATTGTTTCACCTGCTTTGGAATTGAAACTGTAAGCACTTTCAGGGACTGATTGAAAGGTTGTCTGGTACATTGTCTAGTTTCACTACACAGCCTACAACCCTGTATATTCTCGTCTGAAATATCACTCAGCAAGCCGTGGCAATTTCTGTTTCTTCAAAACAGAGCAGAGCGGACTCCTGATCCAACCCCATTATGCAGAGCTGCAATTCCAATACAGACAAGTAATAATGACATCCCTGGACACAGACATTCTTCATGAAGTATAGCTCCAAACTTTTACTCTGATAATAACCTGAGTAGTTCAAGTGTTTCCTAACAGTAAAACTAACCTTGAACAATTTGACAAGGGACAGGGAAAAATTTGGAGAGTAAAACAGAAAATATCTTGCAGACCATTAATGTTGCATAGCACTGTGCTCACTCTTCCTGCATTTGAGTTGAATGATGCAATTTGGGGATTGTCTCTCGAGATGGGCTGACTGCTTGATAAGACAGATTTATTGTACAGCCTTTGCTTTATATATGTGTAGGTACATAATATATACGAAGCACCAATGCTTCAAGCTTTAAGGCTGTTGCCTGTCAGTGCCAAAAACTATGCTAAAACAGTGAAAGACACCAAAGCAAATTATTAAAAATATTACCATGGATGATTTAAAAACACTGACAACAGCCAAGCTACAATCATTGCTGCTTATCAAGATGACCAATTTTATATGACTGTTTTTCTGGTTATACCGATGTGCTTACACCTATGTGTCATTTCTCAGACTAATACCTCTCACAGAAACATTTTTGTTTTACTAGGTGCTGGTTCATTGGTATTTTTCTTATTCTGTGTAACAACATACAGTGACTAGCACCACTGGGCTTCTGGACCAAAGAACTAGGCTTTTTATAAGAAAACTATAGCTTTAAACTCTTAAGCTTTTCTATAAGAAAACCATAAATGGAAAGGACAAGAAACGTACATTTGTATTATCCTGCACTTCACCGACAATGAACTATAAAACAGTATTAAAAACCACAATTATTTAAATAATGGAATGACTGGATTTTCTTGTTTATTCTATTTCTTGTATGCTATATATGTGCTGGTCAATTAAAGCTCTTAGGGAAAAAAAGAAATTGTCGAGAAACTTCGAATATAAAACTTCCCACTGACCAGGATTAAATTATTTTAATACTCTAGCTGTGCAGTCCAGAATTGTCAAGTCTCAAGTTTCTTCTGTTCAAGGCCTCCAGGTTTTTCTTTCTCCTTGAGCCTGCCTTCTCCTTCTGTGACTGCTTCAGCCTTTTCCCCCAAACTTCTGTCACCACAATTTTTCCCTTTCAGTGCCATATCAGAATTTCAAGAGGTATTTTCCTCTAATAAAAGGAGCTGAGAACATAGCAGAGGCACCACAACTTGTCTGTAAAACAAGAAGAGTGCATCCTAGCTGGATTTAGGGGCTACTTAGAATTTAAAACCCTTGTAAAAATGGTAGAAATGTATGTAAGCAATAAAAAGAAAATTTGCCATTCCAGAAGAAATTAATCACAACTAATGTCCTAATCTTAAAATGAGCAACCATGAGCAAAAAACTGAAGCAGAGTGCTCCAATTCCGCATTTCAAGAACATGAAACTCCCATTTTTTTCTTAATAGCCCTGTCTGTGTGCTGTTGCCACAATACCAGTATGTGAATTACATTAAAATGTTCTAGGAAAAAATAATCAATGCAAAATTTAATTTAGTTTTTTTCATAGAAAAGCTTAAATTTTATTGCAACTTCTGCCACATTTATCCCCTTTACCCCCTCAACCTTGCAAAAAGGTTCAGCTGCTTGCACTAGAAAAAATTTCCATTCAAACTTTTTTAAAGCTTTAAGTCTACAAAGCTTATTTTCTGTTCCAGGACTGCATTTTTCCACTGACAACATCAAAAAGTAGCTGCTCTTAATTACACTTTAAAAACCCATCCTCCTTCCTTTTGGATGTTTTTCCTCCATCTGTATGTTTTCAAGCCCCTTTTTTTCCAAATTGCTAAATTCTTTCCCTTCAACCAATATCCATACTCCCCTAAATAACTGATGGAGCTTTGCCTCAAGTAACTGTCCAGAAAACCCCACTGAGAAGCCCTAATAATTAGGGTAAAGAGTGATTGCGTGGGGGATGTGGTGGTTTTATGTTGTTTGAGGGTTTTTTCATTCAGGAGGATGGGTGTTGTGCTTTGCCATTTGAGGGCACACAAGGCTGTTGGAAGGGGTGGATGAGAGTTGAGCAATTGCAATCAAATGAGAGCACAGCACATTCAGGATGGGCAAGGGTGGCACTGATGTCCTATGCACAAGATACTACACTCACCTGCAGTGAGTCAATGGGTAACTTCAGAAAAGAGAGGTTCAGGTGACCACACACACACTGAGAACAGTTATGGTAATGGGACAAGAGACTATTAAATTTACTTAAAAAAAACTCCACCACCAAAAAAAAAGCTCTAAATAAATAAAACAGCAAACAATGCGTAAGCTTCCTGATTGCTTAAGGACTAATTCAGAAATGTACTATAAAATGTTTAAATACTTAGATTGACTGCATTTTGTTTAAAGCATAAATGTTAGAAAGGGATTTAAGAAATAAAGCTAAATACAAGAACACCTGGCATTGTGCCTGTATCAATAATAGCCACTAAACAGATCAACATCTCAGCACTATACAGCCAGGCTTTTTCTAAAGCACTCAGTGTGAGTCCCTTTGTACTTCTAGGGAATTCAGGAAGACTTCCACCAGCTCAAAAATCCTAGGACTTGTATCTTAGAACAACAGGAGCATCTGTACTCACTCTTTTAACTGAGTATGAACAGATCTCCTCTTAGGACAGGATAGGGTCTGAGCTCTGAGGTGATTGAATTCAAACGATATTTACACAGATAGCCGAGGAGGTGTGAGAATTTGCTTCTTCACAGGCTCCACTGCACTTGCTATCTGTTGCCATATGGTCAACTCCTTCTCATGCTTATTCTTCTCTTTCAGTTCATGTTACAGTATACGCTTTTTACAGACCTGCAGCTTCAAACATCTGTAGCAAAAGTCTCAGAAATTGATTTAGAGGCTGAAACACAAGCATATCCAATCCTGCTCCTACACAAGGCTATATATCTTTGTTGGAAGACTGACACATGGTCCCCATATGCATCAGTGATAACATAAGCCTGCCAGGCACAGATGTACTTATAGCTCCAGAGAGATGCAACCTAATGATGGATAGGAATAACCCAATCACACGAACATTTGTATTTGTAAACCCTACCTGGTGCTACAGACAATATGTCTACATTTCACTGCCACATTTCTTCAAGGATATCAAGATGTTCCTAAGGTATGACACACATACGATGAAACTTAATGTTATGTAAGATAGAGAGACTGCTTTCTGAAGCACGGCTTCATAGCTGGAAGTTCTAAAAATTAATTGCTCTTCTGGCAAACCCAATGAAAATTAAATTAAATTAGATACTGGAACTTTTTCATTAGAAGAGTCTGGCAAAATAAAGTTAATAGATGGAAAGCTTTCTGCAATTAAAAGTGACAGGTGCATTGCTTTCTCTAAGCTTTTAAATCACATCTGTCAAAAAGCCTACTAAAATGCATTTTTTAAGCTCCTTCCAATCTACTCAACTTTTATGAATCAAAATACTGTGGAATTATTGAAGGTATATCACTTAAGTCACAGCTTTATGGCAGAAAAGAGCTAAAATTTCTATAGAGTTATACATCTAATGTATTTAGGACAATGTATTAAATCACAAAGTAACTCTGCCTTCTGTTCCCATTCACTTCATTTGTCAGCATGATTTCCTGCTTCAATTCCTAACCACTGCACAAGAAACACACAACTCCATTTCCCTAATTTAAAAGAAATTTATAGTAAATTCAGGCCAGTCACAACTCTGTTTGAATTATCTATTCCATGTGTTTAAAGTGATTTAAGAGAGAGATGGTTAACAGTATTTATGCCTTTGAAGAAACTTGGAAAGAGGCAGGAAAGTTTGAGGTCAGGTTTTGCTGTGCTATTTACAAGTGAAACTATTTTCAATGAACATGTGTTCTAACAGTGGGAGCAAACCCCCTTATTGCACATCTTCTCCCTGCCCTTCAGACATACCTGATCCAATCCTCTACCTCATTCCTTGCTCACAGGGAGTACTTAAGCCCCAAACTCAAAAATCTCCAGCTCAAAATTCCAAACTCTCTAATGACTGTTTCCAGGGGTTTGGATTTTTTTTTAATGAGGTTTTTTTGGTTTGTTTACTTAGGGAACGCTTCTTATCCCCGCTAATTCTGAAAATAAACAAAAGCATTACTCTTTGGAGATCCTAATTATCAGCTAAATGTAAAGCTGTTACACACTGTAAGATGACCTGTGACAACAGGAATTGTATAGGCTATGGCACAGCACCTTCAAAGACACAGGATGGAAAATTACATTAACTTACTTGAATATAGCTCCTATTAACCATAAACACAAATAATCTCATCCCAATTCACGAGAGCACTGAAGCATGCACAATTTAATGTATGTGCTTAAATCCCATTAAATTCATTGTATCTACTCACAAGTTTAATGTTAAGCGGGTGACAAAATATACCTTTAAATCATAAACTACTTACAGAAAATCAGCAGTGAAGATTTTTAAATTATAGTAAAATACAATAAATTCTCTAATATGAGTATATATGAAAAAAAGACAAAATTCTCCTCAGACGGTGAAACTGAACAAGAAAAAAAAAAAGGAAATTGTTTTCTGTAATCCATCTATAAATTTTCACCCTGCCCCACAATGAATTATTGTGACACCAAAACTAGTGTTTCAGACAACTGGACCATGTGCAAGTCCTTAATGTAGCTATCTTCCATATTTAACAAAACCCTGGGGTTTGGTACTGCTTTCAGTGCTTTCTTTTGAGGAATGGGGGTGAATCTTGCCAAGTTCTCAGTTACCCCTGTAAAAAAATAATTTTGAAACTACAAAGTCTCACATGCTTCTCCCTAGCAATCCTTATGAGTTCAAAGGATTTTCATCAGAGATGGAAATCTCTTCCAGTGGCCAGGTAGATGAAAGCTTTGGGGTGGAAGGTCAGTATTTCAGGAAGACCAACCATTCAACATGATATTATACTTCAAAATTATGTGTCAGGTCTGCATCCCTGTAGAATAACACAAGACCTGTGCTATCAAGAACAGCATTCTGAGGAGGAATCAAAAGCAGTTAACATATACTCTGGAAGAGGACATATATTGCTGGAAAAGTAAACACATAAGGATTCATCCCTGACTTGCAATTAAGTCTGAGAGCTGAACTTCAGTGCTACTGACTGCTTCACATATGTAAATTAAAAATACACCAAAACCATCAAAGCAGCCAAGGTGTCAGGAGGATATGTCTACAAACATTTGCTCCAAAAATGAAAAAAAAATTAAATATTTTCCCTTAGTATCAATTTTAACTAGACCGTGGGTGAGAATGAAAGGTCTGCAATCTGTGAAAACAAAAAGATCAAATTCAGCATTTAGTAGGAATACAGAATATCTAATTAAGCTCTGGGTCTGCAGTACTTTTTTTTTTCAGTTTCTCTTCCATATCTCTTTTGCTCTCTGTTAACCATCTTCCCATCCATATGTATAAATAATGAAAATAAGCCAAAGCTTCCTCACTGGTATGTTTTACATAAATATCCGAATGGAAAATATGTCCAGAACTGCTTTGATGAGCTGTATTAATTGAACAGTTTAAACATACATAAAAGATCATATAGAAATATGGACTTGAGAAAAGATATCAGATAACCCTATTGTAAATAGAACTTAAAATACTGGTACTTTAAGGAATAGGACTTAACAGATAAAAGCCAGCATTCAAAACATACAAAATGAAATCTGTGTGTTGATGATATGGATTTTATTCAGGTGTTAAGTGTAAGCTTAAAAATAAATGTCCTGATGAACTTTAGGATATGTATTTCATTCTCCTCCATTTCTTTCTTTCTTTCCTTCTTTCCTTTAACCTAGCTGAAATTTCATTATACATACTTACTATTTATAATACTGATTAACACGTATTTTACACGGATCAGAAGAGACATATAGCCTTCTGCATACCTATACCACTTTCTGCTTGTTGGGTTGTCTTGTTTTGATTCTACGTTTTTAATTAGAGAAATATTGCTTCCAGTGGGAAATTACCATCCACCTATGAAAATAAATGTGTTTATTGTACACCTATCCTGAAGAACCAGAAAACATCTCAGTGTCTGTTTTCCAGAGTATTTTTGATATGCATGATTCCCTTTTCCATATGTACTGTAATAAGCAACACAGAACAGAGATTCCCAGTTGAGGTAGAGATGACATGTTAGCTTGCAGTTGTTGAACAAAGTTGAAGAAATATAGAAAAAGCATTTGAACAACAAAGAGAAACTGACTTTTTTTTTTTTTTTTTTTAAATAAACCACTGTGTAAATGTGCTTAACAATGAAAATCACAACAGGCAGGATTACAGTACAAGGATTTCACATTACTGCCAGGTAGGTACATGTCTTATAGTTAAAGTCTTTTGTCTCCCTTACATTGATGAACAGACAAAGATTGTAGTAATAAATCCCCACGCTGAAATAAAACTGAGACTAATCTCAAGATTAGAAATCTAATCTCCATTACAAATAAGATATAGGTATTTAAAATGAATAGGAGGTCAATTTGCTACAGGCAACATGACATTCTGTATTGTTCTATATTGCATGTTCAGTGCATACTCCTGCACCACAGCTGAAGTATGTTAAAACTTATAAGCTGACACAAAAAGCAACAGATTGAAAGAAGAGTTTCATTAAAAGAAACCAAATGTGTCAGCAACCATCTTCAAGTTGAATTTTGGTCATACAGCTTCCTAGTATTTTTTCGCTTTGCTTTTCTAACTAGTTCCCCTATGGATTAACCTCTTCTCACCTCTGGTTGTATATACTGCAAAATACAGCTGCTGGACAGTTCATTAGAGGAGCTCCTGCTGTTTCTTCCACTGGAGAGGAGGCACCTCTAAGTTATCATACACAGGCAGGCCCAAGTCGATGTGTCTTCTAACAGCTTCTGGCAGCTTTGATCATGCTGGTGGTTCATACAAGTTTCACAGGGAAAAAAAAAAAAAAAAAGGCAGGAACTTTGAGGCATTTCCTGCTACTCCTTTGGAAACCAAATACCATCACTTAGTAATTCATGCTAGTATCACCATACCGGTATCACCTGGCGGGGGCAGTGGGGGACTGGATGTGGGGGCTTTTTCTGTCTGGCACATCTTAAAGCTAGAAAAAATATATTTAAATGGAACACTTAAATGCGCTGCTAGAAAATTTATGTTTCGGATAATTCCTAGATGCATGTTCAAACATAACACTAAATCTAAATTAAGTTTTTTGATTCAGTGTTTCAGTTGCCAGTTTCTGAGATGTTATCCACCCCAAGGTTTACAAGAAGCTTTGCTTTTACAGCCTTTGTAAACTGCTAGAGGCTGCCTCACTTTTCTGGAGTTGCTCTATGTGGCATGGTGGCAAAAAACCTTAAATTGCACTTAAGCACTCTAAACAGGCTCCTTCGTATCCAGCAACATTTCCCACTGCTCAGCTGGGTCACTTTCTTTGACACCTCTGGTGGCCAAGCCAAAAAAGTCAACGGTCTGCAGCAATGAATGAATACTCCAGGATCCTTTCAGAATGGTGTAGCTGATTGAAGCCCTGTTTGAGAGGCCTTACCTCATTTCCCACACATTTTCTGACCCATTTTGTCCGCCTCTTCTCAGAGGGGTTTTGCCTGTTATATTGTGGGCTAAGCAGTAAACTAATTATCTTGTTCAAATCCCTTTGCAACGCCTCTAATCCTATTAGTTATAAGAATGTGTGAATACTGATTGCACAACTTAAAACAGGGAGAAACAGAAAAAGAGACAGAGGCAGAGGGAAAAAGCTAAAAGGCAGGATCTGGGAAGATCTGCTAGCCACTTCAGCTTTTCAAGACTTGTCAGGACGCTCAAGACTCCCGTCCATCACAAGACAGGACAATTTGTAAGGTCCATATTTTCATTTTCTGTCAGCCTTTCGTGTCTGCCCCAGAAGTGCCGCTATTATCCAAGGCAGCTCCGAGTCTTTTGCTCACAGCAGAACTTGCTGACCCTTGACTCCAGTTAACAGTTACATTTTCTCTCTTTCCCCTTTCATAATGAACATTTTAATGAAGGGGATGACAATATTACAATGTGTCAAAGAAGCCATATGAAGTACCGGAAATGAATGGATGTTAGTGTAGGCATCTATAGGCCCTATGAGTCCCACTTCTTTTCTTCAAAGAAGCCTCACAAGTCTTATTAAAGAGCCCTCTCGCCCTCTCCCTCAGCTGAAGATACCAGAGCAGTTGCCTCCTGCCGTCCAGTAGTGAGTGAACTTTAATCACTTTTCCTATTTTGTTCACACTGGGGAAGGAGCCAGACTTCAGTGAAAAGCCTGCAGTCACAGTTGATGTTAAAGAGCATGAAATTTATCTGACTTCCATAAAAGATGAGCTCTGCCCTTCCATTCCTGCTTTTGCTAAGCTGGCTGCTCCGGGGACAGCCATTCTCTGCTCCAAAAACAAATATTTGCTTTTAGCGTGGATGGATGCTGCTGCCTAGGAGCGCCTTTTCCCTTGCTTTTTAAACTGTACACTTAGTTGTTTCCACCTACAAAGAAGACTTGTGGTCTTGGGAAAGAAATTTAACTTTATCATTTAGACATGCTGTTTTGCAAATGAAGGTTTTAAAAATGCAAACAGTTCCTGTTTTACACGAGTAATAAGCTCTGGCTAATTGGTTACCATAGAAGCAAATCCACCAGAATTCTGAGAGTAAGAGATTTATCTTTATTTTTTGACCCTCCTTCCCTGCAGAAATGCCTGTGTCAGTGAAAACTTAAGTCCTAGGATAAAATGCAAAGTTTCTTTTCTCACATATCATACTTGAGATTTGAGATATCATTTATCTGGTGAAAATTATAATAAATTTTATTATTACATGGCATTCCATCATTCAGTTTTAAAATGTTGCTATTTGGATTTGGTTCTACAATTCCATTATTAATGCTTGCTTTCCTCACAATGACGCATCAATGACACATTTTTTGTACATATCTCACAGTGCACATCTTCTCTAAGGATCACTGCTATATCAATAAGCATTTTGAAAACAACTGACTGTGTAACTTTAGAAATGTGTATTTAAGAAGTAGTAACATTTCCGTGTCATTTAATTACTCACATATTTCAAATCCTGTCGTGAAATGGAATGGAAAGAACTCAAAAACAATTCCAGAAGCAATTTATCTCCAAAACATTTTATGCATAAAGAAACCTGAAAAGCAGTAACAAAATTACATCAACAAGATTGATAATAAATAGATTGTGCAAAAAAGGAATGAAAAGTGGTACTGATCTACTGACCATCCACTCTGCATGCCATAACCCACTCTAATCCCCAATTGATACTGACAACTGCAATGACAAGGGCTAAATTGGAGCCCTAAGTG
Organism: Brachypodius melanocephalos; assembly: GCA_013398615.1. Lineage (NCBI taxonomy): Eukaryota > Metazoa > Chordata > Aves > Passeriformes > Pycnonotidae > Brachypodius > Brachypodius melanocephalos. The sequence continues at coordinate 14,314,010 of VZSR01003371.1, read as the reverse complement.
GGAGTAATGATAGACTGCCACTTCAGTATGTCAGCAATTCCCTGATTAAAATTAATACCACACAAACGTTCTCCCGTAAAGCAGAGAACGAGCAAAAGGAAAAAAAAAAAGTGCTTCTTTAACTGTAATGCCTCCCAAAAATGTGCCACTGTGGGCGGGATGTGCGCCCAGCAGAGGTGAGCTGGCCCTCGGCAGGAGCCGGGTGCACAGCGGAGCCTGTTCTTGCTGTACTTTTAGCTATGACCACCTAGGGGCACTCAGTGTCCTACAAATCCATCGCAACTCAGCTTCTGATCCAGCCCCATTCCGGTGTAGAGCACTAAACATTTCTCCTGTCAAGCATTCTGCCTTATATACAACTTGAACAACAATGATGAGTATTGTTTATTGATACTTTATTACTGGCAGATAACCAGCCAGACAGCCTTGTTCCCTCTAACTGCTTCTAAAAAGCTTTTTTTCATAAAGGCTTTAATATACCATGAAGATTTTCAATCAATAGGCGAAAATATACAGACCGTATCTTTTGAGAAAGCGATTTCAGATTTTAAGGCTGGACTTCTTCCAAACTGCCAAGAAACTTCCAAACTGTCTAAAGGCTGTCTAGAGGGAGTTCACTTAGTTATAATTCACTACTGCTTTGAAAAGGAGATGGCAAAAATGGACAGGAATATAAAACTGAGAAAGCACAAGGTCAGAAGAACTGCAATTTTTCCTTCTTCACATACATTCTTCCTTTCTACATTGTATTTTTTATATAAAAAATGCAAATGCAAGTATAACTGTATTCCTATATTTTCGGATTCTCAGAATTCTTTAAAAAAACAAAACAAAAAGGTATAAGTAGTCTTTGAAATTTTCATCAAGAAAACCCTAAAGATTTTCAGTGAAGCAATCAGCAAAATAAATTTTTAGATTGAAGCAAATGGTTCATTTAGTCTAAACTGCAGCAGCCTACTAGCCAGTCCTATCTGATATTTTATGGTCAAGTTTTATAGCATGAAAATTCTGACTTTCTGCCACATTTTTTTCCGTTCAAACAGGGTTCACTTAACAAGCAGAATGCAGACCTGCTGCTTTCCCTTGTGGCCAACTTCACTTGTTCAAAGTCTTTGAGAATCTTGGAACACGGCAATAGCTCTTAAAAGAACTTTGGCCTGCAGCTGTTATTAACTAGCTTTGGACGTATGGACCTCCGTTGACAAGCACCTCATGTAGAGAGGTTAAGAAATTGCTACCATATGCTTTCAGCTTTTTTAACCTACAATGTAAAGGCTCAAAAAAACCCCCCAAAAAAACCAAAAAAACAAAAACCAAAACCATGCCCCATTCAGTTCTTTAAAAATACAAATCAATTTACACATAAGCCAACACTTCTATCTTTTACTGCCTTACAGTTATGAAATATGTATGTCATTTTTAAAAGGCTACTGCAGTGTTCCAAAAGGCAAGAGCTGTTTTCAGTGAAAGGAACAACTGGTTATAGGTACAAAGATCTCAACAGGCTTTATTACTGGACACAAATTAAAAGCCACCACACACTTAAAACCAGTGTTAAATAACAATAAAAATCTGTGTCATGAGAAAATTTCTACAGCACAGAAAAGCATTCTCTCCTCAATGAAAGCTAAAGCTGTTTATTACACCTTGACTTTAACCTCATGTGTGTATACCTTACATTAGCTTTCATTGCTGTGATCCAGTTCAGATCTGAAGGAGGAGCTGTATGCTCAACTCCTTATTCCATTTTTCCAGGCAGATCCACTGGTATACTGAAGGGTATTAACTCTCTGGATAAGAACAGGGTCATCACGAGACCAGAGAACTTTTCTTATTCACTGAAGGAAGAAAGGTACCAGTACTTCTGCCATATACAGACTGAAATGGATATTCATTATTTTTACCCTTGCTGGAATAAATACCCCAAAACAATTACTTGCTGAACTCTTACATCTCTGTTCCATTGATTCCCATTTCATTCTCTAAAAACACCTTTACAGTGTAGTGGTTAGTGAGCCTCTCTTCAGCATACATCACATCTGGGTGTGAAGATTTCAGATTCTAGAATTACTGTAAAGATTTCCTTATTTACTGCAAGATCCCCAGAGTATCAATATAAGTTTATTTTGTAATTTTAATTTTAATTTATCAGGGAGTTTAAGTGCCTAATCAGACTGCTGGATGAAAAAAAAAAAAAGTTAGCATGTAATCATTCACCTTATTTAAAACACTGTTCTGCCATTTACAGTGTAGCCAAATATCCCAAGCAGTAATGACCAATCAATCAGAAGTAGGTTTACAAATCCAAACTACTGCTCTAGGAGATGACAAGAAAAGCCAAGGAGACTTACTTTCTCTTCTACCTTAATAACTTTACTTCATGTATTTAAATCCAGATCAGTTTTCCTAAAATCCAGGATTATTCCATGTGCCAGATATGTTTTTTAGTCAGGTAACAGAATACTCACTGAGAGTAATATTAAAACTACCAAGAATTATATTTAGACAAATAAGCAGGAAACTGTAGATCTAGAAGAAATGCAGTCACTAAAGGAAGATTTTCTGTCTATCACGAGTACCTACAGAATTTCATTATTATATTGCCTAAATACTATATATTTTTAATACTTTTATAGTAAAAGAAACATTTATACTGCAAAGTACATAAATACTGGACAATATTTGCATTTTAAGATGGGGGAAAAAAAGGGATCAATACCAAGAGAATAGCAGTGGGAGTCATCTCACCCATTTTCAGCCAGATAAAAACCAGACAATCTAGTCTTAATTGTCTACAGAAAGGTGAAGACACCTTTAGAGGAAGAGTATCTTTATCTCTGTCTCCACATTTGAGAATACAAGAAATTCTGAAAGGCAGCTTGGACTTAGCACCTCAGTTTCAGGGGAGGCAAGCTGGAAATCCACACAGACTGACCCCGGCATGCTGCCTAGTCAAGGTCAGAGAGCAGTCCATGTCAGCTGTGTACTGAACTGATGTCTCCCAAACACCAGGATGGTTCCCCAAGTATTTGTTCATCAGTAGTGGAAACAATCCAGCATTCTGTTCTCTAGACAATCTGGAGCATCTAGCAGAACATCTGTGGGCATCTCCTGAGCTCCACAGTCTGCCCTGAAGTATGACAGACAGCCTGTATTGGAAAACTTACAACTGCTCAAAGCTAGAGTCAACTATCTCAAAATCTCACTGCCTCTTTCTCTAAGAGATTTAATTAACAACTTCTAAACGTCAACAAGCTCTATATATTTTTATGCTAATTACAAGCACCACAACCTATTTCTCCCAAGAGGTGACTGGAATGGCATCCCAGAGACTTTTGATATTATTTACCACTCAGACCTGCTCTTCAGCCAGCAGTAGAGTCAATTTTTTCATTTAAATTATTAGCTGGATCAACAGTTAGCACTTAAACATGCAAATCTGCTTACCACTTCAGGATTAAAAGCCTTAGTTGAATTCTACCCATGTAAAAACATGATGAGAAATTGCAAAGACTTAGAAAATACAATGCTATTGAATATTCATACAAACTTTCATTTAAAGCTGACAAAAATAACTTCTTAATAAAGAAAACCTGCTATATATTTCTTATATTGCATCATTTGTCAACTTAAGGACACATTGCTTTCTAATGAAATTGCAGTAAAATCTTAGGGTGTGGCAGGGAGGGGTGGGGTGTGTGCATGAAGTCGATTTTGTGTGCTTGTTTAGTTGTGAAGCTTTTTTTAATTTGGCTTTTGGACAAATTCTTAGACCATGACTTCCAGGATTACGCGGCTTTACCACACAGGCACCCCTAAGGGAGGGATCCCCATTCTGCACTACCAGCACAGAGACATAACATGGGAGGTTCATGGATGTGCTCCATCTCTGCACACATTCCCTGGCACACAGCCAGGAGCCTGACAGCCTCAGCCCAGGGAAGTGCTGGAGATGCTCCCTGAGGCTTCCCCAGCCCAGCAGCAGGGAAGCCATGGGAAGCCTCCACTTTCCCACCAAAACAGTCCAACACATAAGTTTGAATTTTTTCAGCTTAGAAAACTGTTTAGGGAAGACCTTCAGAAGCAATAAAAAACTTCTAACCCAATGTTTTGTCATTGTGAAAAAAAGAAAAATTATTCAGAATATGAAATGCAGGAAGATCCATTAGTGTACCTGTCCACTTACTGAATAATACTCTATTTCTAAAACACTTCTCCCCCTATTTTGGCTCTATGCACCATCTGATCGTTCAGAAAACTAAACTGATATGACAAAGACAGAAAAAGATACATTTTCAAAAAATGTATCAACATGTATAGGTGACTAACAGGAAAGAAAAAAAAAAGATACTTTTCATATTTTTCAATAAACCACAGGTAATTCTCCAACAGCAGCATCAGCCAGCTAAAGCAACCAATTAAAATTTATCTACCCTCCCAAACTGACGAAGGCAGCAAAAATTGGATGGATATTCTGACTGGCATTCCTCCCAATATACTATGAAGATTTAGCCAATAGTACATGGCATAACCCATCTCCATTTGTACTTCTTAAACACATCATTAGTATTAAAAGTTTACTGCTTTTGGAATGCGGACGTTTTAACTAAAGAAAAAGAAAAGAAAATAATAAAAAAGAAAATTAAAATACCTTTCTAAACTACTGTTTTTTGTATGCTTTTCTACGTGAGAACATTGAGTTACTCACAATTATTTTCCTCTAAAAAGTTGCCAGCATTTACAGTACGTTCCTCACAATTTGTTCAGTGTAATTTAGGGATTTTAATTAAGCTTGATAAATGTAGGCCACAACTCTTTATTAATTTTGCCACTGTTAATAAGAGTGAGAGTGTCACAGAAGAGCAAAACATCTTGACCAGTTTCATAATATTTTTATATTTTAACTAAACAGGATTTAACTCTCTAATGGAAGTTTTGGTGATAAAAGTATACTAGGTCTTAAACCTACTTGCAGGTGTGAAGCTAAGAATTTGATAATTACAGTAAACATCAAATTCAAGATGTAATAAGCAAATAGTCGACTTGTTTACAGAATAGACCTTTTTATTGCAATGTGCAACATATTTCCTATATATTACAGTAAAATGGATATTTTAATGGTAGTAGAGCTAAATATATGAGAAATTTGTGATTTAGGAGGAACATTTGTTTTACCTGAATTTAATAAGGACACCATGGCTTAGATACAGCTGTTTTATCAGTGAAAGCCACAAGATTTTGAAGTTTGGTTATTGCAAGTTTAATTAACTTAGTGAACCCATTCCATTACCTCAACATACGATATTCTCTCCAGAAGCAAGTCATTTTTTTAAAAGGTCTTTTAGGTATATCTACTAGCTCTCGTAATCTGGTGAGAATTCACCAGCTCCTGGAAAGCAACAATCTCGATGTGCATGTTTAAAAAAGATGATGAACAAAATGTTCTCAGAACCATAGGATTGTCAACATTGGGCAACTTGTGTGAACTTATACATTTCCATTTGGATTTTGCAGCACTGGTACCATTTCTAATGAACATCTGAAAGTATTTTAATGCGTGTATGATTTAGCATCAGTATGAATTTGCCAATACGAGCAATTCTTGAATGAGAAAACACAGGTCTTCAAAGAACAGGCATTCTTTAAAGGATTATTCCACTATGTTGCTTCCTGGGTTTAGATTTAAATCACGGCAACTATTACAGCAGGCACCTCCATTCCTGGGGGATGCTAATTCCATCCCATGCAGCTAAACACCAGGCAGGCTTAGACTATTTATCTGAACGTCAATAGCATTGTACAGTGTCACACGACTGGCTAAGCAAAGATTGAAAACCTGCTATTCAATGATCGTGTCTTCATGGTCACTTGCCAAGTATTATGTTTCATGCTACAGATATTATAACAATTGTGCAAATATACTTTATGGGTAGCCAAGCACTTTTTAGAGTAAATGCAGCCCAATTACCTGTTCCAACAAGCAAAAGGAAATTATTTCACAGAGAGGTGATGAGTAAATATCATTAAGAAAATTTATAAGGGTTTTTTTTTTTCAATTATTGTTTTCCTATGTATAAATTCTTTTGTAACTGACTACATGTTAGCAATCAACTTTTCAGGATCCTGGTTTGAAAGCTCTTTGGAGATTTCAGCAGTACTGCAAGGCATAATTACCCCTTGTATCTGCACAATGTTAAACTAATTGCCCTCACATTTCACATGCAACATCAGAAGCCATGTGATGGTTTAAACTGAGCTCTGCCTTGTGAGCAGAGCTCTACCCATCAGGTTGGCAATAGAGCGCAGTTTGTTCCTTGCAACTTGCTTTCACAGCTCCATCCTGAAGTGCACTATTTATGAGGGAGAAGGAAAAACAAAACACCAACCAGAGTCATGTTAGCACCTTCAACAACTGTCAGGAATATTCTGCCTCATAAGAAAGCAAGTCTAATTTCGACACGTATGTCCACAGAGTTATTTCTAAAGAAAAACAACAGATTTTTTAAAGAAGTGATCTTTCTGAAGTTATCAGAGAAATGAAAATGAAAGAAATGCACAAATAACAGTAACCAATCTCCAAATTCTGAATTTATCCTTTTAACATATTTGACAGCCAGAAAATTTGATGGGATACCAATAGCAAAACATTAAAAGCAATTTCTTCTGGATTCTGATAAGTCATCTGTCCAGCATCGGAAAAGCAAAGCAATGAGGAGTTCTGAAATGAGAGCAAAGATGTGTCGTACATGCCATGAGGGCATGTGCAAGTTCTACAAAAACAACAAGAGAAATAGGAAACTACACCAAGGGGAATTTCAGATCACTTCACATCAATTTTTGCCTGTGGCAGATTTGATATACTGTATTACTGAATCACAAGATGCTTATCAGGCTTTCTTTTGCCTGTCTACAATAGTAGAAAACGAATCTATTTATAATTTTATTTTTGAAATCTTTAGAAAAAATGCACAATTTGAACAACTGGAAAGCTAAATGAAAGACTGAAAATCAACAAATTTTATTTCTGTACCTAGCATCCCTCCAACAAAGAGAACATAGAGTCACAAACATTCCTTCAGATTAACTTAATTATAACCTTTTCACATGCAGGGACCTTGAGACAAACTGCAATCAGCACAAGTTCTCACCTTTCTGTCTGCTCAGTTACAGCCTTGTCTCCCACATAATTCAACCCAAGTGTATTTCTGCTAAAACATTTTAAAAATCAAATTTAGCCCAGTGTCAAGCAGCAGCAGCCGGCCTAGCAGGCACTGGCCTAAAGGATTCAATTTGTAAGAATTTAAATACATTTTAATTAAGTAAATACAGTTAAATAAGTTTGAACTGAGAGATATTAAGAAACAAATCCTTAAAATTAAGTTAGGTTTAAGGTATGGTAGTGATTCCAAGGACATCATGTGCACAAATGTAAAGAGGAAACAGTTTTAAAAATATTTAATAAAAATAGCTTCTAAACATTAATGTTAAACTCTTTAAACATTTGCAATCTAACAGACTACAGAAATTTTCAGCTACTGGTCTCTCAGCTTTATTCTCATTTAAACTTAGTTTATAGGAGATGATACATTATTCAAAAATTCCAAGGAAATATATTCTAGATGATTGTGATAGGCTTCTCTACTTCACAAGTTTAGGAAATACTGAAATTAACACTATAACTACAATCCATTTTAAAGAACACTATAACACCAAGAAACATAGAGATTTTTTAAGTTGTAGTTGAGGGTAAAGAAGAAGGAATAAGATGAATCTGCGTCTCTGAAAAAGGAATTTTCACACTCAGGAATTTAATTAATTAATGACATTGTGAAGTGTAAGATGGTGAGAACATGAATCACATCAGAATTTTCCATCATAGAATTATGTGCTTGATTTCTAGAAATGAGGTACCATTTTACTGAATAACAACTTTAAAAAACCTATCAAAACCAACAAAAAGCTCTACTGCATGTGGAGCCGTTGACAATTAGCCTAATTAGTTATATAAGACGCTTACTCAGTTAAAATAGAATCATATCTTATGCCAGTACATAGATTTGCTTAATATTGACTGAAATATTTTCCAAAGTTTCATAATAATTGGCTCAGAAACAGAAACTAAGAATGCATATTTCTAGTCAATACGAGATAATCCACCAGCTCTAACAATTAAGATGATGCAGCACCCAGAATTAAGTACTGTTTTCAAAAGCTTTTAGTATTTTAGTAACTTGTGTAAAGTCTCAAATAGGAGAGATCCCCTGCCTCTCACAGGCTATAGAAAGCGCTGAATAAAAACCTTGGAAGGAAAAGCAGAGGACTGAAGGGCAGCACCTTTCACTTAACAATGTATTGTTAATGAAAGTCTGCATCTACACTGCAAAATTTGGAAGCAGATCTGTCCTACGGTCTTTGAGCCTACTAGTTCTAGTGGTTAAACCTCTTGGGAAATTATCTTGGATGGAAAACATCTGACCCACAAGCCACCATACAACTCTTAAAAGCACTGAGCATCTACATCAGAATCACACGAGCTCCTGGTGTTGAACTGAAATCAAGGTGTGCTTCAATCAGGCCCCCCAAAATGGCAAAGAGATCAGACAAATATTGACCAGATCAAAGAACCTGAGGAAAAAAACACTGAAAAAATTATGATTATGTGTCAACACGCAACTATAGGTAAACTGCTTACTTGTGTAATCAGGAGGGACCTTACGCACATTACTTGCATCAGCCAAAAAAGAGACCTGTCCAAATCACAGCTCTTATTAGATACTGATGTATTATTAGCAAAATTTGGGAGTTATTCAAAGCATTAAGACATCAGATGACTGCCACTGTCACAACAAAACTTTGAGAAACAATTCAACTCCGGTATTTTTATGAGGATGCAAACAAAGTCATTCATCAAAACAACATTTCAGCAGAGCATTGGGCCGCCATTAACATTTTCTCCCGGAGCCCAAAAGTTGCTAAGGAAGTAACACATTTCACTGTTTTCCCCTTGAAGCCTAGATTACATCTCTTGAAGTGCCTGACTGAAAATAAATTCAAGTTTCCTGTGTTTGTTTAGAGGAACCTAAAGGGAAGGCATGGGAAACAAATTCATAAACAAATTTGTCCAAGGGACAGGGAGGCATAGACATATATTGAAACAGCTACTGAGAGGCTGCTGTGGACCACAAAACACACAAAAAAAGGAGGCTTTGAGCAGGGTTGTGGTTTCTAAGCTGCCAGGGAACTTCTCAGGCAAGAGATGGGAAATGGATATCGTGGATATCAGGCTTTCAGAAGGAACACCACTGGAGCCCTCAGTACTCTCTTCAAAAGGCTGAAGATCTTATAAATTGGAGAAAGTATTGTAAAATTCACACTGTTCCCTAAAACAAGCTACAACTTCAGATTCCATCATGCCATTGAGATTTCCCTTCCCCTTTTTTTCCAAGGGTGAACGAGGAGGAAGAAATACTTTGGGCAAAGCACAAGCATCGTCCCCTTGTAAAACTGTCCACGGAAATCACTTCAGCATAGCTGGCCCTCCAAGCTGTTGGAATGCCTCCTCATATATCAAAGTGGGAATGAAAGGAGGTAGCAAGAGACTCTCTAACAAATTCCTACTGTGTCAAACCATGTATTTCCATACTAAATTACACAACACCTTTTAGTATAATTTTTCCTATTACAAAAAGCTGTCCCTAAAAATAACTGTGAGATTTTTAACATCTTTTCCTGGCCATTATTAAGAGTCTTCACAGTTGTTCTCCAAAAATTATTCCACATGGATTTGTTTAACTATTTCAAAATCAAAGTTTTATTCAAAGGCAGAATAGCCATCAGATCCTACCTTAAATGAAATTTGAAAATTTCATGCCAGTGCAGAATGGAAACGAGTATTAATTTCCCCACGGAAAATACTTAACATACACAAGACAGTTAATGGAAACAGAACTGTGCTAATGTATTTTACATTTTGAATATACATACATATGTTATTACTTCACACTTACATCATGTCCCTTATCTGATAATCCTCAAATGTGTTTAAAACATTAATGACTTTATCCTCACAGAAGCTCTACTATGTTGGAAACATTTTCCTGTTGATTTTATTCCACTTGTGTGAGTTCTCTGGGCACACAATACTACGTTGTACCTGTTTAGACAGTGCCTATCAATGCTATGGAGAAACTATCATTAGCAAATTCACAATAATTAAGAAGTCACCCTGGAACACTGAATTTGTACAGTGTGGAGACACCCAGAAATGATATGTCTCAACTACTACAGAAGCATACCATATTACTATTTCTATCTGCTTCATAATTCTACATCAGAGCTGTTTCTACTGTGTTACACACTGCACAAATCTACCATGAGAAGAAAAAGTCCAATATTTCAGAGAATTTGCATCTGAATTTAAAGGAAAAAGATTGAGGAAGAGAAAAAAGACAACACATAATGTGATTGTAAAGCCACAGGTTAGTGGTATCTATAATTAAAGCAATTTAACATTGGCAAGCTCTCTTCTACCCTGCTTACAAAGATCACTTACGTGTGAAAGCCACTTAACTTGACCCAAATTGCTGACTAACAAAGGGGATCTTAACAAGATAATAAAACCCACACTTTTTGACAGAAAAAAAAAAAAACACCAAAACTCTTGAATTATATAAATTGTTTCATTATATATGGTCTATTTAACTGAGGTTTATAGAGACTAGAAGAAGATTTGAAATATTAAAGGCATGACTGTTTCTCAGCGTATAAATAAAACTTTTCCCTAAATTCCTAGTGTATTTAAATTTTACCTTATTCCTCATGGGATATCTGTGTAAGTAGAAGACACTAGAAAAGTTGGATTTGACAAACAAAAAATAGTATTTTTTTAAAAAAACCTGAACATCAGAAGTTAAAACACCAACTGAGAGGGGGTCCATGCTCCTCTTAGACTGAAGAAAATTTGATAAATGATACACAAACCTGTGAACTCAGAAAAGAGTTGTCTTTCCCCTCAGTGATTTATATGCTTTGAGATTTAAATAATAAATAATTCACTCTAAGGATGCTATTTATAGTACTCTTCTACAGGTTAAGCTAGAATTCCCACCTCAGTAGACACCCTTAGTGAAACATTTCATGAATTAGTTCTAGAAACAGATTTCCAAGCAACTGTAAAGACCTCAGTCCTTCAATTATCTTACACATGATTTTATTTCACTTTGTATTTGAAGTGGTTTTGCACAATACATTCCCTTTTTTATCTCTACCAATGTATATGCCAAAAGAAGAAAAACAGCTCTCTTATCATCCCCCCAAATGTCAGTCTCCAGGAGGTTATCTTACATCTGGCTCTCAGTGTTCCTCTTGGAAACTGGACATAAATGATTACCAGCAATGCCTGGAAAGCTTTGGTCAAGCAGCAGCTCTGGTCAGGTTTTGTAACATAAGCCTTCATCTTTCATGTCCAGCGTGTTCATCACCTGAATCCAGATGTCAAAAACTAGAAGGCTGAGAATCTGAGCGGATTGCACTGAGTATTGCTGTGCCTTCAAAGAACAGGAAAGAGTTTTACGCCAAGTATTCACTTTATTGCCGGTCCCTGGAAGCTGGAGCAGAGCTGTTTCTCTGGGTCAGAAAACTTATATTGCTTTTACACATACATGAATTAACTGGAGTAGTGCTCATTAGACCATTTAGATTTGCAATAGGCACATGAGTATTTACTAAAAATAAGGAATATCATATCCATCTCATTAAAGACTAGGTAAAAACGCGCAGGCTGCGTATTTCTTGGTGCTTCTCTATCAATTACTCCAACGAACGAAAGAGACCCGCACTTTGGGTTTCAAAATTTCTTTCTCATTTCCTAGTCTAGAAACCATTTCATAGCCTCCCCGTATCACTTTCAGTAGTACATAATTTGACAGATTTTTAAAAGCAGATTATATTCCTTTTTCTGTAAGATCCATCAGTTTCTAAGGCACGATTTGAGGCATTGCACTTCTCAAACTGTCATGATTCAATGAGATTCCAAAGGTCCTTCCTTGCTGAGGCATTGAATAGGTAATTATTGTGATTTACTGTAGGGAACAGCATTGTTGTAAGATCAGAGGAGGCAACACTTGTATTGTCATAAAATGAATAAGTGGTATTACAACGCAAGGAAGTGACTTGTCAAAACCTTGAAACAAAAAACCACAGAAAATCAATATTTAAGAATCATGATTCTGCACTGTAGAATAGTTTTGAAGTTCAATACAATTATATGATACCCAATAGCCCATAACACCAACAGTTCACAGACTGTGAACCTGTGAATCATTATGGTATGTTTTTTTCACATGACAGGACATAGGCTTTCTAAGTTAATGAGAAAGAATAAAGACTGAACTGCTGCACTTGTTGACCACAGAACTAGAATTGTAAGCAACTACATCATGTAGTCATGCAGAATTTTTTTGCTATTAATGCAGATGCCTCTGTATGTTTGTATTCAACATGTCATATAGCAAATGCATACATTTACAATAGCTCAAAGATATCTTGCTCCAAAATCTCACGAAAATGCACTTGCAAATTTACTATTCTTATTCTAAATAAATTTCAAATCTATCCAGACAGGATTGTACTTAAAAAATGAATATTTTACAGTCCTTGTTAAGTCAGTCTTCAGCCATGAATGCATTTGTTAGAATTTTCTTCAAACACATTCTTGACTGGTCAAGTGTTAAGTAACAATTGATGCAATCCATGAAACACCTTACCTACAAACACAATTGCAAGGAGGGGTTTAGTAAAGCCTCTGCAACTGCCTACAAATTGAATACGCTAGGAATAATGAAAAAGTATTTGCAAAATCAATTTCTGTGGAAGAAGAGTTAAAGAATCCTTTTCTCAATGAGTTTAACTAGAAACCAGAATTTGTTTCTCTACAGAAAATATCATGACTGCATCTGCAATCTTTAGAATGCTATTTAATGTATACATGTGACACACTTAAATGTGGGGCAGAATGGGCAAGCAATACAAAGATAATGACATCTTCACTCTATACCTTGTCAATTTTATCCCGGAGAAGAATTGCCAAACAAAGTCATAACAAATTCAGAATCTGTGCTTTCTGAAGATACTGAAAAATATCCATTTTTATAGTGAATAGCACAGGCAAGGATGTGACCATATGGGTTTCTGGAAATCAAATACAAAAAGGGAGGAGTTATGGAAATAGTAATGACCTAAGTGTCTTGTGAGATGTACACAGAATATAGTTTTGACATAATATAAATATATTTCACCCTAGAATTTGTTATTTTAAATTAGTTTCAGCAAAGAGAAGTCCTCACCTGACAATGAAATGAGTTAGATGACTTAACACATTCTCCAGTGCTGTTTTCTTTTATTTCAGCTTATAGAAATAGAATTATTTGATCATGAAGGGACATTCAGAGGTTTCTACTGCAACTCTCTGCTCAAACCAGGGATCAGGTGGTTCAGGACAATATCCAGTTAGGTCTTGGAACACCTCCAAGGAAAGAGATCCCATAATCAACCTGAGCACCTCCTCCAGTGTTCAGCCGTTCTTCGTGGTAAAATTTTGCCCTCTTTTGTGTAATCAGAATTATACATACTGGTATTCTTTATTGATCTTGTTCTACTTCTGTGCAGCTCTGGGAGGAGAAGGGCTCTGTCTTCTCTGCATCCCCCATCACGATGTTGCACACAGCAAGGAGCTCTGCCTCCACCTGCCCTTCTCTGTGCTAAACAGACCCAGATCCCTCTGTGCCCCAGCCTCCACTGCAGTGTGATCTTTTTCTAATGAGGAGCCCAGACCAAATCACAGTTACCAAATTACTTAGGAATACACATTTGGAAAGAATGCTGCTTGAAATAAAGGTTTAAATCATGGTATAAAAGGAAGACAGTAGAAAATATCATAGATTTTTTTTAAAATCTGTATCCTCTTTCAGATTTTATTTTCATAGTTAAATATTTCAAAGATTCAAAACTGATATAAAGAAAATTATAATATTGGTTAGAATTTTTTGAATGAAGTATTATGAGTGGTCATAAAAAATATAATTCCAAACAATGCCACAGATGGTAATATGCCAGCAGAATTTTAATAAATCCCAATTAGACATCTTTTAGGCACTAGATAAGCAAGACATCAAGATGACTATAAGATATTATGAAAGTCAAATGGAATCTCTATGGAGATCACTTCAAAGGCCAGTTTCCTGCATCCATTAAAAAAAAAGTTTAAATTATGTGCTGCACGGATCTTTTGTATGTGGTCCTGTTACCATGTACAACCAAATTCCATTACAGGAATTTCCATCTATGAGCAATTGTTTTCCATCTTTTCATGAGAGTAAGAAAAATTCTCGTTTTTTATACCTTCATTTTTCTTTTGATCTTACAATATTAACACTGATACACATTAATGAATGGCTGGAAAAAACTGATAGAGCATTTCTATGAACTTTTATTTCAACTCAGGACAAAATCTTTAATTCTAGTACATAGAAAATCTCCCTTGGTGCAATTTGGTATTTTGTCCAGGAAAAAAAAAATTGCAGAATCAGGTCTGCTTTGAATTATTCTGAGCTTTTGTTTTCCTTTCTATATCGAGTTTCATGACTGCGATGAATTAACTTTAAAGCAAATAATGAAAGGAACACATTTGAACTGTCTTTTCTTGGAAGTCATCTTACATATTAACAGACAATAAATTAAAATTCCTAAATTACAAATTACTTATTACCAATTACAAATTACTATCATTTCATTAAAAGAAGAACAAAGTAATGCTCGAGCCTCATTATTTGAACATTTTGGGATTTTAAACTGTTTTTAAACTGTTTCCTCATCATGGGACAACTTAAATGGAAGTAATCTCTCAGAACTACCTATAGTCATGAAACTAGACAGAAAAACTGAACACATGTGGGACTCATGAGGCCCCTCAGTTCTTTCCTGCTCTTCTTTAGGGCTCCCCTCTAGAAAATTAAGACTGACCTTTGGCAACATTACATGAATATACAACAAGAACTTTCAGCAAGAATTGTCAAGTTTTGCAGATTTTAAGATGGCTTTTACCCCAAATGATGCATTCCTCCCACGCACCTGGAACTTTACCAAGATTTGACTTTCAAGGCCATAATAGTTTCACACTTCAGTTATGCCAGACAAGGATAAATCAAAAGAATTTGCTCCTTCTACTTTCAGTGGTGACTGACAGTAGATTAAAATGTTTCCAGTTTGCAGTGATTTCAATGTGCAATTCTCAGAGCTAAAGAAGATTGTTGTACAATGATGAATTTAACCTACAGCAGATGATGTAGACCTTGGTACAGTAAAACATTCAAATTCATGCTAATTTTGACATTCTGCAAGTGTGTCATCAAATGATACCTTACAGGTAGATGTTCAAATTTTCAAAATATTTTTTGAGTGTCCTAATCCTGTAAGCATTTAAATGTATGCACTCAACAGGACTTCTATTATTGAATTCAATAGAACCAAGATTTCATCCTCTGATTCACAGCACCTATACTGGATTAATCACAGCGGCTAATTTTAGTCTCCTACACATAACCTTGCAAGAACACCACATTCATTAGTATTTATTAATGCAAGTTTTTTCCATAAAATTGTTCAAATACTTTTTTTAAACACCAACAGGAAAAAAATCCACTCTCTTGCATTCTCATTCTGTTGCTGTTTTACTTTCTGCCACAAACTGTGTCACCAATACTTTTTTGAGTAGATTTCTGCCGGTGTAACAGGAAATGATTTAACAAACTGCTATTACAGGAGCTGATGAGAAAGAAAATTTGCCACATCTCTTTTGAAACCTCATTTAAATATTCTAATACCTATGTTTTTGAAAACTGGTCTTAACAAAAAATCCTAAGTACATGTTACTCTTCCTTTCTCCTCACTCCTCATTTTCTTTTAAAAAGTAATGGAGTAGCTTGCCTCTCCAGTCAACCAAGTTCTTTTCATCAAGCCATGCTGACTATCTCTTCCTCCTTTTTTTATCTTCACAATGAAATTAGTACCTTGTAGAACTGTATTTCCTGACATGCTCAGCTTAACAAATCTTAGATGCATGTATTTCTCTTACAAAGTTGATTTTCGCTTTTTCCAGTGACTGCTGTTCAGTGTCTAATTCAAGACTTGCAAAAATTTTATTTCCTGAAATTTAATAAGCTTATGATGTTAGTATTCTTCTAGCCAATTCTGTGGAATGCCAGTTCTCAGCTACTGGATCCACGTTTTTCTATTCTCACATTCTCAAGTTTTAGCAGCATGGAGAACTAAAAATTAACTTTTAATTGCTGTGGATCATCTCACCAAGTTTATTTATGCTTAAATCAACCTGTCAGTGGATTAACATTATGGAACTTTTTGTACTTGTATAAATGTATCATTTGAATTATAAAGCTATTAATTTTGACACAGGTGGGCTCCTCTTGGGCCAACATTTGTGGTAATCTCATTTTGTGTATCTGGTGAATTTTCCACTCAATATGCAACTTTCCTTACTCTTTCATGTCCCCTCAAGCATCTGCAGCTCTCAATCTCTAGCCAATACCAATTTAAGGGCAAATTCTTCTCTACTAATGCAACCATCTGATCCCTTTCTTTACTCTCTACATATGTATGTGGACCTTAAACTGCCACTCTATTCACATGTGCCAAAACTCACATGAATTTCCTATAATCTTCCTGAGCCTGTCTCCATATCCAGCTGCAGGCTAAATTAATCTTTGCTATTTATGTAGTATGTTTCAGGAAAGAAGTAAGTAGTAAGCAATCCTTAGAAAATCTGCACAAATAACAAGAATGGTTTTTTCATCCATTTACAACTGAACAACTGAAAAGAAATTTCTAAAATGCATTGGTAGTACTCCACTTTCTTGTATACACAATGATCTGTATGGTCATACTCCTCTGATTTCCCAGTATTGTTATCTACAGAAGAAGATGGAATAGTCAAAAGTTTGATTTTAAATTTTTTTTTAATAATTGAAATAGGCCCATATTTTTCTAAAGTTAATTAGCTTTATTTACAAGGAAACACCATGTTTTATTATCGTGAAAAGATTATTAGTTGGATAAAATACCAAACAGAATAGAGTTGTAAAAATGTTGTAAATAATTTCCCTAAAAATAACATCGGATATGTTTTTTTTGAATACAGCCAAAAGCTTAAATGGACGTTAAATTAACATTCTCTGAAGAGTTACACAAATGTTGAAATTTCTTTCAACTCCTGTGGGAAGCAAAAAAATAAGCACTGTTATTTCTATTTTATGGCTAAGGAAACACAGACAGAAGTTAAGTAACTTGCCCATAGCAATGCCGTGAATCAACGTCAGTGCCAGGACTAAAATTTATGAGTTCCTTTTTCCTACCAAGAATGCTAAGACACACACAGCTCTTTAAAATATATACTACTTAATATTTATTACTAAAAAAATATGCAGTGTGCACATGGAATTGGATTAGTACAAATATGAGTTAAAGGTTTACAGTCCTTTGCCATTAGGTAAGTTGGTAGACGGATAAAAATACTCATTTAGCTACTTCATTACAGCTCTACAATAACACATTTTAGGCTGTATCAATACTCTCCTGATCATCTGCCTTTCCTTAAAGCTCCTCCTCTCCTTAGCTGAATAACATTTCGTAACAATCACGGGCATTTGAAAATTGCTGCACTGGGTGGTCTACATTCCTAACGCAGGTATCCATAGATGTGTATTTCAAATAACTTAGCTTACTTCTGCTTAGATCAATATTCCTATTTATAAATAATGTTAGGTTGGCTTTTTTTTTTTTTTTTTTTTTTCCCCCCATGTAAACCAAGTAGCGTCTGGATACCAAAACTGAAAGGAAGGCAGAATTGTCCAGCAGCACTTCACAAAGGCACAGCAAGAAAGGAACTCGGGTAGACAAAAGTAAAAAAGTGAAGAGGAAGCAAAGCAAATTCAAGTTGTCCATTCCAGAAGTCTCAAAGATGGTCAGGAATTCAACCTTACTTTTATTGCTGTTGCTGTTGTTTAATAGACAGCTTTGCCCCTCATCTGACATGCATGCTTCTCCCCTGAAGGTCCAGGTACCAAATTTTCCTTTCAAACCCAGGACTGATGCCCTCCACATGGGGGCATGGAAATGTCCAAAATGCTGTTCTCATTGTCAAAGCTGTGCCTGGTAACTACTCTCCAGTGCTGGTTCAAAGTCTATTTACAATTGTAAATATATATATGTGTAACAAAAATTAGGGAGCAAAAAGAGCTTTATCAACAACTAGAAAAAATGCAAATCCAGGCAAAAGAGCCAACAGAATTCTATCAGCGCAGAAAGCTGTAGCATGGTTTACTATGTCTAAAATTAAATATTCTTCAATGCATTATGCTTGGAATATTTCCCCCAAACACATTCTTAAAACAAATTAACCTCCAACACAGAATCACTTCACATAGCAACTAATACTTAATGTTGTATGAAAATGTAATTTGGAGTTTAAATTAAATCTTGTTAAAATGCTTTTCTGAGATATTTGTCCAATCAGCTTGAAACATCACTTAATCGATGAAAAAGTGATAGCAGTGTTGTAAAAGTACAGAACCATCTACCAAAACTAAAAAAAAGTACAAGATAAAACAATCTGTGAGTACTACCTATTTCTGTATGAAAAATTTAAATATCTGTGGGAACTCCATCTTGCTACAGGGGATATGACACCTGATATGTAATGTATTTCTCCAGAGAACGAACACAGATCTTGTCAGTACTGAAAAGTTGTGAGACTGAACAGAAGGAAAACAGGAGTTGTTAAAAAGATGCTGAAGAAAGAGACAGCAAAGAAATGTGTTCAGTTTGAGTCAAAACATACAAGAAAGTCACAACAAAGTCTCAAAAAAAGAACACAAGCAGTGCATCACAAATTTATTTCCTACTATTCAAAATATTGAAAAAACATTCAAGCAGTTTTGCCTGGACATCCTATTTTGCATGAATTTAGGAATATTTTCTTCTTAAGCTCTATACCTTACACACTGCAAACTCTAAGTAGTGACAAGTAAGCAGTAAAATCTATCTGTACCTACAACAGTGCCATTTAAATCAAAAGCTGCTGCTAATTTAGCAAAACACAGATTAAATCTCCTTTTGCCTTCATATCTCTCTCCTCCAGTTCTAAACCTATTCTTCTTAAATCCTGCTAAAAATCATTAAACAACATTAATATAAAGAAATAAATATTCAAGAATAAGTACTCTGAGAAGTTACTGCCTCATCATCTTTATGCTAATAATGTTACTTAGATACTTTATTTTTATTTGTTTAAAAATACCCTAAATGCCTAAACCTTAAGCAGTTAGGTGCTAATGCAAAATAACATGTCTTTGGGGCTCGATATATGAGGTTTGACTGAACACTTACATTGTTCAAGAAGCTCCTACACAAAACATAGATTATGAACATTGCCCAGTCTGATGTGGGGCTTCTTCTGTGTGACCAAAGCCTTCCAGGCAGAGCCAATGATAGCGCCCCAAGGGACAAAAACCTCTCACACTACAAAAAGATTGCATCTAAATGGAGACAATATGCTTGTGGTAGGGTTATTGTGAACATTCTCAAAAGACTGTTCATCACAAATCTCAAGAGTTTTGTAACTTAACAATAAGGTTGTTTTGTTATATATAACCTAATCACAATGTTATTAACTTACATTGGCCAGTAAGGCAGGAGAGAAGGTTCAATGAAGCATCGTAAGAATGGATATGTAACATTTTAGAAGTCCTCTCAGACACACTACCACTCACACAACTGTAATTTTTTAAAAAAACACATCATACCTTTATTTTAGCAGAAATGTAATCCCGTTTTACAGATGAATTGTTGAGGAATGTAAAATTACATTAAAAATGCCTTACAAAAAAGAAGTTGCAATTTTAATACACATCATAAAAAATCGTCATCTCTTTGACTTCTCTTTATCAAACCAACAGCACACCAATCCTTTAAAACACAGGAAAAAAAAAACCACCAACATTAAATACCTGAGACAAAAAAAGAGTTTTACCATAACTGACATTGACCGCACAGGAACAAATACCTACCACAGAAGGCCCTGCAAGCATCCCACAAACATCAACAATTAATTCATTTAATGGCACCTTTTGAATATAGTCTTTCATCTTATTATGAGGAGCTTCAAATTTAATTGCTTCATATTTTATATTATTATTTCTGTTATAAGATAAAAACTATTTGGCAACCTGCCTGCTTTGATCAAAGTAACTGCTTTAAGAGAAGAAAAAAATGAAACTTGAACATTACATACTTTGGCAATGAAAATTTCCATGTGCACAAACATACTGAATTTCTTAATAGCATTATTTACATTAATGTCTGTTCTTATACAATAGCAACTATTTGCCTCTACTTTGTAAAATTTTTAAGCACCTCTTATCCTGGCGCCTGAAAATTACTGGCATAAATTAAAACACAATTTCATGCAGATTTCTTCCAAGCAGCAAAAAGAGACCGATTGGGAAATTTCATCACATGTGCAGAGATTTCCTGTAGTTTACTACGTGTTTACTTTGCAGCTCTATAATCCAGCCACGCTGAATGCAGCAAACAAATTATCAAAGAGGAAGAGATCTGTGTGCCTCCATCAGGGAACTGCAGAAATCATGTACAAAACTTCCATTAGAAAGTTGTAATGGAGCCAGATGTATCAGGAATACAAACAACTACTTGGGACAGAAACACAGACAACGTAATGCTAAGGAGCACAGTGTCTTTCCTAACTTTCACCAAGACCAGTCATGCCCCTGAGTATCCAGCACGAAGGATAATTAAATATGTTTCAAACTCATACAAATGTGCCACAATTCACCCACGGACTGAGCCTCAGGATCTGCAGATCCCAAAGGAGTATTTTGGATTGCTAATCTATTTGCCTAAAAGGTGGAATCATTTATTTAATTTATCCACACAAACTCTAGAGATAATGATGTTTTTTAATGAAACTGATGAATAACTTGATATAGGCAAAAATTCTTGCTGCACATGTTAAAACTGTTGTGCCTATATAGGTATATTTTATATTTATTTAGATATATGTGTAAACAGACACGCAAACACACACATACATTCGCCTTCTCCACAAAAAGTCTAAATTACCAACCTTTCCCAAATGAAAAAAGGAAAGGATTCTCTGATACAAATGCATTCTCAGACTATGGCTTATTTGTTTAGTAAGTTTCTGGACTTTTTGCTCAACTTTCGTAAAATCAAAATCTTAAACAACATTCAATGACTTAATCAAACAATAGACTTGATTAGTCTTGAAGCTGCATTTGAAGGGGGTGAGAACAAGGTACCAGTTCATAAGAGTGAAAACCCCCACTAATATTTCCAAAACTTAATCGAATTTTCTCACACAAGAGATCCAATGATATCCATCAGACATGAATAGAATATCATTATTCTATACCAATATAGTTATTCCATACGCATAATTGCTGCAGCACCAATTCCTCATGTGGAAGCCAAAGAATTGTCATATTTTAGGTAATTTCCATCCAAGTAAGAAGAAAATTATAGGAACATTTTTGTAAGCAAAAAGAAATTATTAGTGGTCCCCATATAATTCTGTGTAACTCAGATAGGAAAAACTTTTTGATCGTGGCCAACAATTAAGTTCTTTAGATATTAGTCCCCTTTAAAAAGTTTTACTTCTGTGTTGCATTACAAAGATCCATATCTTTGTAAATACCACAAATTGGAATAAAAATCTGTTTCGCTAAAAGGCTCAAATACAGACAAGTTGGTGTTAACACTAACAGAAAGCTGCTAACCACATTGTTGGTGGGTCTTCTGAAACTCAACAGCAGACACATCTTTGGAATAATAAAGGAAAAAAGAAAAAAAAAAACAAATGCCACAGACCACAGCCATCACTAAATTCTAATCTTGTCTTCTGCTCTACGTGCAGTTTTCCAGCCTTTTCAACCAAAGAAATTTTTCAAATATACTTCTCCTTTGAAGTATCTGAATATTTTATGGATGAAATCCAGGAATCCAAGAGGAAGAAAATGAATAAGAAACCCATAGAATGGTTATCTACAAATTTCTGAAAATTGTTTTCTTTAAGCTATAGCATCCAAATAAGCACATTTTCTTCTGAGCTATGGCCAATAAGCATGGCAAAATAATGCTGTGTCCCAGAAGCTAATCTTTATTTTTTGCCTTTGAAGAAAGGTGTATTCTGTCTTCCCCAAGAATATCAAAAAATGCAATTCTTTCAGACAGAGATGAGGCAGGCCTTGCTGACCATCCTACTCCTGCCTTCCCTTTTGCTCTCCCAGACCAATATTACTGCACTTCCCTATTTCCTGTCCCTCACTGTCCTGCTCTGTCCCCCAGCCCAGCAGTTGGCACTCTGCATATTGCCTATATATGGTGATGGACAGGTAAGTTAAGTGCTCTCTGGATGCCTTCCAGTATTTTCTGTGCAAGTTCACATCTAACATTCAGAAATTATGTGGAAAGATTGTTAAGAAAACAAGACGAAACAGAATAAACAGGAAAATAAAGGGAAAACTAGAGCCATTTTCTGTGTTTTGTATGTTTTCTGAGTAAAATGAAAGCTTTGCTTTTGACTTCAACATCACATTACTAAAGATCCAACTCAGGTACCAGAACAAACAAAATTAAGGTGTTTGCCACTAACTTTTAACTGGTGGCTCTGCCCTTTTTCATGATGGGAAAACCTTCCCTCATTGAGCTGCAGGCAGTATCTTGGTTTCTATACCAGTCTCCGTCTTGTAGCCTCTAAAAATCAACACAGAAATCAAAATCGCACAACGTCATGCTTTTCCTTTGCTTAGAAAGAAAAAACCTTTCCTTCCATAAGCTTAGAAAAATGAACTTGTGTAAAACAAAATTTGATTCCTCCCTGTGAATTTCTTTTTACTATGAATACAGATTTTTAAATCATTGATATGGCTTTTCTAATGAGACCTTTCCTTGCCTTTAGCTTCCTAGAATAAACCTACAGCTACTGCTATTTGAAATTCGTTATTATTACTTCAGAATGTTAAATTTCATAAGTGAAAACAGAGAATGCTTATGCTGAAAAAAATGCCTCCCCACTAAGATAGCTTTCTGCAGTATTATTTTTCTTATGCTTTTTGCTTTGAAATGTGTTATTCTGAAAAGACTTGTCAGTGTTAAACTTTAAAAAAAGGAGAATTTATTCACTTGTTTCCTTAGAAGAATCCCAGGAATTTTTCCTTTGAGTCAACAAAACCATTCTTTTTCACCTGTACACAAAATGGAACCCAAAAATACTCAAAAATTAAAACAATTTCAGCATATTTTGATGGAATATAGTTCAGGGACAGAAAAAAACAAGAGATGTATAGATGTGTGTATGCTGTTAAGATAAAAGAAGCGGCCTTAATAATAGTATCATTACACTGTCTTATGACGGCAGAGCCAAGAAAACTCTTAAGGCTTGCGTCTTTTCACAGGTAAGTACAAACCCCTCCGAGCAAACAGCATTAATTATTGTTGTTAATTAAGTCTAGACAAGCTCGATCTTTTTCCCCTGGAACGTTTCTGCCAAACACGGAATACCCGCAGCCTGGGTGAGGGGCTGTAAGTCCTGCTGAGGAACCCCAAGTGCAGCGCTCGCAGCTCTGGAGCTTTGTGCTCGCTCTGCACCTGCGCAGGGCCCCCGGCCCCCAGAGCCTGTGTGGGACCAAGTGCTCCTGCCACCGGGGTCAGTCAGCTGGATCAAAATCACAGCAGACTCCCTCCCAACAAAGTCTCCTTTTTGTTGTTAATTAAGACAGTACCAAAAAAATGAAGTTACTTATTCAGTCATGAGGGCTGAATGCTCCCAGTAGGTAGTCTTTTCACAATTCAATTTCCCTGATGGGACTCAAAGAGGAAATGAAACAACAAATTGTGCTCCTGATGATCTAAGCAGAAGCTGCAGTTCCACGGGGAGCCCTGCTAGGTCAATTAGTTCATCAGGCTAACAGAGCGCCAATCCAGAAACTAGTGTCCCACCAACAAAGGTTTGAGAAAGTGAAGTTCAAGGCCCAGTCGTAAGGCTGTATCCAGTAGATATTATTGTTAGGCTTGGCAAAAGCACATTTATTGAGTATAAAACCAGGGTAGCAGTACTCAAATGCCAGGGGGATATGTCTGTTCTGCCAGATTCATTCTTTTCAATGTAACAGATGCAGCCCACCTTTGCAAGATCTCTAATGAGCATTCCTGAACAAAAGAAGTTCATCTCAACAAAATGTTTCCTTCTTAAATTAGTTATTGAAGAGGTAAGTACCTTTAAGCATGCCTTTCTCTGAAAAGTCAAAGTGCAGTGCTGCACTTGTTATTTTATTCTTTTAAAGTGTTTTGATATTCTGTAAACTCAGTATTATTTCATGTTCTATTTTTATTGCATAGTATTGTTTTACAAATAATGTGGCAAAAATAATTAACAGGATATTTTTCTTACTACACCATCCAATAACACTGTAATGCAACTGACAGCATTTAAATATTTTTAACGCACCACTTCAGGCAAATATATCAACCTGTGCCGAATTTTTACCCTTTAAATTTTGAATAAGAACTCAATACTTCAATGGTAATATTATAAATTGCAGGCACTGTTTCTGATGCCAAAAGAATACACTCCAAAAGAAAAGATGGTCTACCAGACTGTTTAAATTCCCAACTTTCACCTATAGTCCTGTGAATGTCCCCAAAATATCCAAGCACCCTAGGAGCTGAATTACAGAACCCATTTTTACCAACCTCGCAGCAGGACTCTGGGATTAACAATTCTTCTCAGTTTGGGAACAGAAAGAACTATAAATTCCAGGCAGCTGTACTTCCATCTGCATATATTGCTGCAATATAGTTGTCTTACTTGAATAGGTCAAACATGAGGCAGCTGAATCTGCAAATTTTCATCAATCCTGTTATGTTTATAAAGAATTACTGCATTTTCTGCTGCAAAGCCACTCTAGATAGCCCAAGTTTTGCAAAAATACTAATAAAAAATAAATACTTTTTTATTTTTTTCTTTACTGGTCACAGCTGTAAACAAAGCTGTGTAAAGAAAAGCGCCTTATTTGGTTCTAGTTTACTTTATTGCTATCAGCTACTGCAATATTAGACCTTGATCTTTATTTACAGAACTCCCCAATGACAAAAAAATCGTACAGCATAATGAGTAGACAAATGCATTTCAAGAGCACATCTTGAAAGCTGTTTTTGCAAAACGCCTTCTGGCTGCAGTATCTGAATGTACTCTATGCTGACAGTCAGTAGGGACAACAACACAGATGTGCTTTGTTTGGCTCCTAATGGATTGAATCCTGAAAAGCATTAAAAAGAAACAGCATGGAGAAAATTTAAGCTTTACCTTTTTATGAAACTCTGATCATGTACTCTCTTTCTCTCCGGCCATGTGGGTTGAAATAGGACAGAACAATAATACAGTCTATTTATGAGAGAATGCATTCTCATTTCTTTTGGAAAAAATATTAAAGCTACAATATATATCCACAGAAAACTATCCTTAAACTGTTATATTTAATTTTATTTTCTTAAGAATTGGTTCATTTCAATCTAAAATCATACACTGAAACTTTTAGGTCAAAATTCTTTACATTGTCTATCTAGAAATAACACTCTGTTTTTAAGTCCTGTAGATATGGTAAAATTTGTTATACTTTATTAGCTTTTTATAATTTAAAAGAACTGTTTTTACTTGCAGCATCTTGAAATAATTTGAGTGTTTCCACGGAGTAAATATAAGTGGTGGCTGAATGAAATTCACAGTCAATGATCTATTGTAAAGTCAGTCCTAGCAGTTAGAATATTGATGGTAATGCTGTTGCCAGTAAGGCCATAATATAGAAGATATCAAAGGAGCACCTTGAAACTTCATTGTCTCATTTTACACTGGAAATCTCCATTTTGATGCAAACACAGACTATCACTAGCTCTGATCAATTATCCAGCTGCTCTGACATAAAACTGAAACTAGAAAACAAAGTAATGTTACAGGAACAATTGCTACTGATCATGTTCTATGAAAACCTGATTTCTGTTAAGACTGCTGTTTTGAACAACTCTTACCTTTTCAAGAGGTATTCAAGAGATGCTGACTTCAATCCCTTTTCAAATTTCCTATCAGGAAGACTGGTGTGACAGTGCACACAAGATGGTAAGAGTAAAGTAAACCTGCGCTAGGCTACAAGTTTACCTCCTGAACTCATAGGATGTCACGATTTCTTTCACATTTCTAGGCACCATGCTCAACTGTCAGCTCAAAGAGTCTGTGTCAGGTGGGACTGAGAATACAGGCATGGAGTGCCTCATGTGAATCAACAGAGAGTATGTAAATATAATACAAACATCATAACTGCAGCCGTAAAGTTTTCCAGGTGCCAGCAAACAAGCAGAAATAATGTCACAGAAACTTGTATGAAAAATCTTGCTAATAGCACATTATACCATTAGTTTATATCAGATGATGGCTTTGTAAATATTGGTATCTAATTCACTGTTACAGACTGCAGTAGAGAGGATGGAAAGTGGAGTAGTAACCTTAGGTCAATTATATTCATCCTGATGGAACCAGATCTTCTCTGCAAGTAAAAAAAAAAAAAAATACCAGCACACAAGACCACAGGTTCTCTTCTAATTCTCTTGAGTTTTCTTACAAGGAAGAGAAGGAGAGATTCCAGACACTATAAAAAGGCTGCTGTCCTCACTGTAAGAACATTCAAGTGACCTTTTCAACTGATGATACTTCCCTGTGACAGCTACCAAGAGCACTAATTAATGCCCTATGGTCTTCACATTTGTGTGCCTATTAACAATTATTAGCTCACTGGACGTCGGATGATTGCTTTATTTCTATCTACAATAGATTCTGCACTCCAAAGCTTCATCTGAGAACTACTCAAACAACTGTTTAAAAACATCTTTCAGAAACGTCAGGCTACCATTCAATTGCATTTGGCATCATTTTAAATGATAGCTAAACCATGCAAGTGGAAACTTGCTCTAAATAACAAGGTAATTGTAAGATGTTGGGTACTCAACTAGAAAATGCTCTAGGTCCTAGATCCTCTGCTGCTTAGTAATGACCACAATTTCACCTGATTATGGACTTTAAATTCAGTCTAGCAGACAAAGAAATTCTATGAAAAGAACACAAACATGAAGAATGCTCTCATCAATGGACTTCTCAGGAAAAAATGTTCTTGTTAAAACATGATGTCTGATGGACTCATTAGATCAGTGAACAAAGGCAATATCACTAATAGAAGCAACTTCTGTAATCTCTTGTAATGCAGACGGTGATATCACTTTGACCTGGAGCATAAAACAAACTCTTTTGAGAATATATTATTTCTAGTTCCAGTATTTTTAAATACTGTGTTGGAAAAGTGGAAAGGAGAAAACTAAACAAAATGAGAAAGCAGGCTCTTTAATGACAGTACTCAGTGTTGCACACTCAGCAGACATTCTGAAGGTTAATTGAGCACTGACACTGCAAAAAATTTCAAAGAACATCCTATACTTAGAATATGGGGATAGATAACCTACAGGAAGCAAGATACATTTTTAACTGTAAACAATAAAAAAATGGAAAAACTCCTGGGGAAAAAGCAGCTTTTCATGATGTCTTTACATGGAAAAAAAAAAAAAAAAAAGAGCTTTTTAAATGACATTTTCTTTTTAACATCCCTTTTGAAAGCATACTAGGAACCACTTAGGTACTTGAGAACAACATACTAGCCAATTCTGAAATTTTATGCTCCTTACCTAAAACATCCAGTAAAATTGAATTATGCCAGAATGTATTATTTGTCATGTTTATAAATTTTGGAGCAATGAGACAAGTGGGTTTCACTTGGTGCTCTCAGCTCTCTCTGTTTTCTTGTCTGCCTACATGTCCACATCACACAGTGTTCTTATTGTTCACACAAGTCATTTCAAGTGTCAAGAATATTGTGATGGTTCTTGGATGAGTCAATAAACTATACAGATTTACTTTGAGAAGACTGAAACACTGATATAAATGACAGCTTGGAATATAGAGATGATTCCACAATATAATATAGAAAATGTCTGCCTTTTTTATATGATTAACATGCTACTTATATTTGCAAAATAAACTTCCACAAAGGAGCCAGAATCAAAAATGTTTTATATTTATATAAAGATTTTAAATTTTGAGCCTGAAGTACTCCACAAAATTAGATGTGCCACAGTAGAAGCGAAAAGAAGCAAAACCCAATGTAAACCCCCATTATTATTACACTTTCTGCAACTACCAATGAACCAGAGCAGTAACTTTTTTATGATTTCAATGTGAATAAAGTGAGCCACTAGAAATGCCACAGGAAAAATTCATAGGTCTTCCTCACACCCACCTCAAACAGGATTTATTCAGTCTACTGATGTCAATGATAGAAGCCATGCAGTTTGGTGCCATGCGATCTTCAGATAGGTTTATGGAATATACCCTATCTTATTCCTCATTTCACATGGAATTGGTAAAACCTCCCTTTTCCCTGGATTTCATATACACACTTGCATTTCATTTTCAACTGAATATAGTCAGAATTCTATTAAAAGAATGCATAAGATTACTACATTTCAGAGGCACCCACATTCTTTTCAGGAAAGGAACCACTGCATTTATCCAAAACTTTTTACAAGCTATTTTTAAAGATGCAGAAGTAAAAGGAAAGAAATCTAATACTAAGTTTTTGACTTTGATTTTACTTTAGAAGAGAGCAAAATGCTAAGTATTAAGTAGTATTTTAACAAAGAATTGTCAAAATACTTTTAGAATTCAGAAATGGTTTTGGGTTAAGAATTGCTGAACAGAACACTACACCAGTTCCTTTATTCTGTGCAAAAGTATCCCCTGCAGTGCCATAGGAACTTTTGATGTATTTTTCAAAAGGATTTCAACTCAACCAACCAGGTGGTTTTAGAAACTCAAATTCTTGTGCTGAAGCCCTGTGCCAGCAGTTATCAAAGAATGTGTGGCATGCATCTTAATATTCTTGCTGGGTGATCAGTCTGTTTCTACATTTGTGTGCATATGTATGTGTATTCCCATATTTGTGGTCCAAATCTTGTGACTTTGAAAATGAAATGGTGTAATGTGTTACTACAGCCATGTACATTGCAGTGTCTCACCAACAGAAGCTCTTCAAGCAACCATTAACTGACTGCACGAGAGCGGTTTGCAAAGCAAACTTTTCATTTCTAATGGTTTAATAATGATGGGGTTTTTTTCCAAAAGAGATGTTTTTAGTGCTAAAACAGATTAATTCTCTCAGGTTTCTACTTTCACACCATGGGAGGTTTCACTAGGTTAAATATTGCCATGGTTTAAGCCCAGCTGGAAGCTAAGCACCATGCAGCTGCTCACTCAACCCTCCTCTCTCACTGGCCCTGTAGAATGGGGAGGAGAATAAAAGTAAAACTTGTATGTTGAGATAAGAACAGTTTAATAATTAAAAATAAAGTAAGATATAATAACAATGGTAAATGATAATATTAATGACAGTAAAAAGGGAAAAACAATTGATGCACAATGCAATTGCTCACCACCAATGCCAGACCCCCCCTTTTCCCAAACCCAGATCAGCACCTCTTCCAGGTAACTCCTACCAGTTTATATATATATATATATATATATATATATATATATATACACACACATATAAATACATATACATATAAAGTCTATCTTTATTTAAATTATTAAAAGGAAACATCAAGTAGTCTAGTGTTCTGTTCTTGAGCTCTTGCAGTTACCTGAGCTTCCAAAAAACGTATATAAAGCTATTAAAAATGAGATTTGTGAAATTTTAAAGGAAATTTGATTTTTCTGCTTTATC
Source organism: Brachypodius melanocephalos (assembly GCA_013398615.1). NCBI lineage: Eukaryota > Metazoa > Chordata > Aves > Passeriformes > Pycnonotidae > Brachypodius > Brachypodius melanocephalos. Next base: position 14,284,026 of record VZSR01003371.1, on the reverse strand, counting down.
ACTGGATACTGATCATGTTACAGAAGGTAATTATTACAACCTACTTTTAATTGGTTCTAGTATCTAGTCACAGCCAACGATCAACTCTCATACAACAAATATCTAACTCCTTGACTTCAATCTGAACAGGAATGCGGATGAAAGAGAGCCCCATGATGCCACATCAAGGGGAGTGCATGTTGTGAAAAGTTTCTTGCTGCCCACTCTCTGCAGATACCAGATAAATCCTGTAATATTGCTACCTCTGGTATTGAATGCAGCATCTCTACAAGTAGCAGCAACTAGACTAGGCAGATTCCTGGAAAGTCTTTTTCTAGAAAAGGTAAATTCAGCTCCTTGAATTGCCTTGAAAATAGGTCTCAGTGAAGCTACACTAAAACACCTGTGTGTTTGTTCTTGAAATTTTTACTGCTGACAACTAAGGCTAAACATCTGGGATCAAAATTTACTGCTACACCCATGTATTGCTCTGTACCAACTCTGTCTTTGAATTCTCATCAGTTAATATAAAAATCCTGCATTTGACTTTATTCAAGTAATTTTGTTTAATGATCAGCTCATCTAAAGTTGGACAATTAGAAAGTGCTTCTTCACTTCCAAAGCTGCATATATTTGAGGTGCTAGAGGATGGCAGTTAATAGCTCTAAAAGCTGACAGAAGAGTACTCACTATCCAAACCTCTATGAACAGGGCATCTTCCTCCCTCTCCCTTTTTATGCTTATATTCTTTTTAGAACAAGTCTAAAGTTTATAGTACTAAACATAATTTTTAAAAGCTAGTTCTCTGCATTTTAATGTATGTAAAATTTTATCAAGTGTATTACATTCAGGTATATCTGTTACTTGAAGTGTGCAGAGTTAATGCATCATTTTTGGCAACAAGAAAACTTGTAAAGAATTAATTGTATACTGCATTTCATAACATGTTTGAACTATTACTATCAAGTATTCTCAGGTGGGACAGACAAAAACCACACTCTAGAGAATAAAGGCTTCACCTATAACTGCAGATAACACCACTTGATCTCATTCACCTGCCAACCATGACGACTTTTTGGGGCAACAGTCTTGATGAGTTCTACATCTTGCTAAAGTTCACTGTTTGTCTCCAAGTAAAGTTTTTCCACCACTGTAAGATACGTTGTCCTTTCACACCAATGACAAAATCTGCATGGATCTGGCTGAAAGTTAGTGCAGGTATATGTGGCTGACCTAGGGAAATCACTTCTAGCACACAGAGAAAGCCACTCTCCACTATCAAAATGTCTTTCTGTCTAAAATCAGCTCTTAAGAGCTGCAAAAAGTAGTTTAAATGTCTCTTCAGAGTGTAAGAGTAACGATTTCTCAATATATAATAATTTCAGGCTTATGAGACTGTGTTCCAGAACCAGAATGAGTAATTAGAATCAAAAACCAACCATTGTTAAGCCTCCTCCCAGTGCTCTTTTCTGTGTCCCATCATTGTTGCTTACAATACAGCATGGAACAGGAACATGGGAAAATCTAATACTAACCAAGACTGATGCAATTTTTAAGAAAGAAAAATCTAGAAAAATCTACCTATGGCTAGCAGAAAGTACTTGACAGGCTTAAAAGGAACTGTAGGCAGAAATAAAAAACTGAAAACTGTGCAAGACTGTCTGGACAACTAAGTATCTTAAACACATACCAGCCAACAAAAAACCCAACAAACCCAAGTAGGATTTAGTTAGAAATTTCATTGGTTAGATTCATTGGTTAAATTCAATTTAGAGTGGGACAGAAGTAGTCCAGTCAGTCCACCTTAAAAGTTTCCCCTAGTTTAGCACCAATCCTGATGAATGCTTACACAAAGAATCACCAGCCAGGTGAAGGAGGTGATTTTCCCGCTCTGCTCTGCACTCTGCTAACCCTGAGTGCTGCATGCAGTAGGCTGCCAAAAGAAAAGAAAGACATAAAGCTATTAGAGAGCATCCAAAGGAGGCCATGAGGGCCTGGAGGGGAAGCTTGGTGAGAAAAGGCTGATGTCCCTTGGTCTGTTCAGCCTGAAAAAATGACTGAGGGGAGGCCTGATTGCAGCTACAACTTCCTTGTGAGGGGAAGAGAAGGGGCAGACACTGATCTCTCCTCTGTGGACAGAGACCTGAGGGAATGGCCTGAAGTTGTGCCAGGGAAGGTTCAGGTTGAATATTGGGAAATGATTCTTCACCCAGAGAATGGCTGGGCACTGGAACAGGCTCCCCAGGGAAATGGTCACAGCACTAAACCTGACAGAGCTCAAGAAGCATTGTGAAATCACTCTCAGGCACATCGTGCAATTCTTGGAGTGTCCCCTGTAGGGCCAGGAGTCGGACTCTGATGGAAGAAAAGTCTTCAGTGTGAGGGTGGTGAGGCACTGAAGCTGTTTGCCCAAGGAAGTTGTGGATGACCCATCCCTGGAACTGCACAATACCAGGCTGGATGAAGCTCTCAGCAACCAAGTCTAGTGAAAGGTCTCCTTGTTCACAGCAGGGTGGTTGGACCTAGATGATCTTCAAGATCTTTTCCAACACAAGCCATTCTATGATTCCGTGATCCCTATGGGTCCCTTTCAACCCAGGATATTCTATAATTCTAGAAATGAATTAGTTCAAATATTACGGCATAGCATGTAACATGTGCTCTAAAACCAACCCCAAAATTTTAAATAAATAACACAAAGGCAGCACATACATACATACTTGAAATACATTGTAAAAAGAGACGTGAAAAGAGGTGAAAATTATATATCCTGCTTTTCTGAGTACCTATTAATACATAACACTAATCAACATACAATTCAGAGCCATTTAGAAGTGGTTCAGGATCATCTCCTTATTATTCTTTACCTTGCCCTTTAGGTATTCTAAAGAATGAACCATGCACACATTAAGAATTCTCAGTACACAAAACAAGCTGTTGAAAAACAATCTCTCAATATTTATGTTTCACTATTATGCCACGAAAGACTGTAAAAATGCACATACATCTATAGTAAAAAATAGAAGTATGCAAAATAATACTGAATTGCATTAACCACTTTTCCAGAAAGCACAGAAGGTCATAAGATACATTTCAATCTTATTTATATAGTAACATAATAATAATAATAATGATAATAATAATGATAATAATAATAATAATAATAATAATAATAATAAAGTCATGCTTCTTGAGCACCCTTGACTACACGGATGTCACAGATATGCAATTTTCCAAGTATCGGTGTCAAAGCTTTATTCTTACCTAGATGATTTTAAATCTATAGATATGTGATCTATATGTATATAGATATCCACAATCAGCATCAGTTCAGGTTTTACATCAGTAACACAAACCAAAGAATCAGGCATGAGGCTGCACAAATATGTCTGCATGTCTACAGACTACCAATAAAGGTAGACAGTGCTATGTTAGTGTCTAATTGTAGGCAGCTTTTATTTAATTACAAATAGAGAGCAAATTTTCATGCCATGCTTTATCCATCTCATGGTGGCCTATTCTCTACAGTGTCCATCCACAAATGTATTTCCCTGCATCAGAGGTGTAAGAAATAGGCTGTCCCATCAGACTGGTGATCCACATAAAAACCAATCATGTTTTCTTTTGGATTGTCTGTGGATCCAGCTCAGTGTGTGCAACCTTCTCTGTATCAGGAACTCAGCCACAGCCTCACAAAGCAAGCAGAACAGCACCATTTAGCAGAAAAATGCCTTTGTTTTAGATTTACCACCATGGGAAATTATATCCCCAGCAAGAGCAAGAACAAACCAGACCAAATGTGGCCACAGAAATACATGGCAGTAAATCACATGAACATGGGATCAACAGCAATGATGTGCTAATGCACCCTGTGCTCACAGCGTTATCCCCTGAAATGCGATTCATAAAACCATGCATTAGAACAACGTCATCCCTCTGCTTCAGGACCACACACACTAACAGCCTTTCCTTTCTGAAGTCAAGTGTAAATCACATTATCCAGGTAATACTAGCTGGACCTAGCTCTCCCATGAGTGCCTAACTTGATCCAGTTTTTGCCCTGCTTATGCCTTACTGCCAGAACTTGTAACAGATTTTGTTTTTCAAGCATGAGTACCTAAAATGTATATTGTGAGCTGTTAATATCAATAAACTAGAACAAAATAACACATTATTTTCAGCCCCTGACTGTCTGGATCTAAGTCAGTATACTCACAGGAGAGGCTTTATGGTATAATCAATAAAGAAGTAAAAAAGGCAGCACAGCATCTTCTCTAAAGGAGAGAACAGAGGGCACACAGCAATTTAAAAAACATGCCAATAACAAGAAAGGAAAAACTAAAGTGGAAAAGGAAACCCAAAACATACCCTCTTAACAGAGCTCCCAGCAGAGTAGAAGACAAATCCATAAAATATAATCTTTGGTATCCAGCTGAGATGCAGTAGCAAGCTCTCTCTAAGCACTCAGTGCTCCGCATCAGATAGGTACTGAACAAACACAGCTGTTCAAAATAATCCACCATGTGAATAGTAACCAAGTATCCAGAATCTGCAATATAATCACCTACTGGTCTGTTCTGCTGCAGGAATAACCAGCAAGTCCTACTCCCAATCTAGGCAGGTTATCATCTAAGAGCAGATTTATTCACCTCTTAACAAAGTGCACAGCAACTCTTGAACTTGCTCTCTTGCACATCACATTGTTCTGATCAGAGTTGTTCCCAGCTCCAACCTCTGCTCAGTACCTAGGCACTAACAAAGTGCACACAAAAAAAGTGCTGCTACTGTCCTCCCCTCAAAAAGGGAAAGGTCAGAAAACAACTCCTGGAACATCCACACAAAACAGATCTGTGAAACAGAAGCTCATAAAGTTACTCTGCTTACAGAAATACAGAAGGGTGGTTATAATCATCAAAAACTTCTAAATAGAGAGATGAGGACAACACTGAAGTGAAAGAACAGACTTCAAAAATGCTAGATTTGCTACCACATACTGTAGTGACCTTAGTTTGTTTTGTAATTGCAGTGTTGAAAAAAGGAAGGTCATGATGAGCTGTCAGAACCTAACAGCACACAGACACGGGAGTGCTGCATCAGAGGCCTCATCCTTACTCCAATTAAATTGTGACACAGCAACATCGATTTTAATAGGCTCAGGGTGGGATCTCTGTTGGAGTTTTTGTTACCATTGACCCAAATCAGAACTCAGCTGCTTAGCTTGAAGCAAAAAAAGCTGGTGTCCACTAATCCCTGAAGCCCTTCTCTTCACAGTAATTCTTTACATTTTTCAGGAACATTTTCTGTGTAAATATATCTTTTGTTCAAACTGTACTCTTTTTCAGCAGTCTTTGAAAAGATCAACAAATTCTCTGTAGTATATAATGATAACCTTCTTGTGAGCTTTTGAAAATTTTTATATCTTACATATTAAAAATATTCTGCAGGATTTAAACATACATAATAAATTATTAAAGGAGAAGCCAATTTTAAAAATAAACACAAAATCAAGACATTGCAGTCTAATCAACATAATTTCTCCAGAGTCAAGCTTTCAGTGCATACAACACCTGCACAAGATGGGTGAGTTAGAAAAAAACACAGTACTTAATTCTCTGGTTTTGGCCATATGTCTAAACAATCATTACCAAATTTTTGTCATTTAAAGATCTAAACTCCTGAGGAAGTACAATGGAAATATCCAGTACTCAAATGTAATCACCACTCAAGTATGGATTTAACAAACTATATTTCAATGATTTGAGGTCCCAGTACAATGAACAAACAAAATGAAATTATTAACGGAGTTTTTCACAGTTATTTGTTAATTAATCATTGTATTCAGAGATGAAAACTAGTGCCACAGGACATTACCAGAATACTATATCTGATGCATATGCATAGTTTTTTTTCCATAGATTCCTTCTGGCAGTGCTACCTTTTCAAATCCTGCTCATGTTTCATATCACTGCACATCAATGCACAACTACAATTGTGCTATTCTTTGTACATACTAAGGGACATAGATAAAGTCTATACAGTAATCTTCTGGTATTTTTTAATATTACAAATTGTAGAAGGAAAAACCCCACTGTGATCATTGAACCATGTCGTGATCCTTCCTAGGAAATCTCTACAGAGATAAAGATAACACAGACTGACCTTTAGAAATCAGATGAGGGACACAGCTATCATAACAATGGTAGCTGAGTTCAAATGCTCAGTCTACAGAGAACTGAAATATAGCATACTCTCTATACTCTCTACAAATAATTTTTTATTTCTTTATTTATTTAATCCTAGTGGAAATGGTTTTTTCAAGCCTCACTTGAAAGGTAGCGGTAAAAAACAAAGATAAATATGCCCAGTAACTTCACTAGAATAGCATTGTTTTTATTTTTTTGAAATGTAAACTAAAAGATACTTCCAAGATCTCCATTCAAAGGAGATCACTGTTGTACTAACATACAAAAGGTTTCATCATTGTCAACAGCAACTTAGATGCAACTTGTACTTAAACATTATGCTGGAGAACAACAACACGCAGCAAAAGCATGGGATTCTGCCTTCTATGCACTTTCAGAGACCGGATGACATGACAGCATGTGTAGAAGCTCTGCCTGACTGCATTTTGAAGCAAAAACTGTAATGGGAAAAGCAGTCATTTTTTTGATTTTCAAAGAATAAGTGTTCTCCCTACAAGCTCATACTCTGAAAAATGGAACAACCCCAGAAAAAAAAACATACATTTGGCAATCTGAGTAATTTTCATATGGATTGACCAGGGGTGGGGCATTAAGCAATCATATAAATGTGTTTGTAGTACACTCACAGCCAGCCAGAATGACAACATCAGTAAATATAAATTCTTGCATCCATCCTACTTCATTCCAAGTGGTGTTGAGCATGTGCATGCAATGAATGAAGCCATAGAAGATGGGACATGAGAAATAAGATGCAAGTAGTGAAATAAATGATTTGCATAAAATGCCAGAAAAAAAATCACTTTCTCTAAATATGCAAAAGCATCTAATAGTTACAATCTGGTTTTTGTTAATATGTATTACCATACATGAGAAATGCTTCATCTTGTCTTAACTACGATTATATCAACAGTTTCTGATTTAAATTTAAAAGTTACACAAAAGTCTTAACCTCTTATCTTTATTAATATGGAAGTTTAGCATAGAGCAGTGAAAGCTTTTTAAGCATGTGCATCAGCATATTGATAGGTGCCTAAATATAAGCAGCTCGATGGCTTTTTTTTCATAGTACTCCCATTCTTCTGTCAGTAGCAAGTATTCCATGCCTAAAAAAATTAATAACTATAAGACATCTGAATTTTGAGTTGGGAATAGCAATCATATTGAAATATTCCATTATTCTATTTAGAAGTATGCATTTGAATATAGCTGAAATGCTATAGATAGACCATGAGTAAAATGCTACCGGTTGACACATGAATGATTGTACATAAAGGAACTGTTTTTAGAGACTAAAATGAGATTGCTTTCTTGGACAAAACGTATCAGTTTCATAGAGAAGTTACTACAAGTTTTGGGAACCTTCATCAAGGAGAGATGTATGTGTTTAGACAGCACATGTAAATGGATTCAACAGAAAAAATAAAAATTCCATCTAAAATTATACACCTGCAAGGTCTTTTGGCGAAGCATTGCTATTTTCCTTCTGTCCTCTTTCCTGCAATAACGACATGATCGGTTTCGAAAGAAGTCAAAGTGACCTTTGTAATGGGGAAATACTGTAGACAAAATTGCTATACTTATTTTTTTCATTTTTTGTCAGATCTCCCTTGCAGATCTTCCCTTTATGGGTGCATAAAGAAGTTTATGGGTATCTCCCAATGTTCCACAGCATTTATGAATACATAAACAACGTATTTAAGATCAGAGTAGATGATCCGAGAAGAGCTAAAACAAAGCATAAAGCAGGAAAAAAATTGCATCTCATGTTACTGTGATGCTGAATAGGGCTCTTGGTTGTCTGAGGTATTTTGCACATTATTAAATTTGAGGATGTTTTGTCAATAGAGTCTGCAGATAACATAAAGGCTTGGCAAAAGGATTTATGTTTTAAACAATTTATCTAATATTGCTCTATGAATATTGCAAATAATGCATTTTCACTGACGAAAATGTGTTGGGTTTTTTCCCTCAGGTCAGGCACGAAACTCAAGTTCTACAGGAAGACTTATCTTCACCTCCTAGATTTTGCTGGAGTTATGTCAGTTCATACAATCTAATGGATCAGGGGTTTTTTTTTCCCTATGTTGAAACAGTTTCCAGATTAAAAAAAAAAATTGCTTTTAGCCTCGAATTATATTTTTGGGGTGGACCTTATTCTCTTCTGACAAACATTTCATCACATTGTTATAATGTTTTGTAAGGCTGCCAGATCCACACCAAAATGAAGATCAGACAACCTCCAGACAATTAAGCATTCTTTGAAATACCATTAAATAAATTAACTTAAATTGACTTTGAGATAAATATAGGACAATGAACCACAAATTAATAGCAGGAAAGTTTCAGGTATCAGGCTCTCTCTGTTTCTCCTGTTCAATCTTCATCAGAATGAAAGAAGTTAATAAGTAGTTTAAGTGCCTTCATTAAAAAGCCCCAAGTCTTCCATGTTCTTTGCATGATCCTGAAAGACAGCCTCACATACTATAAAGCCAAAGGGACCACTCTTCTTGTCTCACACTCATTTCCAACACAATCCTCTGGATTTGTTTGCAAATTGCCTAATGCTATGGAGACATGCTATTTACAATTCTAATTTTAAGTTAAAAATCCATTTATCTTTTAAAAATTAGCTTGTTTACTACAATTTCCAAGTGTTTTATGATGTATCCAACAGTCACAGAGCTCCTCAGAGAAGTAATAAAAATCTTAGACATAAGTAATCTGTATTTGGAGATTAAAAATACTTCTTTTAGCAGCTGTGGCTTACCACAATCCTCAGTTATCAATGAAATGAAATGCAGGTTGAAAATCATCACTGATTTTTTTATGTTAAATAAAGAAGGTTAGGCCATTCCCAGTTTGGATTTTGTAGGTAGTACCAGCCATTGACCACTGTCTAATACTGCACGTAACATTTTAAGCACAGATTCTTACACTTTTAAGATTATTTGGTTCTGAATTGTCATGACTGATAAACATACAATGTCATTTTAGATTCAGAAGGCCACTTTCTCCTCTTTTGACTCTGTTCTGGGCCTCTGTGAATCATGAGCACTGAATTTTGCCAGGACAGAAAGCTCACTCACAAAGATGCTGGGATGCAAGGAAAGTCATCATCTCTTTGTTTTCTCCCCAAATCAGTTTTCAAAACCAGAGACAGCCAAATCCTCTTGCAAAGCAAGGAAAGAGCCTCCTGGCCCCATTACAGTGTTAAGAGCAAAAGGGTGAAATGAATGTGTCCATTCTCTGAATGCTTTTTATCACCAGCTTGGACCTAGTCACTGCTGAGCAGGGCAACAACGACGACACCAAGATATAATAAAAAGTCATCATTCCTAAACATTCCTCCCTTTCCAGAATTGCTGGTAAAGAGGTTTGTTAGTTAACAGGTATGAATCCCTTAACAAAAAAACAACCAAGCAAACAAACAAAACACACACACACACAAAGAAAAAAAAAAAGTTTTGAAAATGTCAGTAAGAAAAATCAACACACAATGGCCATGAAATGGAACACAAACAACACCAGGGTTAGAGAAAACTGGATTTTGTTGGCACAATGTACAGAGCAGAGAACTAAGCGCTGATTAAGTAAATTAATCACTTATGCAACCAAGTGGAACTTTAACTATGGAGCAATAAAAACACCTCATATAAAAGGGCAAAGGCATTCAGGATATCCACTAATTCAAAAGACTGTTAATCTTCAAACTTGATAGTCAGAATGAACCTCCCCTCTTTAAACCCTGGGGGTTAGATATAGCTCATATGAACTGCTGAAATGAGAAAATGCAAGGCATGTATTAAATATCCCAGAGGCAGCAGTACTTAGTCCTCCAACAGCCATTCAGACCAGCTCTTTATACCTGAATGCTCCAGTGAACTCTTTGTGTTTGCCATACTAGATGGTATTTTAACCATGACATCAACAACTATATATCATCCTTCTTTTACTCGTCTTAGGTGGACTCTAATTTTCTGCACTCAATACAGATTCATCTGTAAACCTTCTTTTTCTAAAACTGCTTTCACTCTCTTAAGGAAGTAAAACAAGGAAGTTGTAGGATCATGTACTTTTTTATAAACGCCAAAGAAAAATATTTTTTTACAAAATGAAGTTTATACTAAAACTAAGAAAAACTGAAGACTTGGACTTTAGACAAGGAAAAATAAACAGAAAGCAAACAAACAAACAAAACTAACCACAACTATTTATAGAGGGGAAATAGGACCGCTGAGCTCAAGATCATATTTAGCTATGAAAACAAGGGAGCAGCAAAGGTAACTCACTGAGGTTCCACTGAACATGTGCACTTCTACAGGGCAACTAATCTATGCGTCTTTAATAGTCAGAGAGCAACAAAAATTTATGGGATGCAAATGATCAAAGCAATTTCAGATTTTATCAGCATCAGAGAAACTATACCCATTATTCATGTATACCTTTGACTCCTTTTTCTATCAATTGATTTAAAGGGAGCCTAGATGAATAGCTCTAATTCAGATGTCTTTGTTGCAGAGAACAGCTCTGGTCCTTAGGCTTAATAGGTGCTTGTCTTTCCAGTCCAGCAATTAAATTCACTTGCAATGTACAACAACACTTAGTTAAGGAAATTTTTATTTGATTTCAAAAGGACTTTGACATCAATGAGTCTTAGTGTGATCACACTTCAGGACCACTAACTTTATCAGCTCCCAGATCTGTTCAGGGCCGTACACATACAGAAACAAAGAGAATAATATTCAAATATTAGCAGTGTTAAGAACAAAAGAACTGAAGCACAACCTTTGTATCAGGTGTTACCTACCACTTATATAAGCTACAGAGAATTTTTGTATATACTTTTAAGGGTAAATGAAAGGATATATATATATATATATGTATATATATATATATAGGGCATTAATGACCAGAGGTTCTTGTTTATAACCTGGAGACAGAGAAATTCCTTAAATATCCAAATTTTCATTGCACTAATCCTACTGAATTCTAATACCTTCAAAATATTTAAGCTCATAGATATTTATTGATATAATTTACAAATAGTAAGTAAATCTATGTCTTAATGCAACCAGTTTTCACAGCTGTTTTAGCAGCAGTCAAATCTTAGAAGGAGACAGAAAATTTTAAAAATCTCTAAAAATCCCTGGAAATCTCTGAAGAGGTGATTGCTACTTTATCCTATATGAAAAGAAAAACAACCTACAATTACTTAAATATAAAAATACAAAACCTTGAAATATTTCAGGAGTAGAGAGAGGCTGTCCTACATATTTTTTTGCTTAAACTCAACTCCAGCTCATATAAGTATCACTGACACTTCCCTCATTAACTTCACAGGAGATACAACAACCTCTGTAATGCTGTAATGCAAAACTTTCTGTTAAAAAAAAAAAATAGAGATGTGTTATTGTCTAAATACAGTATGACATGGGCACCTGAATCTCACCCTGTAACTGTTACCTGTTACCCCAGCTACTTCTGTAAAAAATCCTTTGCAAAATAGATGGGGGGAAAACTGTGATGACAGTATTTCACTGAGAAAGAAAGATGCACATCTCAATACTTTCATGAAACAAAAAAAGCCAAAAAAACTACCCTTGAACAAAATTTTAAGCAAAATATGGTGTGATTATAAATATCAAGGAAGTATTTTTACCATAAGGTAAAGGTAAAAAGTTTGAATTTAAAAAGCATTATCTTAAAGTAAATCTAGCTTTATTTTAAAATAAGATTTGAGTATTCTTGATGGATAAATTAGAGTTTCAGTGTAATATCTGTGAAGTTTCCATAGCATACCACTGATACACTTCAAAGTTCTTTTTTCCCATGTGATAAGATGATCAATGCCTTTCTTTTTAACCACAGTGATAACAACATTTTGAAAGTAATGTTATTCCTAAATTTTGGAAAAAATATAAAAAATATTCTCCCTCAACTCACAATTTGTCTTTTTTTCTACCTTTGATTCTTCCTCACCTCCCTCTTTCCATGTTTGTGAGAGATTAACACCACCTGACTCCTCCAGCTTCTTTTTTTCATCTGAAAATGATGCCCAGGGTATAGAACTACCCTGCAAAAGAAGTGTAGCAAAAGACTTTCATGCAATTGACTTAATAGTCCTCACATAAACATTAAATGCACATGACTCTTCCTCCTTTCTTTTTCCTCAAGAGAAAGGCTTGTGTTTCAGACTACCAAAAAATCTTTTCAACAATTTTTATTTACATGTCCCTAACTTTTCAATAAAGATGTGATCCTATATGAATTCTGACATAGGTCATTCACTGGAAGTAGACCGAGTTCTTCCTTTTCTTGTGTGATTTTGTAGTAGACTGCCTTTTCCATGGACACTTTGGGAGATGAGAAGGTATTTCCTCACTGTGTTGGGCAGGAGAAGCCTATAACCCATCCCACAGGGTGCCAAGGAAAGCCTTTTCCTGCTTTGACTTGAAGTTCACACAACCAGGAAACAAAAACTGCCCCATGACATACCAGGAATCCTTGGAGTGTTAACTGTCCTGTGCAAGAGCATTCACAAACAGCCAGCTTTTTTTATCCAACACCATCTGAAAACACAAGTGTTGGGGTTTAACCCCAGCTGGCAAGTAACAGAGCTGCTCCTTCACTCCTCTCAGCCCTCCATCATGGGGAGAACTGGAGAGGGAAACTCAGGGATTGAGGTAAGAACAGCTTAATAATTGAAACAGAGTAAACTATACTAATGATAATAACAGCCATAGTAGTAAATGTAATGGAAAATAGAGAGAAGGAGGAATAAAAGTGAAGCGAAATATCTGCTGCACACTACAACTGCTCACCACCCACTGACTGATGCTCCTGAGCAGTGATTGGCTCCCTTCCTGGGAACTCCCCCAGTTTTCATTCTGCCCATGACATTCCATGGAATATGCCTTCAGTATGTTATGGAGGTTGAGAAGCTTCACATTATAGCCTTGGCAACATCAAAGCAAAAAAATCAGGTCAGTAAGATAACATAGTTTAACCTAATTTTAAAAGCACCCCGCATCTTTTGCATGTCACTAAACAAGTTCCTTCACAAAACATCACTGTTCTCTGCCATAAAACCACCATTTTTGTAGGGTTTTCCTTGCCACCTAGAAAGAACAGTGTTTTTTAATTTCATTTATTTACTATTTATTAACTCACAACAGCTTTCCAAATAACTATGATAAGAATACTTGGATGTTGTATAATTAATTACAGAAACTAAAAAAGGGCCAATGGAAAACAGGTGGCCCCAATTTTATTCATCACTCTAGAAAAGAACTAAAACTCAAGACAAAAACAGAACAAAAATAAGAAAAGCAAATACAAATTCTTCCGAGTTTACTTTCTTTGCTAGTGTAAAATCTAAAGCAATGATGATAAATATACAACCCAAATTCTTTCTTCCTTTTTTTTCTGTACAGATTGGTAGAATAAATATTTCTTCCATTTTTAAACCTATATATAGAGTACACTATACATTATGCAAGTGTTTTACATTATAAAAAAATTACCACACATATTGGATTCTGTTTTATAGCCTTGTCGTTGTTTAGTCTGTACAGCTAATAGTTCTCTAATATTTCTTTCTCACTTAATAAAAAACTTAATCCCAAAGTTTTCCTTTTATTTTAAGCAGGACATTTCAAAATTGTATAAAACATCTGAGCAAGAGCTATCCACAAAGTTTCACTTCATTTTATTCTTCATAATAACCATTTTTCTAGTTGTTTTATGCTTGCAATACTTTCCATGAGAAAGTTTCCTCATTGTACAAAAGCTTACAGTAAAAACAGAAATATAACATTAAAAAATTCAAACAGGCTCCAGCTAATGGAGGCCAAATCCAAGACCAAAATCTGTGCCTCAGATTTTATTCACTGCTATTTGGAATCTATATTAATGCAGATTTTTTCCTCCTTACATCTTTTGATTACTGAGAATTTTGCTTCCCACTGTTTCAGACAATGGAGGCTCAGAGAGCAGAAACAGTTTAAAGGGGTAGTGCACATTTAACTACCACTTTCCAGCCCTAAAAGCACACACTGGCTTTTCTCTTCATTTGGACAAAAAGACAAGCAGGCTAATTGAAAACTCTTATCTTGGCCTGTTTCTACTGCTTTATCTCAGTTAAGTACAAAATACAGTCTAACGCAGGAATCATTTCATGAAATTCTAGTCTCTTAATATAGTTATACTTAATGACAATTCTTTGATCTGGCCTTCAACATCTTTTACTCCAGTTAAAAATGAACCTTTTAATTTGGCACACAATGAATCTTTAACTGCAGTTGTATTTTAAAAACAGAGCATTAATACAACTTCATTCGTAACTACGCAGTTATTACTGCCTTTCTTTAAACTCCTCTTCTCCCATAACAATTCATAATCTATATGCTTTTGGGTGCAGAGTGACTCATTTTTCTTTCAAATTCATAATGAGTAGTCTGTGATTTAAAAGATATTATTTCTGCAAAGAAATCCATACTTTTTTTTTTTTTTGTGATAGTTTGATACTTTCATGTGTCATTTTTCCCCCATAGTGTTCCTACTAATCTGATTCTATCCTGCAAGAATGTGAGATCAATCTATTTAGAATTCAAACCAGTAGTTTAGGTCAAGTTCATGAAAAAATTCAGTAGCAAGGAACAGAAGAAGTAAATTCTCCTTCTCTTGACAACATCAAGTATTTTCAAGGATATGTACGTATTGGAAGAAAAAATATGCAGTAACTGCAGTGCCCTATTTTCAATAAATAAAATATTCCAGGTTTTCCTTTCCAATAGGCAAAAAAAAAAAAAAATAGCTTGGGGTATTTTAGTAAATGGAAGTGAAATCACTTAATAATAATTTACTCATTTACAAAAGTAAATGTTTTGAGCAGATTTTTTTTTCTGCCACATAAGAAAATTATTAAATGTTTTACAGACAGTATTGCTGTTCTTATTCTTAACCAATTTTACTTTATTGTTGTTGATCTCTGTGATATTTTGGAATACTTAGGTAATCGTGTTGGAATAAATGGAATAAAGACCTTGTGAGATGTCAGTGACAAAGAACATTTACTAAAATGTTAGACTGCTACTGACCCTGATATTTGTTCTGTTCCTTGCTGAAGTTCAGGACTTAAACCTGCTCCTACCTACTTGTACTTCTCCAAACTAAGAACATTACCTACACACTCCTCCTGGACTCTGAGCTTGTCTGTGGATGCCATGAAGCTCAAACCCCATGAGAATTTCCCAAGTGTTAATAAATTGTCATTGAAGCCTCCGTGCATGTTGTTAAAACTTGCCTTGAGAGATGATCGGAAACGAAGTTGGCTTGTATAAATATATACAGTACTACTCAGAGGTTGTATTTGACAATAAAAGTAAATTCATCTAGGGATTATATGCCATTTCAGACCTAATGCCAAAGAGCTAAAGAACCTTTATGACAGGAAATTCTTTAGGAAACTCAGGAACACATATATCATGTAATATACTACACATTACCATGATATTTCTAGAGGTTTTTAAAATAAAAGACCTAAGGTGTATGAGATCATAGCTGAAAACAATCACCAAATGCCAAGGTATTTTTAGGTTAATGACTAAGTTGTGACTGAAAAAAAAAGAGCACCTTAAAATACTGTTTTATCCCACAAACAGGGCTTGATTGCCACAAATACATTTGATTTGCCACAAATCATGGCAAAAAGAGAGATTTTTCTGCATTTTTACAAAGTGTGCTGCTTTTATTCTGATGCGTTTACATGTATGCATACACAGTAATGACAAGAAATAATATTCAGTGTTCAAAGTGTCAGTCTGGGCACGTGAAACTACAGGGCTTTTTTGAGAAACCACAATAAGTGACCCAACTCCCAGTACAAAATGGTACTTCTTTCTCCAGCACTCATGAAGTTTGCTATATTGCATCCCTTTTGTAATCCTTACTTCACTAATATCCTTTCTGTTTTCCATACTGTCATTCTTTGCAAATGACAGTATGTCATTCTCATACTCTCCCATGCTCTTCCATTGTGTACACTCTAATATATAAATGCCCTTGTCATCTCTCCTCCTGTACCATTGCTATCAGGTGCACCTTATCCTCAGCGCACCATCTCACCCCTCCTGCAGATACACAAGGAATGTTCTCCTCTCCTCACCTGGGGCATCACTAAACTCTGAGCTGAAATCCTCAATACTGAAAGTTTTAGTCTGAGCTACTTATACCATCACGTTCTCACAGATATTCTTTTAATAATTAGTAATAAACAAGATAGACCCTGACAATTAGTTCAAGAATGACAAAATACAGAATGTGCCAGATTGATTGAAGATCTTGGGATCCCCTCCTTGAGTTCTTGATTGCTTATTCAAAAGAGAATTTTTCTAAGCAAAAATACATTATGGATGTATACAATCTATAATACTTTCAGTGACTCTGGAGGAAAGATATGCCATTTTGATATGGAACACCACTTTAGCTGGATTTATACAAAAGTCCAAGTACAAATAGTTTCCTGTACTATATTTACTCTGAAAGTAAGGTGGTTTTGTGAAGAATCTTGTAACCCAACTCTTCTCACAAACTACGTGTCGGGGAAAATACCCTCAACAAAGCCTATGAAAAGCTAAAAAGCAAAACAAGCATTAAAAATTTAAACTCTATTTTTGCACTGAGTTTGCCAAAGACTTACACAAAATGGTATTAAGAAAACAAATGTTTGTACAAAAAAATCATTTTTACAGAAGTAGCTTTAATAAAAGATAAATCTTCTGAATACTCTTCAAAAAATACCCCAAAAAAGTAATACTAAACTGATATTCAAAACAATAATCTCTAGCTCCTTTATTATTTTATGCTAGAGATATTTGCTGGTTTTGATTTTCCAAAAATATCTCCTAAGTCCCTCAAAGCTAAAGGGATATTTAGGTATGCTTTAAGAATTATTCAACAGTTTCCTTGTTGAATCACATAATCCTCTGCATCAATTATTTTTCCTTTCTTAATTTCACCTCTTTTGTTTAGTTTTACGTTACAGCATTTTCTCCCTTGACTAGTGTGAACAGTACACTGCTCTTGACCATCTTTTAAAATTTCTTGCCTATTCTCCACTAAATTTTCTATTTCCAAGGTCCAGCCTCTGTACCTCTGTTGAACAAGTAATCCTATTGGAATGATAGGATTATACTACATTCTTAGTACTATCCTACAGTCACTGCAGTTCTTCTCTGCACAGCCTCCAAAGCAGCCTTAGAAGCTGTAAATGGAGCTTCCAAGCAGTGCCCGTAGCTCACCTTCCCACTCCCAACAAGCCCTGACACGTCTGCATTTCATGTGTAGATTTCTTCTTTCCCCTGAAGAGTAAGTCCCTAATTCCCAGTATGGAGTGGGTTTCCCCCCATTTAGCTCAGCTGCTCCATGATGGTTCATAGGCTACAAGCACTGTAGGATATTTTCTGTATTAGACTGCATTTAGCACCTGTGGGCTCTTGCAGCAGCACTGATAGAATCCTTCCAAGTTTGCTCACACTGAAACTATGTTTTCCAGTAGTGAAACTCTTGTCTAACTATAGTAGGAAAAAAATATTAAATAAGTTAATTTAGATACAGAAGTAAATATGTCTACATCTCATAAATATACAGAACAAGCAGAGAGAAAATGGTATCCTTTAAAGAATCTGAGGCACTGCTCAAGAACAAAGAGATCTCAAATGTAAGTTTACTCTTTCCAGCTGAGCACAACCTGCTCTAATCACACCCTGCTATACTATACTGATTAAGCTATCAGTTTCACAGTTCCTAGAAGACCAGTTAAAAGACTTGAGTAAAAATTTTGTAAGTGTGGTTGTATCTATACCAAAAAAAAATACTGTGCTGCTACTACAGTTATAGACTGAAAACACTAAAATCTACACTCAAAGTTAGGAGAATTACAGTAAGGAAAAAAAAAAAAAAAAGGCTATGACCCCCAAAAGCCAGAGAGTGGCATTTTATCCATACACATTTTCAGAAATTGCTGGTTATTCCAGTAACCTGGAGCTATGCTCTGGGCAATACCACAGACAACAGATAACAAAATCACTGACACAAAAGATGTTCTCATAAGACAGGCTTCTGATTTGAGAACTTAGCGGTATTTGGTACAACAGCCATCAGTCTGATTCTGTAGCAAGATTGAATCTGCTCTGCTTAGCGACCCTGACATATCTTATTGAATTGCATCAAGGAGGAATTTCCAGACAGTTTCCAGCATGCTGGCAGAAGGACAGCTGTGATGCATCTTTTTTTAAATGAGTCTAACTTTTAAAAAAATGTTTTTGTTTCTATTATACAGTTATTGGCTTAAATATGATTAGACTTTCCATGTGACTGTGTAAACTTGGGGGTTAACAACCTGAGCACACAAGCCTTATTCTATCCACTAAGATGGAAAGAAACAAGCACATCCTAAATCCAGTTCTCTATTTCATTTCACACTTATAGCCAGAGTAGAAGTCTCAGAGCCCCTCTGCTCTCCTTCATACCCTAGAGAATTCTTATTGTTTCAGTCCAATTTGCTCTCTTAAGTTTACAACTGGCCTAAAACCTTTTGGGAAAAGACAAAATTGCTTTGGTTCTGTGAACTAATTAAAAAATTTGGGTGCAGATGAAAAGAAGCAGTACCTGTAATTTATCCTTTAGCACCAATAATCCTTCAAGTATTATTCACTCATTTTTTTATAACTTCAGAACTCAATGAACAGCATCATGCAGTGGTCATAAAAGTTTGAGAGATGTATAAAAAAAATAAACACTTGCCAGTTACATCAGTAGAAGTTTAGCATTAAGAGGAATGGAGAAGGCCAGATGTCAGGAAAAAGAGAAAGGCACAGGGCAAATATATTCCAAGGAAACCCAAATATCCTGGGGTCTGTGCCAGCATGACATTACTCATAAAATCTCATGGAGCCAAGTCAGCACAGACATCCCAATACACAGGATAATGTATAATGTAATACTTAAATCATTATCTCAAAGTAGTGGCAGAGAGAGAACTGAAAACTATCAGAATAGAAAGCAGAATAAATTATCATGTAGCAACCTTTCTTTTCCCCCACAGATATTTAGCTCATGCTACTTGGAGAACAGTGATGGCAATATTCAATTCCCCAGCAAGAAAATACAATACCAGCCAATGTTTCACCTAATATTACAGCAGACTGTTTGTATTCTTTGTATTAAGAAAATACGTACAACCAAGAAGGCATCCATCTCAGCACTTCTCATATACTTAAATATATACACAAACCAACTGAAAAGATTTAGCATACTTGCTGCTCAGAAGAGTAATTGGTTTAACATAAGAGACAAGGAAGCAAGATTGTTTAGGTCACTTATTTGTGGACCAAACTAAATTATATAAATAAGCATGAGATTTGATTTATCCTGTTCACCAGCTTGGTCAAGCTAATAATGACTGATTCTCTCTGCAATGCTTATCAAAGACAATTGATTTCTGCAATGTGAGCAAAGGAAACAGCATGATAAAAGGGAGTGCATGCTAGGGAAATCCTAGGCATATGGAGCATCAGGTTTGTTTAGAATTGATCATACGGCATATGAGATGAGCCAGCACAGCATAATTTAAAGGTAATGTGTTTCTCAATGGTTTAACTTAAAGCAGAAGCTAACAACTAGTTAGGCCTTTTCCTTAGTCCAGGATTTTTAAAATCATCAAGTAACTGCTTTTGTAGGTGACATGACCTCTTGGGTAGTGTGGTGTTTGTTTTTCAGCCAGACAGTTGTGCATGCTACAATGCTGTATTTAAGAGGTTGTTGGTTTAGCACCAAAAAGGTCACAAAAAGGAACCACATTGACTGTGATCCTCCTCTGAATCCCTAAGCATTCAACCAGTATGACTTGGGAGGTAAAGGAAAATGATTGGAAGGTTTTACTCAGTAGAGGGTTTCCAAGCAACCTTGCACAGCTGAGCAACCTCAAGCAATGGGAACAATGGCTATCTTTGGCAAGGATCCATTAAAGGGAGGCCTGCAGCAACACCATTGTATTCCCACCACCAGTGGCCATAAATACAGGCTGCATTAAATAGGATAAGAAATAAAATAAAAACAAACCTGGAAAGGGGGTAGGCAGAGAGCTGGGCTGACTGACTGATTTTTGCATCGCTTTAACTCCAATTTTTGCAGAATATAGTAAAAGGATTAAGAACCTCTGCTTAAAGCACTGAACTTCGTACTGTGATATTTCTAATACATTTGTGGTTCTGGTCTAGGCACAGTCCTGACATACAGCAAAGATAACAAGGTGCTGTGAGATTGCTAGTCACTCACAACTTGTAACCAGTTCAACCCCTTGAAGCTATAATTTAGATCCTTGCTGGGATAGTTTAAGGCAGGTCAAGCTTGGTCTTTTTCACATTCTTATCTCATGCTTACAGAGGATTTTCTCAAAATCTAAGAATTCCAGCCCACACATCTGAGTGAATTGTTGGTGGTTCTGAAGAGACACCACTTGAATGCCAGACAGCTACTCAGTGGTTTTAGACTTCAAATTGCAAGACAGGTAGAAAAACTAAGAATATGGTGAAATATTTTTTTTGTTATTTCTCACAGCCATGTTTTTAATGACACTGCTAAAAAAAGCATTTCCTTTTGAAGACTGCATCCAAATGATTTGTGTTATGTAGGGCGACCAGAAATGAAATTGTACAATTTTCTGCCATTAGCATTTATGATCCATTTGCATAAGCTTTAAAGCTTGTCTCTTTCTTTTTAAAAAGAAGCCTGATGTTTTAATTAAAGTGTTTGTAAAGGAAATTCAGTATGTACAGAAATAATTTAGTAGCTTTCATTAAATAAATTAATCTGACTGGACTTCCTTTGAACTCTCACAGCTTCTGTGCAACTAATTTTCTTCTCAGCAAATAAGCAACCATAATTAAGGAGTTTTTGAGCTTTGCAGAAACACACAACCTTGTAATACCAAACAAATAGCTGAAAATTCACAGTATGTTTGGTACTGCCATGAGTTACATACTTGGCACTAAACACCCTAATTTATTTCCTAGAATGTCAATAGATTACATTCCCAAGAATAAATCATCAAGTATATGTCCTATTTTCAGCAGATATTTTTTGTGATATCTCTAACTACAGCAGTAAAATACATTGGAGGAAAGAAAACAGGTAGAGATTGTAAAGCTAAAGATATAACAGATTTGCCTTTGAAAATAAAATACTAGACTAATAGACTTGGAAAACAAACAAATTACTCAACTGCCGTGCAGTAAAAATAATCTACAGATAAGTAGGCAAATTTACAATTGGTCTTGTACCAGGAGGTGTTGAGCAGTACTATTTAACATTCATACAGCCAAAACAAATAAATTAAGATGTACAATGCTGCATACTTACACCTGTTGCCATACCATTTCTCGAAAGTTTAATATTGTGCTTTTAAAAATTCAGAATGGGGGAAAAAATCAAGTAATTTTAGCAGCTTTTTGCTTATTTTAGTAAAATCAAAATAATAACACATCAAAAATATCTTAGATATTTAGAACTATATTAATAAAGAGCATAATTTCTGATTAAGTTTCCCATTATGCAAATAAGTATATGTATATATAACAAATGTAATATAGTGAAGTTTTTTCCATTTTTCCAAATAAAGGAGTCTCTATCTTTACCTTTCTATTATCCTGCTACAGCAGATGGTGATGATGCATAATCAGATTTCAGAGTCTCATTCAGATCAATTTCTGTATTTTCTACCATCGTTTAACCACTTGGATTGTTTGCAAACTCTCTTCAATATACAGAAAAAAAACTTTCGCACCAAGCTGTGCTCACTGGGTCACACACAGAAAAGCTTTACATCAACTGAAGCTACTGTATGGACAGTTATTAAGTTATTATACTTGAAAACATAACTTGCATGAGTTTGTACATGTACAGAATCTTTAGTCTAAACTTAAGATTCAGGGGTTTTTTTAGTGTCTTTCATCAGTGTAAATGGTTATTTCACACTTGAATTTTTCCCCTGCTTTGTGCTCTTGCCATCTAATCAGCCCAGGACCCAGATTAGGACTGTCATGTTGCATCAGGAGTTTACAGTGAGTGCTCACTAGACTGCCTTTAATCCTCCAAGGTTTACTCAAATGTCACAACCATCTGGAGGAAAAGATGACTCCTTGCTGGGTTCTGCTGACCACAAATTATTTTTAAGGAGAAACAAAAGATAACAGAAAGCAGAATGCTAAATATTTTCTGCCCTCCCTGTCAAGCACACCTGCAGAAGTATTTTTGAGCATGAGCAAAATCAGGAATAACTTCACAACTTCACTTTAACTTCTAAAACTTATTAGATGCCTAAGGTAATTTTGTTATCACAAGTCCTGAAGAGCAAATAACACGATATAATGAGAATATGTCAATGAGAAATTATCCTATGTGTCTGTAATCAATTTTACAAAAAATAGACATCTTGTTTAGACTAGACTTCTATTACATCAAACACA
The DNA here is from genome assembly GCA_013398615.1 of Brachypodius melanocephalos. Classification (NCBI taxonomy): domain Eukaryota; kingdom Metazoa; phylum Chordata; class Aves; order Passeriformes; family Pycnonotidae; genus Brachypodius; species Brachypodius melanocephalos. The sequence continues at coordinate 14,261,318 of VZSR01003371.1, read as the reverse complement.
CTAGTTACATTCCATGTTTGGAAAAATTTATATATTCTTTACTCCAGACTTTTTATTCCTCTGTAACTCAGAGATACTCTTAAATTCCCTGTGACAAACTTAAAATTACATAAATATATGTTAAGTAGTGAGAAAATCATATTGCCTTAATCAAATTACAGTAACATAATGGCAGCTTTACCACAGTTTTTATTAGAAATCTGGCATAGAATAAAAATATATGGCATTATAGATTTGCTCAAAGCTTTTACTTCAGAGCAATGAGAAGGAGGTTGCACACTCAGTGAAAGCTTTTGCTTATTGTACAAATAAAGTCTCTGTGTGTCTAGTTTTCATTTTGAGAAGATGCATTCTTAATCCTCTTCTCCAAGGAAAGCCACTTCCTAACAGCCTGGACATGACTAGGAAGGCAGCTGCATCCCCATCTTTAAATCGCTTTATTTGCCACCGTATTTACTCGCCATGCTCCACCTACAAGAGTTTGCCTGTGTTTACTGTTAGTCATCCCTTTAAAAATTAAGAAAACCAGGAATGAAATAGATATTGTAGGTACTTTAGCTCCTCATCTTTTATACTCGTAAAAATGGCATTCTTGTCCTTACTTTCTGCTTCTCTGCATAGTATTTCAGTTTAAAAGTTAAGGGGGTGTGAAAATACATAACAGAAGTGTGGAGCTTCCCATAGCCATCATCTAAACAGAAAGAGCTTTTTGCAGTTAACAAGGCACAGTCCAGATTTAGCCTGATCAGCCTACCAAGTTACTTTTAAAATTCAGCAGTAAAATCTTTATTGCTTGCACAGGATATATCAACAGCATCTTTGACCCTTGATTTTTCTGTAAGCTTACTTTCATGTTTGCCCATTTCGATCCCAGGGTATTGTTTTATATCCAGAACTGACTAGCTAAATATTAGAGTTGATTACTCAAAGTGTCACTGGATGACTTGTAATTACAATGAAGTGCTCTTGTTTCCTATTAATACATCTGTTTGACAAAATTTCAGCTAAATTTTATACGTGCTTCCAATATATCCATCTACAGTTTTATTCTCTTCAGTGAACCTTTGATTCCCAGTATTTGCATTCATAAGCTTGTAAACACCTCAGCAAAAGCTGGAGGAAAAAAATCACTCTTATTTCAGAAATACTGCCCACTAAGTCTTATCACTTCTAAATCTGCTTTTGTTTTGCAAGCTGTAGACTCTACTTGAAAATTCTTTCTGATACTTCATGATGAACAGTCCTTATGTGCTGTGTAGGGCAGAAAGCTCTCTTCCTTTTCTTGCAGATACATGACATGTGCAGTTCTAATTATAAAAGAAAACATGACATTTTCATTTTTGTCTATAGTCAATTACTTTATTTACTCATAAGGAAGTACTACCTTCAGCACTTGAATTAATCATTAAAGCCAAAAAATGTTTTGTTGTAAGAAACATAAAAATGTCAGCTGAATTCAAAACACAAGAAAAACAAGCCTAATGTCTTCAGTGCTTTGCTTTGAACTGAATATGGCATAGACGACAATTCTATCCTTAGATCCTTCAAAATAAATAGAGCAGAGGTTTACTTTGAGTTTTAAACCCTATTTTGCAAATATCAGTTTTATTTATATTCCTTACTCTTTTCCCAGAAGAGAATTGCAGTCTTCACTCCCTTGCCTTATATCCCCATACCAAACTCAACCAACAAGCATACTCAGCCTTAGGAGTAAGATGTTCTAGGTCATCAAAATAATTCAGAAACCTCTACAAATGCATAAAATAGGATTTTCTCTGAACTGTTTATAAAAGAGAAAACAGTTTTTCTTGTGAAAAACTTCTTTCCTTCCACTGTGCTTCTTGTACCTGACACCATGTGTCATTGGTTTATGGAAGGTACTTATGGCCAGTCAAAACTCAGAGCCTAGTGGTGAGAGCCAATTGAGACTTACCTCTCAAAGTTACTTTCTAATATTGAGTAAGTATTTTGAAAAGATAACACAGTTCTCAGAGTTCAATAAAGATATTAGATGTTATTAGGAAGCTTTTAAGTAACATTAGAACACAGAAATGGTTTAAGCTTACAATTTGTGGGAACTATTAATTCAAAGAACAGCAAATTTTCTTTTTTTAATTTGTCATATTTGTATAGCACAAAATCTTTAGGCACAATAGCTACAACTCATTTTACATACTAACAAAATCACATAACCCTTTTAAACTTTTACCTATACAGTTGTAACTATCTCTAGGAATGGTAAAAAATGTCATCAGAGAAGAAATATGCATTAAATTACCCCTAATCCACTGAACACATAAATGCAATATGGAAGAAAGAAAAACCTCAACTTTCTCCAACCACACATGTTCAGCAGAGCAAGAACAAAACTATCTAGAGTAATGTGTTTTTCAGATTTGTGAACTCACAATAAGTACCAATCACTATGACACACAAATTCAATCAAGCACCAAAAGCTGGAAAGTAATTGATAGAGAACAAGCAAATAAAAATCTCACACAGTTATCATGCACAGTCACCTGTGCTGTGCCAGCAGCAATGGGGAGCCCAGTCAGCAAACACAGACAGATGTTATATCCTTTCGATTTTGTACAAAAATTAAAGATACAAGCAATACAAAAGTGACAGCACAACATAATGATAGGTATTACTGCCATGTTCAAAGTAACATGTCCCTTGTAGTGAATAAGATTCAGAAACTTCTTGACTGGCTATATCAATATAGAAAGCTAATGATTTTTTCTCCAAAAACTATTGAGAGTAATATCACTATTAAGATGTGCTGTAATCCAAACAGTATAGATAGAAATTAAATCAAAAGTGATTTTTGTAGTAAGGCACTTTGCATATACAACACAAACACTGATTACAGAGATCTCAGATAGGGCAAAGTCAGCATCTGCCTCACTGATGCTTTACCAGAACAAGGCAAGGCTTTGGGCTACTTCTGTGTGACAGGGTTCAGGTGACATCAAAGCCTCATCTTGCAGGCTTCTAGTCGCTCATTCATGCACTGAGTCCACAAACAGGCTCAGGGAAAACAAAAACCCCATCCTACATCATGTCCAAATTGCGACGCTTCGGTACCAACTTAGGTGCTTGGCAGAAGGGTCATGTTGAAAGATAAGGCTGTGTTTGCAGTCACTAAAAAGAAAACTAAAAGCAACAAATATTGCAGTTATTTTTCACAGGAAAAATGGCACTGTGTTCTGCCTTAAAGTAAATTTAAAATTTCAAAAGAGAGAGATGGGACAGATGAAACACGGACTGACCTTGTCTGTAGAAATCAGAAAGGAACAATGCCAGGGAGCTATTAATACATTTCAGTAAGATTAAAGAGTATGTTTTTCAACCAGTCTCCATTTGGAAATAACCAGTCATAATAAATTAAATGATAGGATGTTTTAAAGCACAAATAATGTTTAGGGCCTCCAGTAATGAAGGTTTGTTCTATATGCTACATTGATAAAGAATGTGCATTCCACAAATGTACCAACAGGAGGGAGGATTATTGCTCAAAAGCTCCATGGCCTGAACAGAAAAAGACAATGCAATCCAGAAATTTAAAGATGTACTAAATCCTCAAGAAACACCGCTGGCTGCAGAAGAGTGACTCAATTAAATTTCTCTATATAATTTAAGAAGAATTATCATATTTCCTTGAACAGTTGACTGGCAGGCATGCACTGTTCCTACCATACTGTTCATACCACACTGTTTCTCTGGCAAAAATAAAAATATACTAAGAGTCCTCTTAAAATAGGTTCTATAGACATTTCCTATTTCCATCCCATTTATATGTAAAATAAATGTTTGGAACGTGTAAATCTTTTTTAAAAAAGATTTCTTTTAAAAAAGAAAGATCAAAAAGCTTACAAAAAGAGGCTGGTTATCTAAAAAAAAAAAAAGTCCAAGAACACCAGTCAAAAAGAATCAAGACTACTTGTTCAGCAATTGAAGAGATACCAGCTGGGGGTGCTCTGGAGAAAAAAAAAATCCATTCTGAGTTGTCTATTCTTCATTAGGCATTAGCACCATGCACTGTCAGTCACCTCTACCTATTTAAACTGAAAGGCAGCTGAGAAATAAAGGAAGAGCTTATATAAGTTTTCATTATTTCAGCTTTTTAGCGTAAGTTAGTTCATACTACTTATATGTACATATTTATTTATCAAAGATTCCCAATGTGGAGAAGAAAAACCTTATGGTCTAGCTATGACACTGGGGTGGTTTGACCCAGGCTGGGTACAAGAGCCCCCACTATCACTTTCCCCTCCAGTTGCACAGAGGAGAGAAAATACAACAGGCTCATGGGTTGAGGTAAGGGTAGGGGAGATCAATCATCAATTATTGTCACAGGCAAGACAGATTCGACTTGGGGAAATTGGTTTAATTTATTACCAATCAAATCAGAGGAAGATAATGACAAATCGAATCAAATCTTGAAACACTTTCCTCCCATTCCTCCATTATCCACAGGCTGAATTTGACTCTGAAATTCTAGTTCCTCCTCTCCCTCAATGGCACAGGGAGACAGGGCATGGGGGCTGGGGTCAGTTCATCATATGCAGTCTCTGTGCTGCTTTTCTACTCATTCAGAGGACTCCTTCCCCTGCTCCAGCACAGGGTCCCTCTCATGGAAACAGCCCTTTGTTAACTCCTCCAGCCTGAGTCCTTGGCATGGACTGCAGTTCTTCATGAACTGCTCCAGTGGGGTCCCTTCCACTGAGTGCAGTCCTTCAGGAACCATGTGGGTCCCCCATGGGGGTCTCAAGGTGTGACACCAAACCTACTCCAGAGGGGGTTTCTCTCTCCACAGGGTCACAGGTCCCATCAGGACATTGATGGGCTTGGCCCTGGCCAGGGCAGGTCCATTTTGGGCAGTTTGGCACTGGCTCTACCAGACATGGCAGAAGCTTCTGGCAACTTGCAGCAGAAGCCACCCCTACAGCCCCCTTATCCCCCTCACTACCAAAACCTGGCCACACAAACCCCGTGCAGACAAAACTGCCATCCGACAGTTCTAAATGATATCTATCCATCACCAGATAATCAGGAATTACTTCTGATGTGCAATAGGAACCAAACAGAAGAAGAGGTGATTTATTTTATCATATTTGAGCCTGAGATAAATCTGTGCATTAAGGGATATGTAAATACATACATGTTAAAATGTCTTTGCTTCAAAATGCGATTTGGCTCACTGAATTCATGTGTCTGTGAAAAACTTATTTTGTAATGTAGTGTGCATCTCTATGTAAAATTTCATCTATTTTCTAGTAAAATAGAATTTTCACAGAACAGAAAAACACCCTGCAAAAAGTAAAATGCAAACGTACAGAGAAAATGGGTTTAGCTTCATGCAAAGAAAGGAACTTTGTTTTTTTAGTTATGTTAAACAAGAAGTGAATTCTGATTCCTTTAAATTACTTCTACTGACTGTTAAATCATTGTGTTTGGGCTTTTTCTTGAGCTTAACCTTTACTTTATTGCAACAACAACAGCAATAATGGATTCACTAATGTTACCTCCTTCTGGAATCACTTCACAGGTGTTAAATTCCTTACACATTTTGATTTCAGGAAAGAGAGACCGACAGCACAGAGCAAAGCAGCCAAAAGACACATTATGCTGGACTAAAATTAAGACAGCCCAGATGGGTAAACACTATCAACACAAAAGACTACAACAGGTACTCATAAATCATGCAACAGAAACCAAATATTGGTTGGAAAAGGGAGAAAGAACAGAATATGACACAGTTGGTTTTGATTAAAATGGAAAAACTCTGGGTGTTCAACACACAGGCATAATTTCACAAAATCTATGTGACATCAAATGCTATAAACCATAATGGTTGCCCAGAGAGTATCAAATTCCACTAGGAACTTAATTTTTATTTTTAGACTATTACAATACAAAGAGGGCCCAATTTTTGCAACAACAATCAGCAAACCTTTATTTTATGGCAGCATGGCAGAAAGAAACAATATGCCTTCTCTAAATATAATTACTAACCCTGTCAAGTTAATACAATCAGTAGTGTTCCGCTAGATTAAACTTTCAGCTGGATGAAAACAGCTCATTCTATCCACTTGCTATTCTACTGAAGTTAATTCCTGTCTAAATAAAGAATGACAAATACTGAGACCATTTCTTATTTTCCAAACTCGTGCAAAGAATTATATTAAAACACAAAGAAATTTTAACAAAGGAGGTAATAATCAATTGGAGAAAAGTTCACAGTGTTAAATCTGAAGGTAAATAATAAATTATAATTGGTAATATAGTGTTGGGGGTAAGTTAAAGATTTGAAAGTAGGAAAAAATATGCAAGATGGATAAAAATGCCAGTGATAAGTGGCATCCCTCAAGGTTCTGTCTTGGAAGCAGCACCAGAAATTGTGCAGATGATCTGAAGTTGAGCAGTGCTGCTAATACAACTGAAGGACGGGATGCCATCCAGAGGGACCTGGGAAAACTTGAGAAGTGGATCTATTAGAGTCTCATGCAATTCAGCAAGTCCAAGGTGCTGCAACCCCAGTCATGGCACTCCCAGACATGGGTATAGACAGAGACAAAGTCATTGGCAGCAGCCCTGTGGAGAAGTGCATGGGGTTCTGGCAGATGAAAAATTGGACATGGAGCAGCCTCTGTGTGTGCTTGCAGCCCAGAAGGCCAACTGCATCCTGGACTGCATCAAAACCAGTGTGGCCAGCAGGCTGAGAGAGGGGATTCTCCACCCTGGTGAGACCCCACCTGGAGAACTGTATCCAGTTCTGGGGTCCTCAGCATAGAAAGGACATGGATTTATTGGATCAAATCCAGAGGAAGGCATGAAGATAATCAGAGGGATGGTGCATCCCTCCTATGAAGATGGGCTGAGAGATTTGGGGCTTTTCAGGCTGAAGGAGAGAATAAAGACCTCATTGCAGCCTTTTCAGTACTTGAAAAGAGCTTATAAAAAAGAGAGAGACTGATATTTCACATGGGAACATAGTGTTAGGAAAAGGAGAGAGAGGAGAGATTTAGATTAAATAACAGGAAGAAATACTTTCCTGTGAGAGTGGTGAGGTACTGGAACAGGGTGCCCAGAGAAGCTGTAGATACCCTATCCAAGGAAGTGTTCAAGGTCTGGCTGGACAGGGCTTTGAACAACTCGACCTAGTGAAAAGACATCCCTTCCTATGGCAGGAGAGATAAATTTCTCACTTCCCTAGCAAATCACTCTATGATTTACTAGTGAGATTTTGAATGTGTTGCTTTAAGAGTATAAGCGATAAATATGGTATTAAAATTAATTTCAATAAAATGTTCTTTGAAGGCAGATGGTAAGAACAGTTGAGGTGGATATTTCCTTACTCTTTGTATATATCTATGTAAATTTATATTTATAATATTAAAGTATTAAAGTACCTGGCACTCTAGACTGATCAGATGTATCTGCTTCTCTATAGTAATTATTATGAAAGTGAAATGATTCTGAGAACAGTAATGCTAGAACTTGCTATGTAAGTACAAATAGCTGACAGTGAACACCTTCACTGAAAGCAGTCTTTCAAATGTTCTGTGAGACAGAGCTTTTTCACCTATGTGAAAAAATCAAAACACAGCAGTATTAAGTTATAAAAGTCCATAGTTTGCATGGAAAGAAAATGGTTGAATGGCACCCTTTCAGAAGGTGTCCAAAAGTTGTTTGAAACAGTGTTTGGAGAACAGAAACTTTTGAAAGCAATCAACCAAAAACTTTCAGAATTAGTGAGATAGAAGTAGATGCTAAAATGAGCTGTTTTCATCCCAGATATTCTGGCACATCACTACATGCAAATGCTTAAGATTTATTTATCCTGTTTATTCATTACAGATTTAATTGCATTTTGAAGGCACAGATCTGCTTTACGTGGTGAATTCCCCCAAGCAATTCCCAGAAAGTTCATCTTGTAGAAATAGCTCTGCTCTAAATTGTGTTACTAGGCAGCCATGCTGCAAGCTGATGAATGTTGGAAAGCATTTGAATGTGTGTTATCAACACATAAAAAGAGACTGTTGGCTCAGCTAAGAGTTCTGCCCATTTTGCATACCATCTTTTCCAAGCAATAGGCTATGATGATGGGGAATGTGAGAAGAACCACCAGCATTCAGGGATCGAAAGCCCCATTTAATTCCTTGCCCCATAACCAACACCATGGATACTTTTGCACTGCCTCTGTGATTTGTCATATAAACACTGTAAGCCAATTTCCAGAAACATTTATTTTGCTTCCAAAAAAAAAAGGCAAAACCATTGATTTATTGAAAAAGCTAGTCTTGAAAGTTTTGTTGCCGTAAGATGACCTATCCTATGAATCAATAAAGAACAGTTGATCAAAGAGGAAAAACTAATGTCATTCCAACTGAATCAGTGAAAATATTAAACTTACTGGGAAAACCTTACCCTCCTTTCAAGTTAGGTGATTTTAAAAAGTTAGAGTGCAAATGAAAGCTGTTAAAAGAAAACATGTAAAAACAGCTGGGTACAAAATTGACAGTTTGTCTAGGACTAAGAAGACCATAGGGAAAATCATAAATTAGCACCTGCTACTAGCGACCTCCAAAGAAATGCAATCAAGAAGCAGTAATGGCTCTACTAGCACTTACTTGATTTAAACAGAAATGGTGTTTGTCTGTCTCCAGACATCACCTTCAAAAGGCTACCTTAAAAATATAACCCAGATTCTGAGACAGACTATTACTTCCACCACCTAACCATTGTTCATCCTTCAAAAAATTCAAGTATTTAGATCCATAGCAAACTTACCTGTTAAGCACAGCATTGCTAATTGCAGAGATGAATACAAACTCAAAAGGCAATTGTAAATTTTCTTTAATCTGATTATTTAAAAGTGGGTAAATTATGCCACGTAATGCCTTTCTATTGGACCTGCTTCTTTAGGACTACTTTATTGAAGAAAAAAAAAATCAGTATTTCTTTTCTTCTTGTAATAAAGACTGACCACCAACATTTTTTCATGAAAGTTTACAGCAAACAAATCATATAAAAATCATAAAAACCTTTTTGAAGAGGTATGCTGCTCAAGCATAATTTGTCAGAAGAAGGATATGCTATAAAAAACATTACCTAAATACATAAAGGCTTTAGTCAAAATTTCAAAATTAGATACCATACCTCAGTTGTAACTGTCAGGTTTTGGTTGTTTACTATAGAGAGCATTTCATGAATTGTCTTTCAAAACAGAAAGATAAGAAATATCTTCAGAACTTTCAGAATTAAACTACTGAATACTATACAAAACTATTCTTGTTTGTACCAGACGAAAAGCTTCCTGCTCTAAGAACCAAAACATCGTTTTACAGAGGGCAGGTTTCTCCGTGCCCTGATTGCTTCATTGATTTTAAATCGAGGGAATTTTGACATTCCTGTCACAACTGATACCTATAAAAACAAATCTAAGGCAATAATACAGTCCACCCATAGCACTGAAAGCGTATTTCACATAAGCAAATCCAAAGTTCTTCAGATTGCTGTGACAGCCAACGTGAACATCAGCCTTAATTGGTTATTAAAGACTAACATGATTAAGTGACAGACAAGAAAATATGAAACCACTACACTATTTCAATGACACATTTAAGTACAGTAATTCTAATAATCATTAATGTTTGATATTAGCATTTCCCATCTTGTATCAATGACAGCACTAGGATCCTTCAACTTTTTTTCTTTTTTTTTTTTTAATTGTCTGGGATGTAACCAGAATGGGAGATTAGGTTAAGTTAAATTATTTCCTGAATAATTTGCTAAAAGCTAGAGCCAAGAAGATAATCAGGAAGAAGACAAAAAAATCAGAGCTCCCTTCCTCCGTACACAAAGAGATACAGTAACAGAGAGAGAAGAAAAGACGGCCAACATGAATCATAAAATAAGAAAAAAATGGGAAAAAAGAGATCAGTGAATCAAAATAAAAAAAAAATTATAATGGAGTAGGGACCCATGTCCCTAACCTGTAAAGTTGGTATAAAAGAAAAAATCAAACCAGAAACTGTAATCATAAAGAAAAGGAAAGAAAAATAAATTCACTAGGAGTGCTTACTGTTAACAATACCTACATTCCACAAACTCAGTCTCTGAGATTTTATCATCTGTGGGAGGCTAAAATCAGGTTCGTGTAAAATTATGTGATAAGAACACAGTATTTCAAACATGCCAAGCAAGCACCAAGAAAATCCCTCTGAGCTGGGTAGTTTTGGTCTGTTGTGTTTATTTATTTATTTTTACTTAACCTATGTACTTGCTACACCCAGATTTTTATCACTTTAATTCAAGACAATGGCCTAAATATTTTTTGACAAACGTCAGCTCAACTTGACCAATCTGCTTCAAGTCAATGTCTTTTCTTTAAGATGCAATAAAGACCACTTCCAACTGATGTTGCTATTACTACTGGTTTACAAAACATGTCAAAACAAGAAGTGTGCAAAAAGAGGTTAAAATCTTGGAACACAGACTTATCCTAAGCTGCATATAAAAAGAAAGACCAAAACTATTACTATGACAAAACCAAAGTATCTCAGTTTCTATGGAAAGTAAGAAACAAGAACTGAGAAGTAACTTTTCAACTAGTAGACCACTACTATACAGGTGTCTTGAAAAACAATGAACTCCCACCCCGAAATCACCTTTTCCTTGAAGGGAATATAGTTACTTAACTTTTAAAAAATTGCACAATTAAACTATGTAGTTTTACCTTTTTTTTTTTTTTTTTTAGACACTTAAATTTCATCTTGTCAGCAGAACTGCACTACTTTCAGCCTGAAAATCTGATTCCACAGTAGACTGTGAAGGTACTAAACTGTGAAGAACATGAGTACTTCTGACCAGCATGAATGAGCAGCATGACACTGAGCAAATCAACATGTTCCCCTGTGCTCCACTTCCCACATTAACTATGCATGCACTGTATGGCTGCCAAGTGTCCAGAAAAGTGGATTTCTCTAAAAACCCACTGGTGTCTAAAGCATAATACAAATAATATAGTAATGAGTTGTGCTTAGAAGAGGGGAAAAAACTGGGTTGCATTCTTGCAATGCAAGAGGAGATTGATTCCCAGTATCTCCAGATAAATTGCATCTGACAAAGCAGTACTTATGGAAATACAAGTCACCAACACATAGTCTCTTCTGGTATGCCACTGAGAAAGAAAAAAAATTGGATAATGTCCAAATTGTCCAGCTATTAAAGTTGTGGGGGTCACTGACTTTCTTTGCAAAGTTTACTGGCTAGGGTGAGAAGTCACCAGGCTCTACAGTTCCACCCCTACTTTTTGAGACAGTGAAGATGAGGACTACACACATTGTCTAGCAATTCACTGCTGAAACTCCTGTGCACCTCATATTAACATGTAATTACCGCTTAGAAAACTTATATTATCAAAAGAACATCACAACACTGTTTTGAAAATGTAAGGTAAAAATTTTGTATTCAGTAATTTTTTCACCTGACATTCATGTTTACTCATAAATGTAGACCAGACAAGGGGATCAGAGGAATAAGGCACACTAAATAGGTCACTGTCTTACAGGTCTCTATACTTCCTAATAAACAGTCACAATGTAGCAAGTGTCAGGTGTTTTTTAATATTTATAAATGAGCAAATTGCTCTTTTTCAAGCCCTCATATACAATTACCCCCATAAATGAACTCTCCTCCCTGGCAGATACAAGAACGAATGCACATTTAAGATATTAATTCTCTCCTGTTTTCCTGAAATGTCAGATACATATGCCATCCATCTGAAAAGGCTTTTCCCTATTTGTGTGCCCAGATAATCTGCTTGACACTTCTAACATGGCAATGATTAATTAATAGGCAATGCTAGGAGAAACTGTATAAACATTGCTATTCTCTAGTTTACTAGTATTTCCTTCTTCTTTAAGAAAAATCATAGCATACACCATCTGACTTTGAATTTATCTTCATATGTATTTCTTACTGAAGACTTAACTCTTTTGTATGTGTTCATATGATCATTCATAACACTCTGTGTTGTATTAAGTCACTGCTTCATCAGCTGCACTGATGCTTTGTCTAAAATTAGCTGGTTTGCTTTGGACAGAGATTAGAGAAGTGACCAAGAACTTTTCCTGTTGGATGAAAAATGAAGATGGAATGATTTGGGACTTGTCCAAAATTATTCAGTTTCTACTAAACAAGAAGCGTTGAATAGGCACTTTCCAACTTTCGTAGAAATTTGTTGAACTATTTTTCATTCAGAAACTATGAACTGAAATGATGATCAGACTTCCTACTGGTCTTCTGGTTGACAGGTATGGAAAGCCCATTTTATAAATTAAATTACATTTATTATGTTTCAATGTATTAATATTGCTAATGCACAATACCTCAGCACAGGAATATACAGAAAAAGCTCCCTTTTTTAAGCTTTGACAATCTGTATGATGTATAATAAAAACGAGTGCAATAAAAAGAGACCAGACTTTTCCATGTATTAACACTTTCTCCAATCTGAGCTAAGGACAACCATACACAAGAGTTCTCACTATAATGCCTTACCAAAACCAAGAACCTCCCACATATCCATGCCACGCTATTCATGGCCATCCCCCAAAAAAATAATGGCAAGTGAAACCAACCAGAATCTTGCCAGGTTCTGACACAGAACACATAGTACTGAATAAGCTACGCAGGTTCTTTAAGTATTTATATACACATATTTATACATCTATATTTAACTAACACAATTTTATCTGGTCCATTTGTTATTTAGCTTTGTACAAAGATGCTGGATATACTATGCTCTACAAATGGCACATCAATACTTCCAACCAAGCTAAGCTTCTATCAATGGCACATTAGGATGAGCACCTATTTGGAATGGTTACAATTCTCTATCCTTTCTACTGGATTATCGATCTCTACAGTATGTGAAGAAAAAAATCTATATGCAGTTAATGAACAGAGCAGTGCCACAGAATACACAGGATTTATATAAATTTATCAGCATCTGTACTTCCAATGAAGCTTGATAAAAAGGAGGGGGATAGCAGATAGGATCTCATGGTAGCCAAACAGAAGCAACAATAGAAAGAATAGAAAGATTTTAAAAATGTAGTTTAAGAGGAAAAAGAAAGAAAAAGTTATAACATCTGAGGATGAAACATCCAACCCATTATTTGTCCTAATGATTCCTATTCCCTCAAAAAGGTTCAACATCATTGCATGGGTAAACACAATCTTTGAAATTACATCTATTCTATAAGATGACACGTTCTTATTCTTTAAGAAGGAAATCGTAAAGGCACATGAGCAGGCTGTACTCGTGTTCTGAAAGACAAGCTAGTGGGAAAGAATGGTCCGGCAGAAACTTAAAAGAAAAAAGGAGTTTATGACATTTAGAAGAAGGGGCAGGCCACAAGGACGTTGTGAGGCTGTGCAGGGAAAAAATTACAAAGGGCAAAGCCCAACCCAAACAATCTGGCTACTGCTGCAAAAGGCAATAAAAATCCTTCTATTAATACCTCAGCAACAGAAGGAAACTAAGCAAAATTTCATCCTTTATTGCACGTGGAGGGAAACACTGACAAAGGCTGAGGTACTTAAAGCCTTCTTCACCTCTGTACTAGGTTAACAGACCCAGTGATCTCAAAGGCCTTTTCCAACCTACACAATTCTTTGATTCTGTTCCTCTGCTGCTTTTTTCCTAGAGCTTCATTTGGAAAAAAAAGAAGGGCGCTGTAGATCAGCAGTCACTTTCAACCAGTCTGTGGACCTCTAGATCCTGCAGCTAGGGACAGCTCACAATAAGTATGCCAAGCTCCCAGCTGGAAAAACACCAGGCATGTTGAATCCATATGTTCTGTAACAGAAAGCTTTGCAAATGTTTCTAATACCATAATTCTTTTTCAGTGGTAGCTAAGAAAGCCTCTTTCCAATTTTCTTTAAAACCTTTCATATTCTTCCTGTGTAATATTTTTAAAATTCATTATTTACTGCACATAATAAATAGCCATCTAATTAAAAATTGTAATTTGAAATCCTTACTGCAACAGCATCCTACTGTATGGCTCCTAAGTTATAATGCAACACATATGATATGCAAATAAAGGATTAGGAAGAAACTAAAGAGGATCCCAGCATATGTTCCCCACTCTACAGACCTTCAGTTCCCCTGACTGCTCTTCTAAGCTCAGCTCTGCTGGGTAGAGTCCACCTTCAGCAGCATCACGTAAGCACCCCTCACCAGCAGCTCAGCCCAGCTCCCTCTTCTCATTCAAAGTATGAGTCTTCCCTCAGGCACTCATGTTGAAAGCTGCTATATTACCATTGAATCTGCTCTTTTCTAAATTATACAGAACTAATTCTTTCAAATTCATCTCATTTACTGTCTTTACTAAAACTCTATTTTGTTCTCTACCAAACATCTCCTTTGATTTGTCCACATCTTTCTGCTTGGGTCCATTGAAACTACCTATAGACTGACAACCCCCCCACCATCAACTTTCCTAGAATAAATACCCTACTGTGTCTGCTATATGTCTGAAATGCACATAGTGTACTCTTTAAATGGCCTTAAAATGCAATTTAAGAAAATACATGGCACTTCTGAATAACATCCTGGCTAAATACTCAGCAAATATCCTAGAAACTGTTGCTGCATAGACTAGTGTCTCTTATTTTAAGTGTACTTGACATTTCCCCCCTCAAACATTGCATTTTTTTATTAAATACATTTCTTAATAGTATTTTCCCCCATTTATAAAAATTACTGATAGTTTCAGTTTAATGGGGTAATTTTTCTGTAAGTAATATATCTTGAAGAATTTTAGGTAGAAGAAGCAACAGAGGTATTTATCAAGAAGCATGATGATTTTGTGATTCTCTGACTTCTATCAAATATCACAGAATGCTTTGAGACAGATTTCCAGAAGTCCAGAAGTTTGATTCTTATTTTACCCTTTCTATACTTTGGTTCAACTCTAAACTTAGGATCTCATCTTAGGTTCCCTCTCTGGCCTCTCTTTTTAAGCCAGCCAATGATCAGCCATTTCTAAAGCCTCCAGTAATTTTTGACCTTATGCAACCCCAGATCATCACTTTCAAGTAATCAGATTTCCTCCATGGGAAATCCATTATTTGTGTGGGATAACAATTACGCAGAGTTATCTGTCCAGGCAATAACTTGCAAATCATACAAGGCTGAACCCACATTATTAAGGTCATCACACTTTAACAATTTCTATCATTAGCTTTGGATAACTGCCCTTAGAACACAATACAGAGTGGACATTCAAAAAAAGCAGAAAAAGTAACGTAATTATTTGTATTCTCCCTTACAGAGAGTTTCTAATTAACAGACATAAAAAAATCAGAAACAATTCACTACTCATTACCCTTTGCTATATTTTCCAGAAACATCTCTATCTTCTGCATCCTTCAACAAAGGGTGTAGCATCCTGTAAGACTTTAAGGAACTGCAGTCCATTTTGAGTGGCATTAATAAATCATTACTCAGAATATACAGACTTCAGGCACTGGATGGAGCATCAAGGGACAAAACACGCACAATATCCATGTTTACAGGAACAGCAAAATCAGAAATACTATCACACATATTCACACAGACTCAAAAATTCCAAGGTTCGATCTTTCTTATATTGAAGTTTTTTCAGACCAGTGCCACCCAGATCTGAAGTTCTTTAGTATTTCCAACTACTGTCAATGTTTCCACAACCTGTGTCCTTTCAGGTTGCACTGCATAACAAGCATGGAGTCTTTATCTTAACTGGCATTCAAATTGCACCTGTTTTCAGAAATAAAAGCATAGAGAATTAACAGTAGCAAAGCTCTTAACTATTCTCTTGTTTTCTGAAATCAAATCATCAGATTCAAACAACTCAGAATTGCCTGACATTAATAACCCTTCTTGGCAAATAGAACAAAATTTATAAAATTAATGAACAGATGTTTATTTGGATGGTTTTATTTGTCTTCTTGGGACCAAAATTTAAAGAAAAAATAAAACCAAATTATTTACCAATATTTACACTGCAAGGATTGGTTTTTTCCCATAATCATCAGAATGCTCAAGTTTCACTCAAGTGTGAAAGAATACGTGGTCCTAAATAGAACTGACTTTTGGGGGAGTGTGTGTTTAGAATCTTTGAATCCTAATTGTTTTCCATTACATTTTTGAAAATTCACTTGCCATAGGCATAACCACCTGACAACCATCTAATCCAGCAGAATTTAATTAAACACCCACAGAAGTTTTTTTTATACACTTTCAGCTTCTACAGTGTAGAAGTAGCTGTAAAATTATTTTGCCCAGGTATCTGAGAAATTAATTCTATCTTGACATGTTTTTAGTATGTTGTGGAACTAGTTTTAAAAACTGTTTAAATATAATGCAAATATCTATCAGACAGTTTTTGCTTTCCAACTTGGATTCTGAAAATGTTGCTTCAAAGTGATGGGCCACTGTTGCTTCTTTTTGAAAAATAATTCCCTCTTCTTTGAATACCTACTCACTGCAGTCAGAAGCCAAAAAATTGTATATGTTAGCATACAATTGTTGCTAATGGTGTTCTTGGCTTATTACTGCATATTTCCTCTAAGATCCCTCTGCTCCATTTATCTGTTGCAGTCTATCTTAGTAGATCCAGAACTTCTAGTAACTTAATCTAAAATGTCTACTGGTTTTTGTGAAAGTTACTTTTATTTTGACTACATTAATAAAAAACTAAGTGGTTGCTTATAAAATGAACACATTTCAGAAGAAAACAGTTTCAGCAATACTGTTTATTCCACAGTTCAATAATTCCTTCAAATCACTCCACACACAAGAGCCTGCAAGCAGCACATGAAATAATTTTTTCTTAGAGCTGAAATAAACCCTCCTTGCTTTGGTACATTGCAGATTTAAGCATTTGTGTTTATGATCACAGCACTGAAGCTGAAGTTAGAAGGGACCTCTAGAGGTCATCCAGTCAACTCACCTCAAAGCAGAGTCAACCAGAGCACATCACTTAGGACTGGGTCCAGCCAGGTATTGAATATCCCCAAGGATGGAGACCCCAGTGTCTCCCCAGGAGGCCGGATCCAGTGCTTATCCCACTTACCTCATTGTAAAGAACTTTCTATTCTCTAAATGGGCTTTCGTGTATTCCGATTCATGCCTTTTAAAGAACTATTTTTTGGTCTAAATTTTCAACAAAATTTTAAGTATTACTCATTATGTAATAATGGAAAAATAAGGAAAACCTTTTCAAAGTACCTATGCTTTGGCACCCACACCTCATTTTGGATTTCTGTTTTGACTACTTCTCAGTTCCATATTTTTTTATTTCCTGAAACAGAGTGACAGAATATTATTAAACATTATATAAACATTTGCACAGGATCTAAAACCTAAACAATCCATTGGATGTAGGGAGCAAAATGCACTTGTAATGTTCAATTTATCACTGTGAAACAAAAATTTCAAAACATTTGTGCAAAGCTCAAAAAATCTTGCCCAAAAACCATTCAATATGCTTAGGTAGAAAATACTCTCTTTTAAAAGTAACATTTTACACTGGTCCTCAAGCCTGTATGTAGAGCAAGTAACAACACCACAACTTCTAAACTAATTCTACCCAGCTCCGTAATGGAACTTGAGCTTTCCATAACTGCAAAGAGCAAATAGTCAAGTCATTTCATGAAGAACTAGTAATTGAAGGACAAAAATTTTACTGTTCACACAGGCAGCAATCTCCAGCTGGTAAATATTCCTGTATTACAGAAAAAAGATTGACAGAATTCCCCTTTTCTGCCCTCAGCTTTTCCATTCCCATCCACTATAAACTCTATTAGTTAACTCTATTGCAGACTCCTTGATTGTTTGGTTATTTCATGATGACTGTCCTTTTTGGAGCAGTCTGTCTGGGGAAGAAGCCTTATTCCTAGCATATCTGATGTGTCTTCTCAATTGTCCAGCTGGTTTCTGGTCCAGCAACACCAGAGCTGCTCAGGCTGGCATTGTCCTTGGGAAGATTTTATACTCATTTCTAAAAACATTACAATAATGCTTTTTCTTAAATTTTTTTGAAGGTGCATGTTGTCTTGAGTTGTTCTTTAAGCTTTAAGACCACAGTAAAATTCTGCACTATGTAAGTCTGTGCTTCTTGATGAATTAATCTCCCTCTTGCACTGCTCCTAAGCTCTTGCCTTTACCTTCCAAAACACAAAAAACGTACTAAATTAAATTGTGATGTTCAACACAGCCAGATGGTTTTGGTTTTTCCTTTTTCATTGTGGTATCAACTCACAAAACTGACTTACTAATTTTGCAGAAAGGATTTTAGCTAACTTACTGACATTGTTAATAATCCTTCAGTGATTCCTCATAAAACCTTGGTCTCATTAAACATGGAGAAGTTTTCACACAGTGCATTGAAACAGAAGAGAGCTCTTCATCTTACTGCCACACAAGAGATATCCAAAATACTCCAAGGGAAGACAGTAAACACAGATTAACTTTGATGGATTTTTGCAATGGGACTATTGATACACAGTGCAGTAATTCTGACTGCTAAGACACAAAATTCAGTCATCCACGTTCTTTTTATAATAAAGGTCATACACACTATAATCACAACAATTTTTATTTGGTTTATCAGTTTTCTCATAAAAGAACAGAGGTAGATAAGGAGAACAGTCGGTAGGGAAGAATAAAAAAATGGAGCAAAATGGCAATTTAAAAAATCACTATAGGTGTAAAGAAAAATTTTTAATCTGCTACTAAGACATAACAGGACTAATTAAAGGAAGAGGAATGCCACAAAGATTTGTCCTATTTTAGACAAAAAAAAAAGTTCTCAAAAAGCTTAAGGAATAAAAACATGACTGAATAATTCTAACATCAGCAGGTAATGTTATCTAGTTTAAAGAGAAAAACCGAAGCAGTTTGAGAAAAGTCCACTACTGATCTAGTTAAACAGCAAACAAAAGCAAGAGACAGAAAAATCCTCAAGGAGCATTTAATTGCAAAGGACATTTCAAGGATTTTTTTTAATATTTTTTCTGAAGAAATCCTTTGCAAAGTCGTATTTCAGCATCAACTCCACAATCAACTATTTTATATTGGATACAGTACCAATCAAGTTCAACATCAGCTCTGCAAGGCACTGTGACTAGACTAAGGAATGTAAATGCCATTAAGTGTCCTTCAAGTCTTATGTTAAGCTTGAGCACCAAATGCCTTTGTAGTTCTTCTAGGGTATTACCATTAGTATAGAAGGGTTAATAGCAAAGGCTGATGATTGTTTAAAAATTCACATTACCAAAGTGGATTACATTGCATCTACTGAGGGGATCAACAATGTAAGCCTACACTAAGCCATTATTGCAGAAACAAAGCTTGCATTTTAAGCCTTTGGAAACAAGCATAAAATGGACAAAAGAAAAAATTCTTCTGATGTAAGAACAAGGCAAACACTACATGCTTTTCATACAGACTCACATTTTTAGAGCCATACAGAACACATGAAAATGGACAAATAGCCTGCACTAAAAGCTCATCATGAACTCCCGACAAGATCAGCAAACTTGAAGGAAAGGACAAAATGGATAACTGTAAGTGATCAAATGGTATAAAGGAAGTCTTGTCTCTTCTTTTATTCTAGACACAACAAAATTAATTATCCTGAATTTAGGAATGATTACTAGAAGAATCAAGTATGCTTGTTAAAAGCTGATGGCTTAGATCCTTAGTTCAATGCTTGATGTTCAAAGGCACTAAAAGCTGCAAATTTCTGTTAAGGTCAGTGGAATCTGAGGTTTCTCAACATGTTCATTTATCTGGTCAGCTCAAATTCAAACCTCATTCATTTAAGTTTGAAAATACGAACAGAATCCTTTCACTTTTTTTCCACACTTCCTCTTTTACTCTCTGAAACCATCACTAAAATTTATCATATCATACAAAATTAAACATGAACAAAGTTTTTTAAAAAATAAAAATTAACAAATCCCAGGCTGAGCACGCTTTGTTATCTGGAATGCTACCTCAGCTAGTTTCCAAGTACCTCTTTTCAAACACTCTCCTACGAATGAAGATGCTTATTGCTATTTCCAGTGATAAATACAAGACTTCAAGTACTAGGCAAAGTAAAACTCTGATGTTATGAAAGTAAATGAATATGATATATTTAGGAGTAAATCACTGTATATGCTATCTATATTACAGAAAACACCCTAACCTTTTTCAGAAACTCCTTTCTTCAGCGGAGAAGATTATTTTATATTAACAGCACGAAACCCATGCTAAGCTTCTTCAGAATGCAGCTAAACAGTAAAGCATTATTTAACATTTCCACAATTTGGTTTTTTAAATATAGCTTGCATTTGTTTTAATTCTGTCACGATGAACTGAAATTGAATCAACTACTGTAAAGCTGTGCAAATCTAATACTTTACATTATTCATACCTGAAGCAGACTACTGCAGACAGGTTCTGTTTTCTGAAGCGTTTTTAAACTGTTAATAGGAACAGGATATATGACATTTATTTGCTTTCTATGTTTGCTTTAAAAAGAGCATCATTATTTGTATGATCCTTTTTATGAACTTTACAGAAGCTCACATATAAGTATAATAAAGTTCACACACGGAACAATAATTTTTCTAGCACAGGAAAAATTAATTAAGTGAATTTTGTTAGTTCTTAGAGGTTTATTTGTAAGACTAAAACTAAGTACTGCCAACTGTTTTGTAAATTTGGTGATTAATTTAAATAAAGGAAGAAGATCTTTATATCAACTTTTTCTCATTCAGGATGCTGCA
Organism: Brachypodius melanocephalos; assembly: GCA_013398615.1. NCBI lineage: Eukaryota > Metazoa > Chordata > Aves > Passeriformes > Pycnonotidae > Brachypodius > Brachypodius melanocephalos. The sequence continues at coordinate 14,240,480 of VZSR01003371.1, read as the reverse complement.
ATATTTTCTTAAAATATGTTAGCTCTTCCTGAATTTTAAAAATATATTTATCAGAACAGAAAAAATACTAACAACAAAAAGAAGAAAAAAAATTGTTGTGCAGGAAGATCATAAGAAATTAAATTTCTTTAAAATACATTGTGCACCTAGTTATGTTTTCATCTACTGATGAGATAGATATTAACTGTGAGAATATTCTACTTAAGAAAATGGGAAAGGCAGGATATAACCTTTTTGATCTGGCTTTTTTTCATGGGCTCAGAACATTCTATCTGCCAACACTTCAAATATAAATTAAGGAACACTGAAGAAAAATTTATTTAAAAAAAAAAAAAAAAAAAAAAGAAAAAAAAAAGGAGAAAAAACTGATTTCTTAAAAGCCAGTAAGTTTTCGGCAAGTGACAGGAAAAATTTGTCTACACTATAATTTTTCCTTTGTTCTTGCTATATTTTCTAAAAAACTGAACAGGAAAGAGGAAACTGGTTGCAATAGCCAAGAGCATTTTTTCTGACATAAAATCAATTCTTTGCCCTATGAACCACTGTGACATCTCATAGGTAGTACACATATAAATACACCAAGATGTGGCATTAACACTGACCTGATATCCTCATTTCTCTGATTACAGATACTCTCTATGTTGTAAAGCTACTCAGAAATTTTTGCAAGTAAAAAAGTCAAAAAAGTAACATGGAAAAAGAAAACATAAAGTGTCTATATTCCAATAAGTAGGAGCTGAGAAGCAGAAATACAATATTGCTCCAAAAGAATAATACCTAAATTTGGTTTTCAAGGACAGTTTTTAGACACAATTATGCATAACAGAAAAGAGATAGCACAGTTACCTAGCATTTTTGGCATTAATATGTTAATGAATATAATTCCCTCCACAACAATTTTTCAGTGTAGCTTAGGAGGCTTAAAAGCTTATGCCCAGGGATCTTCAGTGATCCCATTCTGCAGTGTCCCTGTGAACAGGACAAGTTAGGACCAATGGCAAGAGACAGCAAGAGGCTCTGCAGGGAGGTACTGCCTGCCTCTTGGTTACTCCCTTTTATACTACTCCTGTCCAAAATACCTGAGGAGTCTTGTTCTTTTGTCTTTAGGCAGCATATTAACTTTCTCCAAGTAACACAGAAAAGGCTAAAATATATGTACTGATAGAAGTGTAAAACATTCCTGTAATTATTTTAAGATTCACTAACTCTTTTCCTTCCTTGCCTCAATTTTGTTGCATTCACTAATCTTTTAGTTATTTATTAACATTAAAAAATCAATTTTTCTAAAAGCAAAAATAACATTAAAATGTTGTTTTCTACTAGAGCAATTGCCTCTCATCTATCATTAAAACATTCTTGTATTAGGGTGCTTTTTTCTTCCAAGTGTTCCTACTTCTCTTTCCTAATCTCTTCCAATCAGAAGTAGAACTGGCACATAGGAGTATATGGACTCCTCTCTTGCACTTCAATGAAATTATTAATTGCTTGCAAGGGCAAGAAGAAAGGCCAAAACTACTTTCAATAAAAGCAAGAGGAAGCAAAATTATACATTCAATCATGTTAGGGAAGTGTGACTGTATCAAATCTGAAGGAGGTGGGGAAGAGTATACATCTTGCATATCAGAAAGAGATTGACAAAAAACACTTCTATGGGAAAATGCATATACTGTCTGATTTTCAGGTATCTATCAAATATCTCCTATTAATTCCTTGAACTAGAGAATGTTCTGTCTGCTGAACTGGCAATAGTGTGAAAGGGAACCCACTGGGCTTTGTTTAGGCTCAGCACAGTAACTTATTTCTGACACCTGGAAAAAGAGCAACCAGCTCCTCTGCAGGCCTTAGCATAGAAAAACACAAGTCCTACATGACAAAACTGCCTTTGACATGAAAAAGCTAATTGTGGAGATCCTAAATAATACAGAAAAAAATCAATCAAGACACATTTCAAGGCAGAAGAACAAAAACCCTTTGTATTGCTGATAGATCCCTTGGCACAAGGCACTGAACTAATTCAATAAAGATAATGACCAGAAAGAACTACGGCATGACTCTTTCTGGTACCTACAGATCAAACTGACAAGTTGGTAGTAAAGAAAATAAGATGGAAATAGCCACAGTATCCCTAAGCCAAGGAGTTTCACCTGTCCATCCCAATTAGCACCTGACCATGAGTACACGCTGGAACACGCACTGTCCTGCTGGATGAAGGGAAGTCAGGGAAGCAAAAGGTATCCCATCAGCTAAGAACACCTTCCTACTCTAAGCTCAGAATCTGGTTAAAAGAAGACTCCAGCCCCATCCTGGCTGGTGTGTCCTGGCCAAAAATCTAAAGAAGTTTAAAATAAAATAGAGGTTTTCCACACTGCCTCTTCGTAAATTCGGCCTAGAGATGTATGAGTTTAGGACTTTGGTTCATAGTACACTCATGTATCAAAATAATGATGCACCGAAGTTATAAAATAAATACAATTGGTAAGTAAACAACAAAGAAAATAGAACCAATTCAAGCACATTTAATCACTGATAAGGAACTCAACTATACCTGCAGTAAATTCCAATGATTTTATTTCAATATACAGTTTACAGCAAAGAAAAATCTGACAGTAAAGGTAAAAATCTTCTCAGTTCATAGAAACTTTGAACTTCATCAGAACTCAAGTAGGAGTCCAAAGTGTTAAATGAAAATGCAAGTCATGCTGTTCCACACCAAAGAATAGAAAAACAGCAGAAGGAAAAAATTTGAATGGTTTTTATCTTCTTCAGTTCAAACTGATTAAGTTCTATAGTATTCCAAACAGTGATAATTTGTTCAATAAATACAGAATTCATGATGCAGACATATTACTAGTAAAGGGGAGGAAACACATTCCCTGATCATGGCACAGAACTTAATTTTACTGAATTATTACAAAGGGTAACAAAACAGACATTAATAGCTCAGCACAGGAAATTAGGACAAATCCTGAAGAGGGTATGTGATTCATGTACTCGAACTTTTAGTGAATAAGTAGTCTCTTTAGAGTCTGTGCAGACAGTGTCTCTGGGGATGAGGCTGGTGAAGCACTGGATGGCTGTGAAGGTCCTCAGCTCCTGCCTGGGCACAGCCTTGAGCAAACGGCTTCAAATTCAGATGCTCTGCTACAAGCAAAAGGCCCATCTGATTTATCCTACAAATTCTCTGATTGATTTACTTTAGTGGGCAGGGTTCATCAACACTTAATAAACCTAAACTTTCTTGGTTTGAATTTATATTTTGCAACCAGTCTTAAATGATAAAATGATTATAGAAAACAATTTCTACTAAAGTAAAATCAAGTATTAATCCTGAAATATAGTTCTAGTCTGAACAATGGTACTCAGACACTCCAAAGAGAGTGTTTCTACAGCAGTTCTTAGATGGTTTTAATCAAAATTCTCACATCAGACTGAAAATGTGGGGCTCTTTTCATATGTATATGGTAAATCTAATCATTTTTCCTCTTTTCTTTTCAACCTTTATATTTTCCCCTAATTGTTTTTGAGATGCTTAGCCTTTGAACATGAAGCATGTTGTCAAAAACTCCCTGCTTCCATTTGTGTGTTCTCTTCAGTTTTATGCTATAATAACTGAATATAAATTGACTTGTGACAATATATCCAGTCATTAGTACTCCTGAAAATTTCAGTCACATGTTAACTGACTCTAATGAGAAAAAGGAACATAAAACCGCACTTGGTGTTCAGATGCCATGTTTCCCGAAATACAATTAACACTGTGGATGCATACACATTTATACATGCAATTGTGAAGACAATATTTTGATTATAATAGTGATTTTAGTCATGCAATGAACAGCTATCTTTTAAGTTCATAGCCTTGCCAGAACAACTCTCTGACTCTTTCAAGCACTTATACACTCCAATAGAGTCAATGCATTACCCGGCTGCTGGCCACACATGCTAAGAGAAAGATTCTTATTCCAAATTTACAGTAATTACTATACATCTCTCAATCTTTCAGTGCATCTGCATATCTGCAGCGTAAAGATCTGCAGACTGTGCAAATTCCTGCACTTGGTGGAGGCAATCCCCAGTATCAATAAAGGCTGAGGAATTAAGGGATTGAGAGCAGCTCTGCAGAGAAGGACGGGTGGGTAAAAAGCTGGACACGACCCAGCAATGTGCACTTGCAGCACAGAAAAACAACAGCATCCTGGGCTCCATCAAATTAGCACGGCTGAGTTTCAGGGCAATTCTTCTCCATAAGACCCCACTTTGAGTCCTACATCCAGCTCTGGAGTCATCAATACACAAAAAACAGATTTGTTAGAGCAGGTCCAGATAGGAGGGTAATGAACTCCATCAGAGGGATGAAAATCTTTCCTGTGATGACAGGCTGAGAGAGCTGGGGTTGTTCAGCCTCAATTGCTGAACAATTGCTTCTTTTCAGTTCTTCACGAGAGCTTCCATGAAAGATGAAGGCAGACTTTTTAGTAGTGTCTTCAGAAACAGGACAAGGGTAATGGTTTTAAATGGAAAACTGTAAATGCAGAGTAGGTAGAAGGAAGAAATTTTTACAGTGATGGTGGCAAAACACTGGAATGGGATGTCCAGAGAGGTGGTACATCTCTGGTAGATTCTGGAAATGTTTCAAATCAGGCTAGACGGGGCTCTGAGAAGTCAGATCTAGCTGAAGATGTCATGACCATTGCAGGGGGTTGGACTAGATAACCTTTAAACGTCCCTTTCAACCCAAACCATTGTGTTATTCTACAATGGATGGAGCCAAAAGGATTCAAGCAACACACATTCCACAAGAATGAGCCTGGCCCTCTATAAACCTATGACAAATTGCAATCATGTTCCAGGCATGCAGATTACTGCAGCCTACAAATGGTTAAAATTAAATTTCTGGGTTACAGCTCCACAAGAATTCCACCTGATAAAACTGAACTTGTCAGTTAAGAACACAGAATCACAGAGTCATTCGGGTTGGAAAAATCCTCTAAGATCATCGACTGAAACACTTGACTGATCACCACATTGCCAACCAGACCATGGCACACAGTGACACGTCCAGTCACTGAACACACAGAGAAAGCCATCCTCCTCCTCTTTTGGGGTTCCCACTGTCCAGACACATCCACCCTATGACCTCACAATCAAAACCACTGTAAGTAACTGTAATCACAAAAACAATCTACTGAAAAAAAAAAAAAAAAACCTGGAATAAAAGACAAAATGAATCACAAGGTTTATCTAGATAGTATCTAAATATTTTTCCTTTTTTCTTTTTTTTTTTATTTAAGGAACTTAAACTGTCTTATCAATTTGACACACAACACTACATGGCCCAAAGATACATATCTATTTACAGGTTTCAGCAATAAAAAAATAAAACATCCATATCTGTGCCCAAGCCCATAGAAGCAATGCATTCTCATGTAAAAATCAGGAAAAAAAAATTGGAATAAGAATGACAGTTCCTTTTTTCCTTCCCTTAAGACCTTCCAAAAATTCAGATTACTTTTCATGTGTCCCCTTATTTGAACTGTTATCTCTACAGCCCTACAAAATTGAGGAGTCCCGATCGAAATATTTTGAAGGCAGCACTTTTTAAAGTAAATTGCATTAAAAATTTTAAAAGAGCATGCAGATTTCTGCAGATACAGGTATAGAATCTCTAGCATGTGGCACAGAAGGCTGGAAACCAGACCAGACACATAACCTGCTCTCAGAAGGCTTAAAGACTTTAGTATTACTTGTCTTGCTCATCCAAAAAATAGATGCAGATCAAAGATTCACCTGGCAGAGGAATGGCAAGTATTTACTGAGATCTACAAATATTCATCTATTTGCACAATTTCCTACCAATTGAACAATCTGAAATAATTTGACAGGGGACACACATTTAGCTATGAGAAAATAGTCATATTACAAGTTAGTCTTTTTATAATTTCTCAGACTTCCATAAGTTATTTCTTTAACTACACCAAAACTTTATAGCAAAGCCCCAAGTACATACATTTTTTCACTGGCAAATACAAGTGAAGGGGATCTCTGAAAAATACATGCATTCCTTGGAATATTTCCATAAAACCAGGCTCCATCATGTCATGCTGAAGAGTTGCAATTATCTTAAAATAATTTTGATGGCATTTTTGAATAAAGTAAATAGTATCAAAATTTCTGATTTAATTTAGGAAGAGAAAGGAAGAGAAGCTCTCAGATCAAATCCACTCATCTTTGACTACAACCTGACACGTTTTCTCATATGGTGGTCTCTGTACATGTTAGTGGGTTAGAATCACATCTTTTCCACCTGTTGTACTTCTATACTTGAACTCATTTTGCACCAAAATGCTGTGGGTATTCTGGTGTTCAGGGTTTTCACTTGTTTTTTGAGCTTTTGTTTTGAGAGGAAGCCTTGCAGAGAATAACTTGCTTTTTTTGATCTTATGCCCCAGAGAAGGAAACAGAACCAGCCCAAATACCTACATTCTATCACCATATCATTCCAATACGTTCCTACTGAAAAGGGTGCAAAGGGTCAGTTTGCAATGCAGTTCCAGCTAGGACAAATACTTTAATTAAGCCACAACTTCACATGAAAATACCACCATATAATACCTTAGGATACCTAACTGGAGTGACAACATGATGAAAATGCACTGTTGTCAGCCTTCCTGTCAACTCCTATCTCTTAAAATGTGCAACTCATCTATATTCTAATGGCACTGAGTGGCAGATATCATTAAGAGAGACATTTATTACACAACTCCACTGGCATCATAATAAAAATAGTACCAGAATGTACACCCACATAATTTGGATTACACCTAAAAATTTAGTATTAAGATACCAAAATATGTTCAGTTCAAGTCAATGCAATTTATCCAGAAATACCCATTGCAAAATATTACCATTTAATCTAAAAAGATGGATAAATCACTGGACTAAAATAATTCTCAATTTTCAAGTGTGGTCCTAAGCACCATCTATTCACACAAAACCTCTTTTTTAGTAGGGGAGAATCAATATTATGACAAGTTACCATTTGTCAAGTCCTGATAGGAGATGTATCCATTTTCCAGGCATGAATCTACTGGGACTGCTTGTTAACCATGGCAGCTCTGGTGGTCTAAGCAGAGAACATGTCAATTTGCTTACTACATAATTTGGTTTCTGTTTTTTAACAAATGTTTCCACTAAAAAAAAAAAATAAATCAATGCACATGTGTGTAGTTAATAAATTTTCCTAAGGTAGAAGTTCAATACTTGAGAAGCAGAGACACCCTGAAGTTAGCTTGCTAACACAAGAAGAGAAATTCAGACAGCCTTTCAGAGGACTCAAATCTGTCTTTACGAATATATATTATGAAGTAATAGAGATTGAAGCTGAGAATCAGATCTATGTGCAGTTCTTGATCAGATGCTTAAGTCTTTATACTTTGGTCAAGCCCATTTACCTGCTTCACAAAAGTAAGTAAACCAAGCCTCAAAGTGATTTATTACTGTTACCTACATCAATGAGATGGATGCTGTGAGGCTAATGTTGTTTCTATGCTTGAAAATCCAGGCATGAAAGGCACAGCATAAGCCCAAAGTAGTAGTAGCATAATTAAGTGTTCAGTGTAAAAGCTATCCTGGTCTTTGAAAAGCTATCTTTTGCTTTGAAACGTGTGAATATCAACTTATTTCTGTATTAACTGGCTCTGCACAGTTATCCCACACCACCATAAAAATTCCAGATGTGATACAGTACTTATATTTAGAAACACTACCCTTTGTCAAGATAATGGTATTTCCAATTTTGGAAGGAAAAATTACTTTCATAAAACATTTAACAGGACTTCTTATATTAAGAGAGTGATTATGTATGAAGGTATACACATAATGGTCTAACTCATTCATGTGAGCAGAATGAATTGCAATTTAAGTACAAAACTTGTCAGCTGGTGCTGAGTGAAGATGGGAGCTGCTGCCTACTTTTGAAGCTAGGACAAATCAAGTGTCAGGCTTGGTCTCTGTATCTCTGTCTTCTGATGTCCTTCTTTTAGTGATGCTCTTTAAAGAGCATTAAAACTCTCCTCTGTTTTGAGGGGAAAAGGAGGGAAACACTATACCTTTTCTGTAAATCTTTAGGCATTATAAAAAACTTCAAACACTTAATTTCCTACAAAGTCCCAGATATCTGGTTATTTCTTATAAATATTAAAAAAAATCAGCCCCTTCAATTCTTAAAAAAATACTGTAAGACCCTAGCTAGTGGTTGTATTTCTAACACTGCATCAAGATATTACATCTTGGCTTGACAGTAACAAATTTCTCCTCATAAAATTCAAGATGGCCTTCTTCCAAAATGAGGGGTTTTTTAAAAAAAGGCAAAAAAAATTCCAAGCTCTTAATAAATCTAGCACCTGAAAGCTCTCTGTCAAATTCCAGTATTTTATTAGTAGTATTAAAAACACAGAGTCAATTGTTATTATAAATAAGTTCTATATGTTTTCTTTGAGAAATGGTCTTATTAAATATGGGGGGAAAAACTTCTGTAAAAAAATCTGGTTCTAAATTATTAGATCATGAAATTGTTCTTTTTAAAATATTTTTCCAAGAAATGATGAATGTATGATAACAGTTTGATAAGTCATGAACTCCATAGGCACCAATACCATTCTACTCAATAAATGAAACATGAGTAAGACAGAAATCTGGTATCTTAAAGCTATGATATATTAAGACGGCATTATCTTTCAGGTAAGCTATTTAAATCTTTTAACATGAAAAACAGCAAAAGCTCTTTTAATGTTAATAATGAAATAATGAAGACTCCTAGTTATAAAAGACTCCAACTCCTGGGCTTTAAAAAATCAAGTCAATTAGTAAGAAACACCAGGAGTTAAATCCACAAAATTAGTTCCAGGTACCGACATCAGATGTCACTGATATCCTTAAATTTCCCATTCAACTGCAACCCAATCCTTTACACAACTAAAACCTCCACATTTGGGGCATTTATGTACAAGACCACCTAAGTTCTAACATTCAGACACTTGCACCCACACTAATGCCTTAGAAAATGAAGCAACTTCCTCCCCAAGTTTGGGGCAAAATAGCTAGGCATTAGAAGATCACTCTGTTTCAAGGATGCAGTCATTTTCACACGGCTGTTTTCAAAAAGTTATTTAAATTTAGATGTTCTTCATCCCAGTAGGTTGCCCTAACCACCAGGCTGCTTCTGAGCTAAATTTGTTCTTTCCTACAAACTCTCTAAGACCAACCAAATACTCAGTATAAGGAATGGAGAAAAGGAGAAGGGAGTCACCAATGGTATTGCAATGACAGAAAGCAGGATTAAAACCACTCTGCAGCCACAGGTACATTTTTCCTGAGAAGCAGAACTTTTTCAAAACTAAACATGACAACAACTTAGACTCCAAACCATTGAGTATGTGAGCAGGACCTTGTCCTGGCACACACAGTATGTCTCTGCCAAGATATAGGAGAATCTAAAAAGAAATCTTCAATGGCAATGTCCTGTTTGTCTTGTGAGTAAATCTAAGAAGCCATCTCTCCTGTTAAGAAAACTTTTGTTTAGCTTTCTCTTATTTCTCTTAACAAAAGCCTGGCTATCCAAATACCAAAAGAAAGTACACCAGTAAGAAAGCAAAGGAAGGAGAGCCACCCAATTTTCTGCAGGAAGAGAAGGCAAGCTGTGCTGCTGACCTCATCATTTCCTACTGTTTTTATTAATTCACTCCCTGCCAGCTTGCAAGTTCCCAGGAAACATGGGGACCTGGGCACCAACTCAAGACTTGTGAGAATTTAAATCCATAAAACTATGGGATTTCCAGAAAAAAGTCATGAAGGTTCATATTGCAAACCTTCACTGTTCTCAGCTGGCACTTTAACTTTGTGGGCACCACATTCCCTGTAAAATATCATGCAATGACACCCCTGCTTTCATTCACATCAGAGTCATCCCATCTTTGAAAAAGCTGAGGAGCATGGACCCAATCTTGTACATTACACACTAAAATATCAATCCTAGATCTGTTTCATTTCTGCTAAATAATTTCTCGTTTATTTACTTCATATCACTCCATGATCACAAATTCTCCCTCACCTTCACATTTCAGGAGAGAAGAATTCAAATCCCAGAAGTAAGCTGCAATTATGTTTTAGCAATAGCCAACTACTTAACTAACCCCAACCCCTCCCATCATAACTCTCACACAAAAAATAAAAACAATTATTGCTAAAAAAATGTGGCAGAGAGATTATTTTCTCTTTCCAGGTATTCTGGAGACTAAATGCAAAGAAGACATCATAACCCAAAATAATTATTAAGAAATTAAAATAAAAAAAATTATTTCTTGCTAGTACTAAAGATATCAGGATCACAATGCAATTACAACACCACAAGTAAAGCTCTAAGTCACATCATGTTTGCTGTAAAATATGTTTCTTGAAGCCCACAAGACAGGTACCATGCACCTCTATTTCAGCATCCTAAGAAGCTTAAAATCTCAGGCTCAGACAAGGAAACCAATAAGGAAAAAGAAAAGCATCATAAAAGTGGTACAAAGAGAAAAGGAAAATAATTTGTAAGCAAGCAAAATAAATTAATTCAAAAACATTGAGTTCACTGAGTTCTCTGCTCTTCTGGAAACAGTCCTACATGTTAGACCATAAATAATCTGAAACAGATAACCAGTGACACAAAACATATCACAGTTCAAAAGCACTTGAGGAAGATCATAATACATTTGCATATCTCTCAGCTAAATATCCTAATGGATGAAAATTGAATACTCTAGATATAAATTAATTGAGGAAGTTGTGTTGTTTTCTATTCTGGGGAGCTTACTAAGAACAGCCTGAAAACTATCAAAATCTTCAGTGGCACATGCTACATTCCTTACAAGTGAGATTTTTAAAGTAAGAGGCCAGTAAATATGAAAACCACTGGATTTTTTTAAATGTTTCTAATGTCAATTCAAATTATCTCTTTGAGGTTTTTTTTTTCCTCCTAATATATAAAAGGCATAGCAGAAAAGTATAGAAGTATATATTATTCTACTTTAGCAGAACAATTCTACTAAATTCTAAGACTTTTTTAATACTAGTAAAGCCTTTCTTTCAACTTTTACCCTCTTTTACATTGTTGAAATACTCCAGAAGGTTTTCATTTCTGCACTACTCAGAGTAAAATGCATTCTTCTTTGTTAATGATGTTTCCTCTGTCAAATGCAGGAGCTTGATGAACAGGTTGAAAAGCCACCTAACTTCACTGTTGCTGCTGGAACACTAACTTTAGCTTTGTCAAAAGCCATTCTGTAGATTTTCATAGTAATTTTCAGTGAAAGAAATGTTCCACCTACTAAACTGATTATTACTTTGTGAAGGTAGAAGTTCATTTATTCAACAACAGAATTAAAATATGACAAACCAGAGCACTTAAGAAAGTGATGCTGTAACTTACATCCAGATCAAAAATGAATAGCCATTAACGGATGAAATGTCAGTGAAGACTTTTTAAAAGCTCAAGGAATACATTTGTATTCTGTTACATTATTAACAAGAGCAATAAGAATGAAGTCACAATAATATAAATAATTTAGTTTTTTCTGTAACCTAGTTTGTGGCTTAGCAGGATGAAACTAAAAAATAAGAAAAATTGGTTTATAATCCAAAATATTTCAATATGAAGTAACTGAATTTCTTATAGAAAGCATTTCACATTAAGTACCACTGAATATAATTTCGTATTTTTAAAATTACTACATTTTTCTTGCACTTACAAAAAAATATGTTGGCAAGAACTTTCTAAATGCTTAGCTTGTGAAAGCACCACTGAGTCAGAATCAGTTTACACACAGCTAAAGAATCTCCTACCAGATGCTATCAACCCAGTCTTTAAAATATCCATTGCAATACATTTTCCAAAAGCCTTCGTAGCCTTTCACCAATTCAGACAATAGAAAAAGGTTTTCTAGCTTTCAAATCAAATTTATCACTCCAAACAAAGCTGCTGGAGAGAAGTAAAAAAACCCAATTAGTTGCTAATACCTCTGTAACATTATTCTCTTACTATCCAGTCCTCCCCCCTCTGGATAAGGAAACCCAACTATTTCAAGATTTTGGGGAGCTACATTTCCTAAACTCTGTAGTTTGCGTTTTTTTAAGGCTTGTTCTTCTATAAAGTTTTTATAATTCTATAATAATCTAAAAAGTTTCCCAAAGTGGACACAGATAAGCAGCAAACACAAGATGATCCAGTCTTATTACAGCAGGAGCTTTACTAGGTCAGAGAGACTATCTGCCTTGTCTGCAACAGAACTATGACTTAACCTTCATCCTCTGACCTCCAAAACCACACACAAGTTGTATTTTCCCATATTACCTTGTGTATCCTTTCTGCATTAATTTCTCCTTCTCTAGACTAGTGTTCACTGTATTCTATGAGTGGATTTCAGATCACCTATCTAATAGACCACAGACATCCCAAACCCCAATTTCAGCCAAGGTATCTGCAGCATCTACTGACTGACCACGTACCCCAGGCCCATATGTTACTTACATAACCCATATGTTAAAGGTAGGCTAGCTCCAAAACCCGGATCGTTATAGCATAAGCAGATCTAGGACTACAGTTGTGACACCTTAGGATTGGCTGTTAAGCATTCCCAAGGCAGTTTCGGCCACAAAGATAGGTAAAGATTTACCTGATCCTATTTCCTTGCATCATTTATGATAAAGCAGTAGAAAACAGAACAACAAAAAACAGAAGATACATATTCATGGCTCAACATCTATCCTGAAGGCTAGACTCCTTGTCCCATTCCCACACAGCACACACTTAAAAGTAGGGCACAAACCAACGCCTGTGCCTTGGTTTCCTGGAGTACAACATGGCCTTGCACTGTGAAGACAAACATGTGAAAAACATTAAGCTGCATCACCCTGGGGAGAAAAACTTCACAGCAACATAGGCTCTCTGCAGCCTTACCTTCATTCTGACTGCCCTACTGAGCTCCAAGCAGAATTACACACTTACATACACACATTAGCACACTCGAGCTACCAAACTCATCTGAAGTATTTGAATTCTATGATTTATTTAAAAAATATGTCACCATCATTTAGACAGATGGTGGCAAAGACAGCTCAATCAACGTAATATACTGCAGGGGATAGCTCATTTGTCTTTACTTCCATATCCTTAAGTGCATTTAAAGAGTCAGAAGGAAGCTTTTATGACATGAACCTTCCAGCCTTCCCCTTTTCATCTGGATCTCTGAGAACAGATTTCTCACATACATATAAAAATAGTTTTAGTCAGTTACCTAATTCAAAGCACAGGCTGGAAGAAGTGGGGGCTCAGGAGACAGGAGCAAGGAAAGCTAAATTTAGAGAGGGGTACAAAGAGTCTTTTTGCTGTCAGGATACTCCTAGACCTCCACAAAGGTGGCAGGTATGTTAGCTCCTGGAGTAGGCAAAATGAAACGGGAAGCCATGAAGATAGAAGAAAAGTTGAAAAAATTACTTTTTTAACATTTGGCTCCACCTCCTTCTAACCATGCTGTTCCCACAGTGATAACTGTAACAATCTGCTTTATTCTCTATCTCTCTACAGAAATCAGGACAATTTTCTCAAAAAAACCCCAAATTTTAGAATGCTCCACTGGAAAAATGAAAAGTCAGTTTTAAAGGTATTTTATTAAGGGTAATTTTACAGCCCAAAGAATAAACTAACGGAAGACTAACAAAATTCATCAGACAATTAAATACTACTGTAATCAGATCTACCTTCTCACCAAACATTTCAAACAACTACACAACAATAAAACTTTTATTAGAAATTAGGCAGATATTTACCTGAACATGAAGAGAGAACACAGTTTTACATTAATGTATCTAATTAATAGAACTGGTGATACAGGGAACAATTTTATTTTTTTAGAACAGAACACCAGTTACTACCTATTAGACCTTTTCCACAGGCAAAAATACAGACTAAAAGAATAGGAACATTGAATGAGGAACACAGTTTTGAAGAATACTTTTTGGCTTACAAATTCTAGAACTAAAATACTTTGTAATCTAAAAGAAATAAAAAAGTTAATTCACTAAGGAAACAGCTTCTGTTGAGATAATTTATTAGTCAACTGAATTCTACTAACTCAGATAAAAGTTTCTGAGAGTATTTTTAGAATTCCATCCAGTTTGTGAACTTTGGATTAATTTGCCAATTAAATGTCTAATTTAACCAATGCAATCAGAATCAAATGGTATCAAGAATTATTAGCATTTTCAGCATTGTTTTGAAATGCAGGGAATTACCCTTACTAATTCCACCTTCTTCATTCACGTACATTTTTTTTTTAAATTTTGCTAGTTCCCATTTCTTTATTGCACATTACATATAAGTTTGGGTACGTGGCTTAAAACCTTTTGAAAACTTTTCGTATTAAATTATGTATTTGGATAATAGAGGCATTAAAGGATGTAATGCAGAAAAAACCATACAAAATCTTTCTGGAGGTTATTAGAACAAGCATAATAGTTTTGCCATTCAAATACTTGGAATCTTTTATGAAAGATTTAACAATGCTTGAATAAAAATTATCCAAATATCTACTGCCAAAGTAAAAAGTATTCAAGATGCTGAGACTCTTGATAAACCATAAAAAATATACCAAGAACTTAGCTGCCATATGTATTCTCAATTCAGTAATTTCTACTTGTAGTTTGATTGGTCTCTTCTATTTCCCATCTCTTATGAAAAATCCCTCATCATACGATGAGCTCATTTATTTCAGTCACTCTCTTCTTGGTGCCCACAACCTTTCTCTTCCCAGTTTCTGGAAGCATCTTTGCTTCCTCAGGAGTGGAAAGGGCCTGAATGCTAATGTGTTTCTTTGCTTTCCACTTGAAGCCCCCACCCTCCAGAGGGCTCCAGACACTTTGGTATCATTCAGCAATTTCCTGAGAATGAGCAGAACAAACCTGAACCCAATTCCATAGGTGTTGCCTAACAAAATGCCTAACAAAACACTTGGGCAAGGTAACAGACAGGTCTGACTGAAGATAACAGAACATATTGTGTTAAGATTTTTTTTTATTTCACTCTCAAAATATATTTTTCCATTTTCACAACACGTTTTGCTGCTATTAGTTCTGCACTATACTCAGAGCTCTCCAGTCTATGCTGAATCATTTATCACAATCAAAAAAGCTATAATTTTTAGGGCAAAGTCTACTACGGAGGTGGAAATTTCTTAAATTATATGGCAAGGTTACAGCAGCACACTGACATTTTATGAAGAAGTAAGGTGAAATCACCATATTTAATAGAGAGGTAAAAAACTAAATAGACTGGGTTTAAAAAAAAAAAAAAGTAGCATCCTAAGAAGGTTCTATTCACTTGACTTTACTGCACTAAAAAAAAGGATGAAAGAAGTTTTCAGCCAGACTACAGTGTCTCTTATCACAGTTTTAACATAGTTTAACACAGTTTGCAATACTCCATTTAGTTCACGTTCAACTGGAGAAGAAAAGATTCACAAACTGGGTGAAATCTCCAGGCAACATGAAAAAAGAGGGCCACTTGTTTGAAAGGAGAGCCTAGTCTAAGAACAGATAAGGAGGCTGCTTCACAGCAAAGATCCAGTTAGCAAGGTAACAGCATGAACCACCTTAACCTGAGATGGGAATGATGCAATGGATGTGTCTGTGACCCACACGTGACACTTGCAGACTAAGTTGCAGCATTGTGCCAGAATTTACACTAGCTCTCTTTGATCTGCCAGTAAGAAATATAGGCATTATGTTAAAGCTGCAAAGCTGTCAAAATATGCAAATTATCTTCCTTTACTCAAGTATCAATAATGGTCTTCAGCTGAAAAAGTAAGTATTTGTCATTATAGCCCTTGTATCCTCAAATTTACCAATATTGTCTTGATGCTACAAAACAAGATCTTCAAGTGCAAACCAATGAAATTATCTGTCTTTCCAGAGGGTTTTTCAGATTGTTTTTTATTCTTTCTTTGGTGCATTGCAGAGAGCAGATGGCAGGGACAAGGAGAGGGTGAAAGGTAAAGCTGTGCCTATGTTGGTGAATATTAAGAGCTACATGGAATTAATGTTCATTGTCTAGGTGGATCTTGTTTTGGAAACAATAGGTGTTATTCTGCAGTATCACACCAAAAAAGGCTTTTGTCATTTAAAGATTTTTCACATTACAAAAATAATAAAAAGTTACGGAAAACATGGGAGAAAGTGCAACATCTGAACTTCCTCTTGCCAACAATGTATTTTACTAATACAAACAAATATATCACTCTTGGGTTATGTCACGCTAAAGTTTTATAGGAATGCAAGATAACAGTGAAGTTTTCTAAAGAAATTAAGAAAAAGACAACAGTGGCCCATTTAGTTTCACGATTAACAATAATGTTGAGATACATTGGCAGTAAAAGTTTAATAAGAATTGGATTGAAGCTACTTCCTGATGCTTATGAGGTGTCTGTAGCATTGCACCACAGCACAGCATATCAGAACACAGTGAGACTGTTTACCCTGTCAATCACTTGTCAATCTATACAGCTTTCTACAAATACCCCTTGTATTTGGAAGCAGTCTCACAAACCTCAGTAATTAAAATTTTTAACACAATAATAGACACATTTAGCAAATCTACCAAACTAAAGCAACTAGCATGCAAAAGGAACAAAATGGAACGTCATGGTTACCTTTGGGCAATTAGTTAGATATAAAAATCCCATATAGCTATTTAAAATACATGTTTATTTTTCAAGTATTTTATTTTCATCTGTCTTGTGGGATTTTTTAATATTTTATTAATAAGCACGTGAGTGTGTGTGACTTCAAAGTGAGCAAGTTTTTTTCTTTTTTCTCTCCTGCACTGCATGTTTCCCACAGAAAAACTAAGAAAACTCTATTTTTACGCAAAGCATTTTGGAATCATTTATAGTATAAAAAGCTATAATAACTAGATATTTCGTTAAGAATGCAGAGGAGAATTTTCAGGAGAAAATGTCATTCTCCAGACAAGACATCACAATGTCTGTCAGCTGAGCTCACAGTAAAAGTAACCAACAAGTAACATCATGTTGAGGTTCAGGACAGTGATGAGAAATAATATACTGAAGATATTGAGAAGACAAAAAATCTTTCACTGCACCCAAGAACTTGATGAATTTGATAACAGAAGTACGGAAGAAGCATGACTAAACACGATTTCCCCTGGGATCTGAAAAGTTATACAAGAAGAATAAGCATCATCAGAAATTATTGCTGACATCTTATCCATTCAATGATCATCTGTTTCTTTACACACTATTTCCTTTCATTGATCCATGCTGCGTAAAAAGGGGATCTGACCAGTATAAAGCTCCTCCTGACTGCCCAGGAAAGTTCATCTGGAACTCTGGCAAATTACAGGTTTGATTGCAATATGCAGTCAGCATCTGTATTGGTGAGGAAATAAATTTCTGTACTGAACTACCCCATGCTGTGACTCTGGGTTCAGGTTTGGTAAGCTTACATTTCCTGAAGAAACAAAACCCCCTGTAGCTCTTGCAGCTGGCCAAACAAAATATTGGTCCACAAAAGCAGGAGAATCAGTAGCATCTTTTTTCCAATATAAATCTAATGATGGCTGTGTAAATAATAGCCAACTAAATTCAGACATGCAAGGTGATTTTTTCCTCTTATACATAAAGCACATATCCAGGAATTATAATCTGCGTTTTCAAGTGTCCATATACAAAAAAGTAGTTATATAATTTGCCAAATGTGTTGGTCCTGATTTATGATGCAGCTTCACTGTTTGGTAAAGCTGTACCACAAACAGTCTGTGATTTCCTTCTTAGAGTCATTTTACCTATTTCACACTGAGAAAATGACTGAAATTAGCAAACAACAACTCGGGGATTGAGAATAATCTGAGAACAAACAATCAGCTCTGTCAGCCAGAAAATTGTATGTACACTATAAAAGTACTAGCTAGTACTGTGATAGGAAAAGTAATCTGGAAGACCAAAAGATTTCTGAATTTCAAAAAAAGCATATTCCAACAAGACTGTCATTCACTTTAGAGACAATGTCAACTACTTGGACATTGATCAAGTCATCAGATCAATTAATTGTAGGCCATTAAGAAATCTTCACGGCTAGAGCTGGCAGTGATTAAAGTGGAAGAGTGTGGAAGATTGAGTTCTTCATGATGAAAAATACACATCTTCCATCTACAGACACATCACTATTTTTCAAGATTCACGTGCAATTTAAAATATTGTTTCCTACATTTTTCATATGCTTCCCTTGGCACCAGATTTCATTAAGATGCTGGCAGTGCCATCTGCAGCTCCAAAAGCACCTCCTCTGTCAACAGTTTGATCTCAGATGAGTCATTCAGCCTGGGCTAGGAAGCAAGCAGAAAAGCCTCTTAAGCCTGTGTAAATAAGTCAACTCAATGAGCTGCATTAAACACCTTGCAAGAAACAGGCACTCAAGCGAAGAGTGAAGGCAAAAAAATTGCCTTTACCACAGTTTGAAATTCTAACCTTGAGATTTTGAATTTTAAATTCCAAAATCCTAAAATGTGCCACAGCCCACATTCCATTGCAAAGTCCTGCACCATCACTCAAGACAAACAAAAGACATATAATTCCACCCAGCAATAGCTGTCCCTAACCTTTGGTAGAGTTACCTGGAAAACCTGATGGAAATAATCTCCCAGTCGCCAGTGGTATCAGTATCATGTTAGACATCCATTACTGGACATGATTTCATTTAGCAGAGAAGCTAAGCAGAACATTTAGAAAAAAGCTACCAGAATGTATTTATATGGAAATTTCTTTTATCAAAAAGCAGCATCAGAGGTTGCATCAAAAACAGGGTTCATAAGAAAGTTAAGACCTTTCTGTTCTAACCATAATTTTCCTACTCTCAAAATTTCTGAGTTAGGATTTTTCGGGTCAGTCTGACTTGAAAATTACTTGAGGATACAAAAAAAAAAAAAATAAATCCCAAACCTAAAAAAAAAACCCTAAAAAAAACCACCCCAAAACCCAAACCAAAACAAACAAACAAACCAAACAAACAAAAAACCCCAAAACAAAACACCCAACAAAAAACCCCCCACCCAAACAAAAAAAAAAACAATAAAAAACCACAAAACAAAAACAAAAGAAAAAAACCCCCAAAACCACAACACCAAAACAAAATAAACAACCGACTTTTGAAGTATATACGGATACTAACTTTAAAAAGTACCAAACGTGGAATTCTAGTGTAAGTTAGCACAATGCTAGGAAGCTGATGGAAGCTGTGAGTAGCTGTCTCAGCATCCACAAGAGGGAGTCCGCCCTTGGGAACAGATCTGAACTCTTGCTCTCCCTTAGTTTACAGTTACCGGACAGCTCACCAGTCCACAGCTCGGTACAGAACATTTTCCACGAGTTTTAGACTTTAATCAGGCCTGATGTTTGCATAAGAGGAGAGTCACAGAGAGGGAAAGCAGGAAGGAAGCTGACACAAATCAAAAAATGGGGATGTGACCTTTACAAAGGGAATATATATATATATACAACCTGTCTAAATACACTGATTTTTAAAAGGAAGAACCAGCCTAGGGAAACAGGAATGGAACACATGTACCCAAAAGATATATTTCTTATTTATCTTGTTTCCTATAGTATGTCTGTTTTTGCTTCTAATCTGCTTGGAAATGACTAAATATTTGTTAGTATTTCCATTTTGGAACTATTTATCTTCATAGCCATGGTAATACATTCACATAAAGGCATCAGAGCTGCCAAATTCCTTCATTACAATTTGGACCATGGTGTACAGGCTGGGGTGTTGGCACTTGCATCTCACTGGGCCCATAACAGCAGACACTCATCATCATCAAGTCATTATCACATTTTCCCTTCGTGGCTGTGTTTATTTTAAGAAATTCCCATGTGTTCAAACACTACCTAGGCTTATTTCAGGGTACCAATTCTATACAAAACTTCAGCAAAAACAAATATTTCTTTACTTTTGCTTTACAGTTCATACCTTCTGGAGCAGTTCCTACAGATTCATATCTTTAACAAAACATCCAAAAAAAAAAAAAACCCCAGAAAATAGATAAAAACCCATATTTATCATAAATGTTTTAACCACACACCCTGCTTTCCTTCCTCAGAAAGTTACTAAGTTTCCTTTCAAAACTAGTTAATTCACACAACATTTTCTTTTTTTAATAAAGCCTCATATTTGGATAGTTTTACATAGTGTAATCCTCTCTAAACATTACACAACCTCAAAAGCACTGCTGATAAAAACTACACACAGCAGGATATAGTTATTAAGCAAATAAGGCAAAACAAAACATCAATTAAAATGTGATTTCTGATTATACAATATTTTCCTCCAGTAAGGAACAGAAACCAAATTCAGAACATCTTCTCAATCTTCTTCTGGACCACCCAACTGAAACATTGAGCATAATTCAACCTGTTTGGGGTTTTTTTAATTACTAGTTATAGCTTTCTATACAGTGTTTATTCCCCTTTCTACATGGAAAGAAAACTAGACCCTGGGTTTTCTGTACCTTTATTTAGAAAGAAAGACATTCCTAGCATACCCAGGGAAATTCATTAACCAGGGCATGCCAAAATGATGATGACCTTACACTTGAGCAGTATAGATACAGTGGTTATCTTCTGTTGGTATCTTTCTTTAGGCATATCCAAACTATTCCCCCTTTTTTAAATACTTGCCAAATTTATACGGGATCTGCGCTATTATTGGACAAAATGAGATTACACTACTAAAGACTTTTCAGCAACTGTCACATTTAGCAAACTATTTGAGAAGTCATCTCAACTCCAGAAGCAAAAATAAAATACAATGGACAAACACAGTCATACAGCCATAATTTTAAAATGCAAGTAAGGTGAACAAAACACAACAAAAGCAGCACAAATGCTTACAAAACAATCCCACCCACAGCTAATCATGCAAAAAAGGAGGCTATGAACTCTTACAAGAATCTAGTTGAAGTTCCATTTCCAACAAAAGTACACAGTGAAAAAGTGCCATTTCTAAGGAACTATAAAGTGAAACTACAGCATCACATTCTTATTCACTATATGAACATACTAAGCTAAGTTCCAAATTTATGTTGCTAATTCATCAAATAATGCAGCATTTGATGGACACATATTTTTCTTAACTATTTTCTTTTGGAGAAACAGAGAAATCTTTTCAATGCAGACATCTCCACCTTTATTAGCATTTTCTCTTTGACTACTTCTCAAAGACTGGGATTTGTTTTAGTTCTTTGGGGGGTTGTTGTTTTTGTTTGTCTTAAAATGTTAGTATCTTAAACAGTAATAGTGAGGGCCCAAAGAACTACCAGGGCTAATGCATTTGCATGCCCACACATCACACACTAAGGCCTTGCTATATGCATGAAAGGCAAGGTTGTGAACGCTTAAATTCCTATTCCATGGAATACACAAAACTGAGTCGTTATCCTAATGGTGCTTTACTTTGGGAAACAGATTTTGAAGCCTTTTACAGCAACAGGAATGAAACTATGATTTTTTAATATAAAATTTTTTGTACTTTTATTTATTCAACATGCAACAATTCTTATGCACCTTAACCTAAATTTCTCTAGAGTAAACATGTGAAATAACACACTTTTCTGCCAGCACTGAAATGCTCTCTAGGCTCAATCCTACATTACAAACTATTACGGTAATCTACAGCTCTTGTAAAGCAAAGTCTTCCCTTGACAAAAAAAACAAATCAACAATGAGCAGATTCCCAAGTATTTGCAACTTTCAGTTAAATGTTAACTTTTCATGTTTCAGAATTTACTCTCTACTCCCAACTCACTGTCTAGAGTCTATCTAAGTATGAGAAGCACTGCTGGCCAGCAGTGCTGCCTCCATCTGACCCCTTTGCATCACCCTGGTCAGATACATCACATGGAACACAACATTGCAAGCTGGCATTCATACTGCAAGGAAGAACTGGGCTCCTCTCCCCACTCGGCACCTTCGTGGATAAAAACATGACACAGAGAGCTTGTAACACAATGCTTTGGAGACCAGCAATGAACAAAACAAATTGCAGAAAAGGCTTTGATTTTCAGCTACTACAGAGAAAATCCAACACCCCTGCTACTCCTAAATGTTAGATCTTGTGAATTTATCATTTCAGCAAACTGTACAGTTCCATTTCTTTAATAAGAATTTGTGTATCTGGTAGTAGTAGTATTACACCAAATGATCATTCCTAGGTCCCTCATCTCAAAAACTTGTAACTCCCTGCAGAAATCTTTTCTTGACCAATCAACTTCCTAATTCAACTACATTTCCCCAAGTTTTACTTTTTGTTCTTCCCAATATACATGCACACATGATATTGATGTTATTTTGCTACTCCACTCATATAAATAGGCTAAACAGCACATATTAACTTTAAAGTCTTCCCTACAACTCAAATCCATTTTCGTTTTCTTTCATTTGACTGAGAAAAAACACAAAATAGGTTTTGCAATCTGATTCACAAGAACAGAAAAAACTTAGTTTAGCCAAAGTATTAGTGAAATATTTCTAATGTTGCAACAAAATGGAAAAAATATCCATTTCAAGTGAACGTCTCATAAAATTAACTAGCAAAGTAAACCACATCACCATCAGTTTTGCAAAATTCCATAACAAAGTTAGAAGTATTTTCCATTTCCTGCAGTGCCTTTGATATGTACACATGTAATGAGATGATGATGTTGTTCCATGCTGCACATTTACAGCTATTATTAAGTCACTCACAATAGTTTTTTCCCCAGTGATTACAATCTTTAGTTTGCCATATTTTGTAATTCCCACATTCTCCAGTGCATATCCACAGAAGAAATAATTCCAGCATATTTTTTTTAAAATTTAAATCCCTCACTATTATTTCCTCCACCAAAATTTACTGGTGTGCTGTTTAAACAGTTTCTATCAGCAACAAATAGACTACAAAATAATGGACCAAATAAATACTTCACTGCAGTATCTAAAACTCCAGGAATATGTGGCACAACTGGCCATGCCCCAGCAGCTTTGAATAGAGCAGATAGTTTTACATGCAAGAATTCAAAGGTGATAGTACACCACATGTTTCAAAACTGCTTCATCTTAATACGGCAGTTGAACCAATTTTACTAACAATGATCTTTATTATAGATTTTAAAAACAGTTTTTTGAACAATTTTCTGAGTATTTCCTAGTCCAAGACCTACGACCTGGTGAAAGATTCTCTTTTACATAAATAGAAACTGTTTATCTGTCAGAAGAGTGAGGATGACCTGCTGGCATTTAGACCCTCAAATCTGAATATGTGTGGCTACCCTCACTGGCAAATCAAGGAAAAGCAACACTGTGGTTATGATTTTGTTATAGTTGAAATTTAAATTTAGCATCTGCTAAACTTACACACAATACATAAAATTTTGCCATGAACCATCTCTGTACTCTGTGCCAAATCAGCAGTTTTGGCTTCTGCACCTCTGACATGAACACTCTACTAGAGATCAAGTGGGAAAACATTCCTCTACAGATTTGGTATGCTGTCAACCTCACAGAAGTTCTGTTTTGTCATTTTTAGAAATGATTCTGGCATTAAAAAGTACTGCTTTTTGAGTGGTATTTTTATTGTGTTGTAGGCATGTAAGTGACAAAGAGAGTACTATTCCTACAATAAGTTACAGCATAGGAGGGTTACACAGAAGTAGCTGCTTTGTTGAATTTACAGGTATTGCTAAAATCTAGAAGGGAATTAAGCCTCTTGCCTTTTGCAAAGAATGCACAAACAATTCATAAAGAACATAAAGAATATGACCGAATCAATTAATCATTGACTAAATTTAACATTTACCCAGAAGTAGTAAAGACCAGATAAGAATTTTCAGAAATGATCACTGCTTTCATGCAGTATACATATGCATCACTACCATTTTTTTAGTTCATCTAAATAACTTCTTTTAGTTCTGCTAAGCTTTTCCAAATATTTTCTCACTCTTTTAGATGCACATTTACATTCTTTCCTCTCTAATGAGAGAAATGTTATCCTATCTTCATTGCAACTCTTCCCTGGGGGTCTTATCAAACTCAAAATGCAACCTTTGCAGCTTCAGGGTCGACTATCTCAATCCCTGCCAGCTATCCACCACTCCTACAAAAAGCCATTAAAGTGGGAACAAGAAGAATTGATGTTTCTTCTATCTTCCCCATGTTAAAGTACTAAAAGCACTGAACAACTGCCACCAAACCTCTCCTTGTTCACAGTATCTTATAAAGTATGAGCAGCCCTTCCTTACAACTGTATGGATTACACATCCATAGCAAAAAAAAAAAAGAAATACCATTGAAATGTCTGGAGAGAAGGAGAAATGAAAAGAAGCAAAGATTTTCTCTCTTGTACATGTTACCCTGAAAATCCTCAAGGAGCGCTTAACTGAAAGGATTACCCCCCCAGTTCAGCCCCTTATTTCTTACCCCCCCAGTTCAGCCCCTTATTTCTTCCCCCTAAAGACTAAGGGCCCTGGAAAGAAGCCTTCAGAGTGTGGTCCTTTAAACACCCTTGAGCCGGGGAGGGTCTGCACCTGGGCTTGGCTGTAAAGATGAAAAGAGTTCAGCAAGTCCCAGCTTTATTCCCCATGAGGTGGGTCTGAACAGCCCTTAGCAGAGCAGGCCTCTCAAGTGTCTGAGGGAGAGAATAAACCCTGCTCGGCATTCACAAGGAGCCTTTCCCAGTAAAACCACCAGCCCTGGCTCCAAGTACCCTTACAACAGCTACAAGCATTTGGACAACAGGCTGGGCTGTTCATCACTGCAGCCCTGGCTCCAGCTCTTCTCCAAGACCAAGTATTGCACTTTGTACATTGGCACTTTCCCTACCACAATGAGAATCCCTTTAATTGGCACTCAGATAATGGATGCGACCTTCCCACCAGGCCTCGGAGCCCCAGGCATTTCAGGGTGCTTTCAGCTGAAGTTTACTGGTCTGTGTGTAGAAGTGTAGCCTAAGTCTTCCTGCATGCATTGCTCCTCTTAATCACTCAGCAGCACAGCAAACCTACAGGCTCTACCAGGACTGAGAGGAGAGCAGGATACACATAACACAGGGTAAGCCTTTCTTATCTGTCCTAAGCAAATCCTAAGGCTCATCCATCCAATGTGTCAATTAAGAAATGGATATTACGGAATTAGTTTTCAATTAAAAACACCAAAGAAAAGACTGAAATTGCAATACAGTGTTTTAACTCTAAATGCTCAAATATTTGAGACAAAAGCAAATGGTGGTCTCTATCTGAATATTAAATTTCAACTTAGTAAATATATTCAGAGAAGTTTGAAAAACATTAAGATCCCACTGGCAGATAGAAGTCTTACTGCAGCTGTAATATTTCATCAAGTGTTAGATGGTTTATGTCAGTTGCTTGGAAAAAAAGGAACATTTACTGTATCAGCAGATTCCATCTGTGTTTTTTAACTCAGTTATTGACATGTGAGAAGGATATGATCATCAGGAAAAACAAAAAGAACACAATAAAATTTGTGGATCATCAATAATAGACTTAAGCCATGTGGGACTTATTATTATTCTCTTAACATGCTTTAAAATTGTGGGGTTTATTCCCTAACAAACAACGCCTGAAACAATCTCTAAACCTACATGTAATTTGAATTTTTACTAGAGTGTGTTTGTAAAAACTCATCAGTTGAAATGTACCCGCTCTTTGTTAGAGCATTTCACCTAGCATTAGATCTAGGATGCAGGAAAAAAAAAAAAAACCTATTCAAGCATGCTTTCTAGGGCAACATTATTGCAGAAAGCACTTGCAGATCAAAATTACAACAAAAAGCATTATGAAGGACCCAGAGCAAATTAAATCTTTTAGATAGCCTTGACTTTGATACAATGGAACATATGGAAGTGGATCTGTGCTAGGTAAAGTGGATATGCAATTTTGTAGTAATGTTCTTTCCCTTGCCAATTTCCTATTCTTTTTGAACAACTCAAAGTAGCTACTGGAACCAGAACACGATATGATGTCTGTTTCAAACTACCTTTTTGTTTTTTTCTTATAGAAGCTTGTATATCCTTATCAAGAACACAGACAAATGTGGCAATACAGTATCTTTTTTTTTTTTTTTCAGCTACAGTAAAATTTTTGTTAATAAATTCTACATACATTAATTATTTTCTAAGATAAACTATGCTTTTTATAAGAATGCACACTTCAGGATATATTTTAAAGGAAAAATATTCAGTTGTTTGAATGCAGTGTGAGTAACTTTAAAGAAGCTTTAAAACAAATTCAATGCATTTAAAATGCTATATAAATCAACATTCAGGATGAAAGGTCAACAGGGGTTAAACTGTCTGTCCCTCTTGATTGCCTTCATAAATGTCTTTTCTGGCTGTATTATAGAAGCAACCACAGCATAACTCAGATATTAAAACCTCCAAGGAAACCAACAATAAAAGCTGCTAAGAATTTCACAAGGGTTTTTTTTTTTTTTTCGCTCTTAGGTGTTAATTAAATGATCATTTAACACTGAAATGTAAACACAACATTTTCATCTGCTGACAGCACAGCCCATTATAAATCCAGGGTAATAAACGTCCTGGTGTTAATACTCTGAACCAAGTTCCCACAACACACTAAGATGCCTTGTCGTGTCTAAGGTTAAGCATCTAGACACAAAACAAAGATTGTGCCTACTCGACTTCCAGTTCAATTTTCCCATCGCCCAGTGACCTAGGTAACACTTTGAGCAATAAAGAATAAATTTAATTTCTCCAGCATTTTGTGAGGATTAGGAACAATTGTTGGCCTGCAATGACTTTTTATCCTTGGATTCTTTCTCTTCCAGAGCATTCCCCCAGTTCTAAAAGAAAAATCTGATGGTTTAAGACACAGAACAAACAGAACTTTAAATTAGGCTTTTTTCAATCAATTGGAACTCTTGGAGGGGAAGCAATCAACTTTTCTTTGGACTTTTCTCAGCTATTCAGTTACTTTAGGCTTTAATCTTCCACTTGTAGAAGAAACCTACTATCACAGGGACAAGCTTCTATACTTTCAGATTTTCCCTTGGCTTGATTTATTCCTCTTTTCTGTTCTTTTTTTTTTTTTTTCAATCAAGATGACATGGCTGCACTTAGATGTCCACTCTGTGCAAGCCAAGACTTACAGATATCCTCTTTATAAGATTTCACATCACATTTCTGCACCACATAATAAAAGCAATTCCTCTGACATGCTTTTTTTCTTTTCATGACTTCCCTCACCGAGTTTCAGTTCTCTACTTAACTCCTGACTAAGTGGTTTCCTGTATCGTAATTTACCAAAGCTTTCAAGGTCAACCTTCCAGGAACAACCCAGGGACTGATTCAAATTGGACATGAGTATGGTTACAAGTGACCCAAAACCAGCCACTTTTATTTTTGTATTCAAACAGAATTCTCAGTTTTAACTGCTATGATGCCAACAAAGACACAGAAGATAATTATTTATGTTTGGTGTCAAAGTCCCAAAATCACAATAGCTAAAGTAGACCTCTCAAATTACTCTGAGTACCACCACGCTATTTAAACAGAGCTATGGCTTGATTATTATGATTCATGTTTTCACATTAGGCAGCTTTAAATGCCAGAAGCTAACAGCATAAAAAATTTTAAGTAACACAGATATTTGTGTTGGTCAGGAAGAATTGCAGTAAGTCATTTTTGTTTGCTTGGTGTTTAACATAAGTTTCCAGTTAAGGTTTGGAGTGTTTGTTCTAATAAAAAACCCCCAAAATTATATGCATAACAGAATCACAGTATTCTGAGTTGGGAGGGACCCACAAGGATCAAAGTCCAACACCTGGATATTCCCATAAATGCCTTTTGCTGAAATTAGTCAACTATATCACTTATTAATGCAGCTTACATGAAGAGTTAGTGACCTGACCAGATCAGAATTAGTTTACAGCCCCAGCAGTCCATCTAATTTGCCATTTTGTCCCATAGCAAAAGAAATATCACTTGTAAAAACCAACAAAATTATGGTTTTATAATTAAAGAAAAAGGCAAATTCAACCACAATTCAAAGACAGCTTTCAATTATCTCATAAGTTAAAAAAAAAAAAAAAGCATATTGAGAGCATCATTTCACAGTCAAATAGTTTGTTTCCAATTTCAAAAATCTTGTATTTTGATTTCCAGTAACAATTCACTTGTATATTTGGCACACCTTTTTTTTTTCCAGCACAGCACCATGGCAAGTGACATGCAAATTCAAAAGAAAGCACAGCTCAGGAAAGACCAACAGATTAAGAGATTCTACAACAAAGGGTAGAAAAAAGTAACATAATGAAGTTTGAAGTCCAATAATTGGACAGAGATAATTCATTTTACTTTTATTTTTCTGACTACATTTCAAAAGTTCATTCTGGTTCTACCAACATTTCCACTCAGCTAAATCTAAGGCTGAATGACTGCTGTTGCTAGGATATAGCTACTGCAAGTTGTACACCAAATGCATATAAGAAGTATTGTTTCTTTGCCCAAAATAATCACCTGATGAATTGTAAGCATTTTTGCAACACTTCCAAAATTTTCTAACAAGGCATCCTGCCATATCAGTAAGGCTTATGGCCGAAGCAAAGCTACAGTGGTGTTTGTTTTATTCAGTACCTTGAGATGAGAGAATTTTCAGTTTTGAAACATTATAGCAGAGAATTAAAACTTAAGGTAGAAGCAGGTGGTGGTAGGACCAGAAAAATGTGAACACTAGAGTCAAATTGCTTAAAGCATTTGAGCTCCCAATTCCCTTTTGTCTTTACATTAAAATGAGCAGTTAACAGAAGTAACAGTGTTTGTAATGTCTCACAAAAGTTTATCTCCTAGTTCTTCCATGTCAGAAATGAATGCCAGAGAACAGGTATTACAAACCTAGCACAGATGTAATATGTTCTCAGTTATTTTGGTTTATTCTTGCAGGCAATGAACCTTAACAAGCATATTTTTAATACACATTAATTATTTTATATTTTAGACAGGCCTGTCTGTCTACTGACTGGGATTATATAAAAATAAACTCTCAGAAAAGCAACTGGCAGTGGCCATGCAGCATACGGGACCACATTCACCCTGAAAACATTCCACACTGGGGCAATAAGTCTCTTGTCAACAAAAATGCAGTGGTGTAGCAAACCAGTAAGTGTGCTTGCACACTGCAAAAAAGATTAGTAATTACTCATATTTCTTTTTAATTACTGGCTTACAACACCACAAAGCCTTATACCTATACTAATATGCAGTATGTCTTCGCTAAATAGTAATTTTGAAGTACAGTTACATTCTGAGAACTGTAGTCACAGTTCAAGAGTGGTGCTAACAAAAGAATGCTAGTATTTAAAAACTAACTAGCAGTAGAATCACTATATTCTTGCCAATTGAACTTAATTGACTGGATAAAACAATTCAATTGTACTCCAACTAAGCAACTGTGGTAAAAAAAATACAAGTCAAAACACAAGCCAGACTGATAAAATGTAGGGAAGACTTATCTGCTTCCATTTAGCTCTAAAATGGTAAGACTTAATTCTATCATATAAAAAAAATGGAGTTGCCTTGTATGCATGCTGCTAGAATATACCATAACAAATCATAAAAACTCAAACAATTGAGTAAAACACTCCAACACACTATCCTGGGAAAGATATAGCAACAAGGTGGCTTCATAGTTCATATTTGAATAAATGTTTCTTAAATTTTTGTCCATCCAGCCCACCTCTGCAATAAAGCGGGGCACACAGTAACTGCAGTTACTGCAGCACAGTGGAAACCAACCCACTGTGTTTACCTGACACCAGTTCCATTAACAATCTACTCTCAGAAGGAGAAAAACCTCTTCAATACTGCCTTTTCAAGAGGGGAAACTCATTTTTGCTTCTCACTGGATTTAACACCTGGAGCAGCTGTTTGCAGTTGGAATATTTCAGAGGCTTTGTGATAATGAGCATTTTCCTAATGAGTGATTCTTTTACTGAGTTGTTAAAACAGATTCAGACTGAAGATAAGTGGGTTTTTTTCTACAAAATTATGACCATAGTCTCACTTACCATGATCACTGTGTAAAAGAAAAATGACAAAGTCATAAATTACACCTTAACAATAGGGAGTCCAGCACTTGATAATATTTTAAAGTCCTCATTCTAGCACCTTACATGCACTATCTTATTACCTTTTTCCCTTCCTATCTGATGTGGTTTGTTTTGCGTTTTGGTCTTTTTTTTTCCCTTTTTTTTTTTCCTGTCTCGGCAAAGGAAAAAGCAAAGCGAAGGTAAAGGCAAGTGGTGCAAGGGGCAGCTCCAGCAGCAGCGGCAGCGCTGGGAGGCGCCGGGAGCGGCCGCGGGCCGGGGCTGCCGGCCGGGATGAGTAATGATGTCGTCCGGCCGGACAACGGTAACCCTGGCAACTGCAACCTGCAATTCCTGCCCAACCATTGTGCGATTTATTGTGGCAGGGGCCAAAGAGGCCAAGAGTAAAATGAAGCAGAGAACTATGGTGTCTGACACATCTAGTACCACACACTTTAATCATAGCTGGCAGAAATTAATTCAGGAGGAATTTTTGCAGTGGCCCCCCGTACGGCATGTTTTGTTGTTGCTGCCGCTGCTGTTGTTCTGGCCTAAGATAATTTTTTGAAGCTTTTTCGATGTTAAGTACTTTTTCCCTGTAATTATTTGCTGTTAGGAATTTTTTTTTTAGTGACTAACAGACATCTCAAAATTGATGCTTATTAATCAGACTACATTAAGCTTTGGAGGTTTTTCCCTTTACAGGAGAAATATTCACAGTGAGTACCTCCAAGTACACATATTACAAGAAATATTCACAGTGTGTACCTTCAAGTACACACATTAAAAGAAAAACATATATAAGACTGCATTCACTACAAAAGTCATTTTTTTTTTCCAAGACCTATATTGCCTAACTTACACAGATATTAGTGAGCAAAGAAACTTAACCACATTCCAAGCACAAGAAATGTAAGTCAAAGGGGACAAGCTTTGTGCATGTAATTCAATAACCTTTACATGATACTGATTAATAAAGGTATTTTTTAAAACTGATTTTTCAAACAGCTTTCAAACAGTGGGTCCAGCACTCGGTACCCTGCAGCAAAGAGCAATCAATGAACTGTGATCTAACCAGCCAAAGTAAGCAGTCAAAATCTATTTGCCTCAGATAAGCACTCCCTAGGCTGTGGTCATTCTCTGTGCTAAGGTGTCATCCCTGACACTACACAACGTAGCATGAGTTGGGCATACAGGTCACCAAAGAATGCTCCTCCTTGCAGGAATACTACTTGTTGAGCAAGAACTTTTATTATCATCCCAGGGGATTTCAAACAGCACCTTGATTTTAATGGTATTTCATCAAAACAGAGGTTCATGTACACTGTGCTTTGAGAGACTGCTTGCAAGGTAAGATTGATATACCCTACAGCACTCTTCATACTATTTTTAACATTAACTACTTCTTACTGAAATATTTATGTCAAACCTTTGTAGATAGCTGTTAATGGGAAAATCAGCTTCTGTTTTGACTAAAATTATCCATTTTAACTAGTTCCATAAGATCTCTTGAAAGGCTGTTATACTGGAAAGAAAGCCTGAAAAATAATCTAACTACCTTTGAAATTAAGTGTCTTTAGACACAGAAAATAATGCACTGTCTCTTTTAAATTCTCAACCTATTGCTTTCCTTTACTTACACTTCCCATCTGTCAACAAGTGCTTGTAATTTTATTACACTGTCCTGTAGTTTATGCAGAGTTGGTATTATTTTACAGAGTTCTGTTAATGGACTGGATAAATGGTAATGCTATTTAAACTAGTCTCCTGCTCCAGCAAACACAGCTGCAACTGTACTACTATTTCTAGGCAAACATCTTGACCTGAACACGCAGTGCTCTCTCAACCCGTCCAAAGAGAAATTGGAGCAGACAGCAAAGGGAAAGCATAGCCGGCCGCTGGCGGCAACCAACTGTGTCGAATCATAATTCATATACAGTGTAACCTCTTTCTTTTATATTGCATTTAGCCTACACAACAAGCATATGTGCTTCTTCACCTGGCATCTCATTTACAGCCAGGGGTCAAATGGTAATTATTATTCACAGGAGCTCAATAGTATGTTGAAACCTCGCAGTACACACATTGTTTGATTAGCTGTTAAATGCCAAAAATAAATACTATACCCAAAGCAAATATATATATACATTATTGATCATGTTTAGAAAACTTGAATTTACCTTAGAAAAATATTTGGATGTAAATACATCTAAGCATATACAATGATACATGTAAAAAAAAAGAAATCATTTTATACTCTTCAAAGGGAGCAAGCAACATTATCTTGAAACTGACCATAAACATTCGAGTAACATCAGAGCCTTTGTTGGCCTGGCATTTTTAAATTACAAATCTAGTGCTAAGCAGCTGTAGTTTTTTTTTACTATCATTCATATTTTCTTTTAAACATTAATATATTATAACCAGACATTCACTTTCATGGTCTGATCAACAATAACCCTTAGGCAGAGGAAATTTAATACTGTGAAGCTAGTGATCTCTTACTTTCCTCCATATACGCTACGAGCAGTTGTGTGCTTTATGTCAAAGGACATTGTAGATTTAAGACCAGCATCTATCAAACACACAACTCTGAAATAAATATACTCAAATATGATTTTGACTGAAGTGTGTATCCATTTTTTGTCTGCAAATTATGGCTCATTTCTATTTTATATGAATCTAGGTAGCAACCATTACACTGTAGGTGGAATAATAAAATGATCATAAATCCCTTTCGTTTCCTTCCTGATAGAAGTAATGTCATTATCCCAGCTGATGGAAATTATAAGAGACTCAATTGTTAATATATAATACCATATTTGAATATATTATAATATTATAGCAGAGCAAAATACTTCTGTTTGTCAGGAAAAAAGCCTTCAGCAGCATTCTGGCCTAGTCATTTAACAACTCATTGCATCTACAGGGAATTTCTAGAAACAAAGTATACATCTAAGGCAATGGAATAAAACAAAATACACAAAGATAAATATTTACAATAATAGGAGTAATTTTCAGTTTGCTATTGTATATTGCTATAAGAAGGGAGAAAAGAACTATTATTTCACAACAGAAAAATAAAAATCAATTAAAAATAAAAGCATCACGTTTTCAAACATAATTCCATATACTAAAACAGAAATAAGAGGAATCCCACTTTCCTCCAAATTCCCTTTTCCAAGCACGCAAGTGATGAAACCCAGTATTAACCAGCAATTTCAAGAGCAGAAATCTCACCTGGAGTCTGAAGAAATGTATCAAACATATCTAAATTAAAACAGGCTCAACTGGCACAACCTTACCAAAGCCTACCTAAGCATGTCATGTGTTATCTCTTCCATAACACATACTGTAACTGAAAGGTACCTTACGATTTACTTTGCTCAAATAAACCAGATACTAAACTTTATTCCACATTTCCAGTGCAACAGAATTAAGTGGTTTCTTAGAAAGGACAATAGGTCAAACCATGTATTTTAAAATAATGCCTGGAGTAAAACTTTATCAAACCAAGTAATACAAACAAAACAAAACACTTGTTCCTTGATTTGTTGTCATTTTTTTTTAAAGTAAAGCATTCCATTGTTTTTTCTTCCCAGAGCTTTAGTTATTAGCTTTGTTTTCTCTGTGAAGGGACACAGGACTTCTTTACAGACCTAGCATTTGCCAATCCTATCATTTTTCTAGCCAAGTGTATATAGCCACAAAAGCCAATCATCACAAAACCAAAGTGCTTATATAGTGCTGCATCTCTGGGTCAGAATCTCCAAGGCATTTTTTTAGTTTTTTAACACTGAAAAAATTAAAAAAAAAAACAAAAACAAAAAAAAACCCCAAAAAAACATAACAGGAGAAAAGGAAAAACAAATTATTCTTCCAGATAAACTTCCTTACAGAAGTGGGAATAAATGACAATATTCTCATACCAGTACCAGTTCTCATACCAGTACCTGACCTAGATGTAACAAATTTTTAAAAAAAAAAAGTTGCAAAGCAGTCAAAGAAACTATTCAGTTTCAACAAAATACCTATGTTCCAAGACATTTTAGCCCGATGCGAGGCAAAAGAAAAATTCTAAAGCAAGACACAATAACAGACCAAATCCAAATTTTCCCCAACAAAAGTTATTGGGCAGTGCCTACTTACAGCCTGTATAACTTCGGCGTCCCCAGAAAGAGCAGCTCAGAAAGCAACTGGAGGTTATTTCTGTTTAGGCGCCTTTGGAAAGAAAAAGAAAAGTTGTGTTAAATTACAAATGCTACAGCAATGCAATGCAATCACTTTGAGTTGGAATCCCAGCGCTGTAACAAGCTGATTTTAAAGACCAGAAAGGTCCATTAGCGGAGACATGGTCCAGTAGTAAATTTACCATGGACTAATTACATTTTCTGGTTTCCTCCAACATAGACCATATTACCTATTTTATGAAAGATTTTGAATCTCTGCAGTGTGAGCCAATCACTAAGCCAGGACTCCATCCTGCATAAACAACATGAAAGCTAAAAGCACAGAATCAGCAGTGTAAATTCAATTCCCTACCAACTCTATGTTCCTCTTAGTATAATGGAGCAGATAGACATTCTGCGACCATGAAAAGGGTCAAGGAGCCTGTATCAAATGTATACACTTTCAGTAAAAAGATAATATTATGTCCAAAGATCCATATAACATATTTATATAAATTTTAAAAAACAAAGGAAGCTGTACAGAAATGTTGATCAAATAGAAGTCAAAAAACCCCAAGGAGTCACATATATCTGGCATTACAAGGAGGTTTTTTCCTCTTTAACTGTAAAGATAGAAACTTTGAGGAAAAAAAAACATAGAACCCAATCTCTTGTACATAAGACAGTGTACAGCAGAAAAAATCTCCAATTTCAACTGCAATTGAAATCTGGAAGGTGCCCATTTGCCTGTGAAGATTCTCACCAAGAATGCTGACCAGGGTCACAGCTGCTCAGACTGAGGTGACAAGATCAAAGCTCTCTGCATTATACCCACAGACAACAGAACAACCACTAGCCAAGGCAAATACATTCTATCTTCATTGTTTTTTTCTAAACATACAATGCAGATTATTCTTTCTGCCGTCTGCAAGTGGCAGCCCTGAAGCATACAGTCATCCCAGCCAAGAAGTCAAGCTCAAAACAGGTTTTTGGTTGTTTTTAAGCAATACATCCACCACATGTGCCACCTGCCTTCAAGCAAAGCAACCTACTGGAAAAAAAAACCTGTTGTGTCCCATAAAATCTATCACAGGTCACAGTTTGCAATGC
Source organism: Brachypodius melanocephalos (assembly GCA_013398615.1). Classification (NCBI taxonomy): domain Eukaryota; kingdom Metazoa; phylum Chordata; class Aves; order Passeriformes; family Pycnonotidae; genus Brachypodius; species Brachypodius melanocephalos. The sequence continues at coordinate 14,205,004 of VZSR01003371.1, read as the reverse complement.
AAGATCCCTCAATAATTCGAGGCACTCGTGGAAACCAAACTGCATGGGACTATCTGATATTTACACACACACACATATATATAAATATAATTGTTACAGTGGCTACACTACATCAATGAACTGCTAACAAGACATTCCACAAGGTGAAAAAATATATTGGACATCAGTCCTGAAAAATTAAGTTTTAGAATTTCATAAAGGCTCAAATTTTCCTGTTTGTTAGTCTTAGGGATGAACTTAAATAATGAAGCCTGTTTAGCCTCTCTGGGCTAATTTCTCAAACATTGCTCCATATAATGCTCTTTCCAGTTTAAAGGGTTTTTTCAGAATTTCCCATGCAGATACATAGAGACATTCAAAATCAAATTTGACATAGGTCCATTAGTTAATTTAGTTTTTCCCCCTTAAAGCTCAGTGTGACTACTGATGAGAGTGAAATAATCTGAAAAATTTTTATGCACACAGAGGCTTACTACCACACTTCAAATCATAAGCAAGCAGTCAGCTTTTTGAGTTCTAGATATCCATAATTCTCCAGTATTAATGTCAGGTTCCCTTCTTTCAGTAAAGCATCAGAAATCCTGATTTCTCTAATCAGAAGAAACTTAAATCACACATTTAGAAATTAAAAGAAAACCTAGAGTGAAAGTACCAGAAAATTAAAGACTACACTACTAGGATTAGAGAAAGTGACAATGAGTGACAATGCATTTTAATAATTAGGGAAAATAATTAAATTAATGCATTCTAATATTTGGAAACAAAAATCTTAATCCAACAACAACAAAAAAATCTAGATTGTGATCTTACAAGTCACATGTTGAAATTAGTGGAATGAAAAATTTCCATATAAAAGAAAGAGCTGCAAATTAATGACTACTAGAAGACTTCTGATTTGAACACTTCTTAAGTAGTGAAAACCATTCCTACATAAATACAAGAAAGTTATAGATTTTACTGTTTCTGCATCTACTGCATTTTCAAAATAAAATAATTTTAAAATAGGTATTTTCTGACCTTTAGTAAATTTATGTATAAAAGTATGTGCCAAGACCACAAAACTGAAGTAGAAGACAATTGTTTTAAACTAAGTTATATTTGCAATCCAACAAGATTTTTAAAATGAAACAAATGAACAAATGACTTAGTAATAAAATAATTGCTTCTCTTAGCTAAAGAGAGACTCAAACCTCTAAGTCCATGATTACAGAACCAAAATCACATCAAAAAGCATGCAGGGTAAGGACTAAAATGTCAGTTTCTAATCAGCTTTTCAGGACAAAAATCTCTGCTGATACTTCTTAATAACTCTGTTGAGTTTGGACACTAGGAAATAATGATGAGCTGTTACTGAAAGGGCAATAAAATTATTCAGTATCTGTATTTTTGTAGAAGTGTTATGTATTACACAAAAGCCTCTCTAGTACAATGATATAATAATAATTGATGACCAAGTTTGTCAGGCAGGCTGTTTTTCACTAAATGCAACAGCCTTACAAGGACACACAGGATCACTCAGAAGGGTAATTTCGCAGGCAAAATACTTGCTCTGCTATTTAACATCTTATACAAAGAGTTATCACCTTTGATCAGGAGTTTGTTATTACCTGTAGTTCACATACCCCACACAGCTGAGTATGCCTTTAACATACTGATGCATCTGCCACTCTATAGATTTTCAAATATAACTTATGGACAATAAATCAAGCTGCACTAATTAAACTGGCAATAAACAGTACTGCCCTCGTGTCTCAATAGTTTCTACCTCCTGAGCTTGGAACTTCAAACTAGTGTTTCAACACACAATTTTACTTTGCCCTTCACAAGACCAAAATGTTTGTTCTTTGAGCACTACATAGATTGAGGGAACATACAAGTTAATTTACTGATCCCTTATGAATCCTGCATTTTTTATATTTTACTTTGAATAGCTTTATCTCACCCACTGAATACTCTTTTAGAACTAAGCTTTCTCGGTCAAAAATTTGACACTTCCTTATTGCTTGTGATCAAGAAGATAAAACATTACTAATTTTCATGAAGGCAATAATGGGAAATATGGCTTTTACTATACTTCAAAAAAGGACTTTAGCTATTCTTTACATCTAACATATTATAGCAGATGCTTTTAAAAGAGTCAATTTGCTGAGTTTTCTGCATGGAGATTTTATGAACTAGACTTCACTGAAGTATATTTTCTGAGACTACAGTAGGTAGTTCTACCTAAAAAAATTATATGAAAATGTAAGTGAATGGGAAAAAAAAGTATGCAGAGCAAGTCTGAAACAACAGCCTAGTGACAAAGTACACAACAGTTTCCCATTCAGCAGTCACCATGAAGAGTTTCTAATCTTTGGAAAGAGCCACACAAGAAGTCCAGAAACTACATTACTATTTTTAAATGGTTCACTATTTTACATGGTTCCCCAACAGTTTCACTTTTTCAGGTGACATGATGCTTAATTTTTTCTGAAATAATACCCATCCAGAACACACAGACACACTGCAACATGAATGAGTGAAAAAAATATGATCTCCTCTCTCTCTCGAGCTGAAACCCAAGGTAAGCACGGTGGATCATGGAATCCAAGACTGTAGGCAATGAGAGAAGAGAAATTGCAGTTTCACCAACTGAGCTGCTCTCCCAGAATTGACACAAAGCTCAAAGTGAAGCACTGAAGAAACAGGGATGAGATATTCCATACTGAGATAAATACAGATATTCTATACAGATATTCCATACTGTGACTATTCAGTTTTCCAACTGAGCTACAAATATTTGTGTTTCTGAAGCAAAGAGCTCAGAGGAGATGAAGCACTTGTGGTGTGAGCAACAGAAAATGTACTGAAGAATCTCTTCTAACACCGTGATAACTTGGACTGTAAAGTCCTTTGGTAGTGTCCAGAAATAAATGGATGAGGCACCAATATCATATAATCCTTTCAAGCTGCAATTCACACAGATGTATTTTTTTTTTCTTCTGATGCTGATTGCATCTTTAGAAAGAGATTGGGCAAACTTACACAGGTAAATTTTTGAGCTCTTCATGATGAATTCAAGCAAAGTCCACATCCTACATAAATATACAAAGTATTTCAAATATTTCAGTCTAAAACTCCCAGAGCTCAGTCTTCTCGACACAGTAAAGACTAGAAAAGCATCTTCAAAGTAAAATGATGGTAGAAGTACACAAAAGGATTTAAGGACAAAGAAAAAAAATGCCTTTGACAAATGAGCAGGTGAAAATACTCATTAAAAGAGGCTCAATACCAACAAGCAGATAAAAAGTAAGACCCGACAAAGAATAAGCAACTCTGAGGCAGACAACATTAAGGTAAGCAAAAAAATGTGGCTTGATTTGAGCTAGTGGCTCTGAACAACAGGTTATTTTAGCCAAAATTGGTATCTGAGTTTTAATTGTCTTCTGCATACAGCCAGAGTATATGTAGATGACGACAGGTAGAGGTACACTGTAGGGAGTACATCCCTAGTACTCCCCAGTAGCAACATATCCTAACCCACTGACATCTGGCCATGCCACACATCTATCCTGATGTCTCTCTCAGGTTTTCACCCCACAGTAACCATGATCCAGTAGCAATCACACATGGAGGAGGAAAGGAGAAAAAAAATCTTGATTGCACTGGGTACAATATAGTCATCTGCAGTTGCTATAATTCACACCCATTTGTTTCCGACTTCTTACAGCCTTCACTGTAACTTGTTTCTGATCCCACTATATCTACTACCTACAGCCAGAAAAAGTGTAGGAGACTGCAGAGCCTCTCTCTGGGAAAATGAGTTGTTCCAGTGCTGGACTGCCCTCAGTGAAGAAGTTTTGCCCTTATGTGCAGTTACACTTCACACTTTGATTTCTGCTTGTTGGCTCACTGCAGCAATGAGCCTGGCTTGAGCTTTTTCATAACCATCTCACAAGTACTGGAAGGCTGCTATTTTGTCCCACCTAAGTAATTTTCAAATGGGTTTTACTTCAAGCAGATGCAATTCTACCCTTAAACACTGTAGGACAAAAGAAGCCCTCAAAGATAACTTGAGAACTGATCGAAGTTAAAAGTGGTTTCAAGTAAGTTATAAATCAGCTGTGCTCTTTAATTAGAAACAGCCTGTCCCATTGGGTGCACAGAGAATGAGGGCCTTCCAAAACTCTAAATACAGGCACAGATGCATTTTATTCCACCACCACTGCTTCAGGAAAAAGGATTGAATGCTTCCAACTCACACAAGATTATTGACAGCAGAATTCAATTTTTTTTCATTCCTCCTTCAAAGTTAGCCAAGAGAAGTAAATACACTGTCTGCACATAGTAGCACACAGAACCATACAACTTAGAAATTGTATTCTTCAAAGGAGCATATTCACACCTTCTGTTTGTCAGCAGAGGAAATAACTATTTTACCCATCCAAAAATAGCATGTAACAGCTCAGGGAAGCTCATTTGCAAATGATACATAAACTTTAAAAGCATAAAAGCCTGTTTACATTACATTCCAATTTAAAATGGAAGAACATGTCAGTAATCAAACCTCTGTGTGTTCACACAGGAGCACTTTCTACTCACAACTGAGCCCACAAGGCTACTAAAGTAGTTCCAAGTTGTTACAGGGATATGCATCCTCTGGGAAGGTCTAACATCAGTTCAGGCTTTATGAGCTCAGGAAATACAGAAGCCACCTACAGAATTATCCAAGTACCTCAAAACAGAAAGCAAGTGCACAGCACCCAAATCATCTCCATGGGCTAGTGTAAGTACAACGTCCTAAAAATCTGACTCTCATATATAGGGTCAGAATAACAGACATCAGAATAGGTGAATCCTATTGCCTCAACAGAGAAATTATACAGAGCTTAGACTTACATCTGAAAGGAAGGCAGATCACTGCTTTTCTACAAAAAACATTGTGCTGTATCTGCCAGAGGCAGAAAATTTGTGCATCCATGTCCAAAGCCACAATCTGCTGAACTTCGATACATCTGGCAACTGCTGTCTGTGAATGTGACTTGCATGTCATCAAGTGAGAGAGAAGCCCAAGAACTAAGAGCTAAGCAAAAGATTGTGCCAGTTTTTCCATTAAGAATTTTCTGCAAAGAGAATTTCTCTAGTCAAACTACTCATAATCTCATTAAGCCTAACAATATCAAGTTTAGTCATATGAGTAATAACTGGAATCTGAGAAGTTCAAGGCTGTTCTTGCAGCATTTGGATGTCCAAGAAGATTTTCCCCAGGTCATGAACCACTCAAGCAGGACTCCATTTTCCAGGTTAAATAGTGACTAGCTAAAAAAGACACCTAAGTTATTCCCCATTTCATTTCAAATATAAATATTTATATTTATTTATTTAAATATTTATTTCAGTAAGAAAAATAAATTCTGAACAGTAGCAGGATATCACTGCAAACTCAGTTTCTTATTTGTGTAGGAAGCAGTGAAAAATACTTCTCAACTATACTACTACATTGAACTAGTGTACACTACTTGAAACCTAAGGTGTTTTCTGTCCTTCAGTTTCTCCAATGAGTTTGATGTCAAGTCCCAAATTACCACACTCCTCTCCTACCCCAATCAATTCCCCCTATATTATGCAGAACAGTGTTTTGTGCTGTAAACAGTCTACACTTACTTTGCCTTTTTAAAGCATTTTTTTCACTATAAAGAAAAGAAACTAAGGCTGCTGTTTTCTTTATTCCTTACTATAACAGAAAGGATATTTCTATTAAAACTTGGTCATTATTCTTATTAATTCTGCCTACAGCACTAAAAAGCATGAAAAGCACAGTAAATGCCAGGAAACTGCAGGCTAGGAAGCCTCATCACAATGCCTGGGAAGGTGATAGGACAAAACAAAAGCTATTTCTATTCTAGACACAGTAAGGGCAAGATGGTGACTGAGACTGGTCAGCACTGGGAAAATGACACCTGACCACCTGGTAGCCTCCTACAATGACTAAGGAACTTGGCAGATGAGGGGAAGGCAGTAAATGTTTATCTTGACTTCAGTAAAGCTTCTGGCACTGCCATTCATAATGGTTGTCCTCACAGACAAACTGATAAGAGTCCAGACTACAAAAGCAGATAGTGAGGTGGACTGAAAACTGCCTGAAGTGCCAAGTTCAAAGAGCTGTGGTCAGGGGCACGAAGTCCATTTGGAAAATAGTCACAAGTGGTATACTCCAGGGGTCAGTAATGGAACAAAGTTTCATTCACAACCTGGAAGATGGGACACACTGCACTCCCAGCATATTTGCAGATGATATTTGAAAAGGGAACTTGGGAAAGGCAACAAAACAAAAGGGAAATGGAAAGCCCCAAACCTGGAGAAGAATAACACCACACACCAGCACACACTGGAGAACCACCACAGAGAATAGCCTAGAGTGCAGGTGAGTAAGAAATTAAAATGAAGCCAGCAATGTGCCCTTGCACAGAAGGCCAACAGCATCCTGTGCTGTAATCATAAGATTGTTGCAAGCTGGTCAAGGTATGTGGTCCTTCCCCTACAGTCAGCACTGGTGAGACATCTGGAAAGCTGTGCCCAGTGCTGGACTCCCCACTACAAGAGACAGGGACATACTGGACCACATCCAGGGAAGAACTGTGAAGATGACTAAGGAAGCAGATTGAGGCACTTGTCACACTGGAAGAAGCTGAGAGAGCTGGGACAGTTTAGGCTGAGGAGGAAAAGTCTCAGCAATACCTCAATGTGTATAAATACTTCAAGCAGATAAGTGATGCACTTTCATCCCAACAAGGAAAACTGAGCCAGACTCTTCTCAGGGGTGCACAGTTAAAGGACAAGAGGAAATGGGTACAAATCAAAGTGTAGGAAAACTGTATTCCAGCTTAACAGAAGTGTTTGAGCGTGGTCACATGCTGGAACAGGTTGCCCAGAGAGGCTGCAGACTCTCCATTGCTGGAGACATTCAAAACCCAACTGGAAACAGCCCTCAGTCACCCACTCTGATGGACCTTGAGGTAATCTGTAACATGGGATTAGACAATCTACAGAGACTTTTTCAAACCTCCACAATCTTGTGAAGCTCACTCATTGGATTCTATTCTATTAAGTATACCATAGAGAAGGAAACAGAAGTTATAAAACCTCCATAAAGTAACAGAGGTTCAAGTATCAGATGAAACAAGGATTATTTTGACAATACCTGGAATTACTTCCAAGAAAAAAAAAAAAAAAAGGCAAAGAAAGAAGGAAGATGAAGCTAATCTAGTAGGTAGAATTTAGCTAGGGTTTGAACAAATTGTTTAGAAAGACAAGAAAGCCTGCAGAAAGTCCTGATAGGTTTGTAACTGTTTTTCTGGCATGAAATTACTACAGTAAATTTTCACTCAAGTATTTTTCTAGAGCACCTATACAGACATCCTACCAAACTAAAATCAGAAAGGCTGGTGTGCCTCAGAAAAATGAAGGGGGACTTTGCCATGTTATATTTGATTAGCAGTCTAGACTATTATTAAAGACAAGCCAGCACAATGAACTACATACTATGAAAGAGAATAGGAAAATAAAAAATTTCTTCTGATGAAGTTTCAACCAAGTTCTTCATAGTAAATGAGGTAATATAATAGTATGAGTCAGTGAAGTTGCAGCCAAATCCCTCGTACATTTTGGAGTTTCTCTGTAAAACTCCAGAAGGGTGGTTTCTGCAATCAAAATAATGAGCATCTTCAATAATCTTTCAAATATGCTATATTAAATTGTAATGACAAGTCAATTTTCACCGGTGGCCACTTAATATAAAATCAGTCTTTTAAAAATATTGAAATGGCTTTGCAAAAAATAAATATGATTTTTACAGAGTAAAACTAAAATGCATAGCTTTAAGTTTAATATCAGTGCTCTATAGAATCCATTTAAAATAGCTTCTGAACATAAAAAACCATTTGAAACAAAAACATTGGCACAACAGCTCCGCAGAATCAGATTTAGTTTCACCATTTTGCAACAGTGCAAATTATCCATTTCAGAGGAAGCAAGAAAGAAGAGCATCCAGCAAACAATGCCACAAAGGATGAGCACAAAACAGATGTGGGAAAAATAAACAGCCTTCCTGCCCTGGAATTTCTAAAAAGGTCTGCAAAGAGCAAACAGGACTTCTCACTGCAATTTGACTTCTAGACCTATAAAAGGAGTTCCATGAGAAAAGACACTCAGATGAATAAAATATAATAAAAATAAATAGTGGGCATTGAAAAGGCTTCTAGAAAAACATTGCTCTTGGAAATAGAGTCTTATCAAATATTTTATAGTGTTCTGTAATCAAAGTGTAGCTGTAAGTTGATTTTTTAAAATTCCATTTGAACACTGAATCTTTTTAAACACTATCTTAAAAAACAGCCTTTGCCTATGCCTGATTCAACAGACTTTTTAAAAGAAGATATTCAATGTTGCTTTGACAAAATCCCGCTGATACAGAATAATTGTAGTCATATTTTTTTATTCTTTTTCTCTAAAAACTATAAAAACACGTGGCCAGTATAATTCATGTAATACAGTCCCACATTCCATGGGTAAGTGATTAACACCACACGCTTTGTGGTCTCCTCCCTGTTCTAAGAGGAGGAATGTGTGGTGTATTGCCCTTAAACTATGTAAGGCTAGCTACAAGAAGGATGTTTTACATCCAGATTAACAAAAAGTAACTCTTCACTCCCTTCAGGGCTGCTCAAAACCAGGTACTCTCTACCTGAGCTCATTCTTCTGTTACCTGTGACACACCTGTGTGATGGCATTAACTCTTCAAATGCTCAGGTACTCAGACTGAAGCCACACAGGTGATTAGCACCAATGTGACAGGGAGGAGACAAACATAACATCAAGCAGCCTTAAAAAACAAGCACATGAATAATCCCACAGGTTTTAGGCAGCTGAACCTAGACTTTCCCAGCAGTCAGAACTGCTCGGAGTGTACCCCAAATGAAAAAAATTAGTTCTCAGACTTCAGTAATGAACTTGCACACTACAGTGAAGACCAGCATTCAGTGAGAAAAGAAACTAGAGTCTAACTTTCAGCTAAAGAGCTAAGAACTCAATCTAAGAGCTCAGTACAACTTCTATACCATATAACACAAGCTCTTATCCCTACAAAACTGATTTCATTGACACAATTTATAATCAAGCACAAGATGAAATATTGTTCATTTATCAGCTGTGCTTTTAGGACTGCTAGTGATATAAATGATTCCTGAAATAGTAGTTCCACTGCTAACACAGAATTTTTGCCAGAGGTCCTAAAACTCCACATTAGCCTTTACACCTATGTGTCTGTAAATTTGGGAGGGAGGGGAAGTCATAAAAAACAAAAGCACATCATAAAAACAGGTGACACTTAACATTTTTTTCCAGAAGTACCTGCTCCTAAATTTCAATCATATAGCTTTATAGAAATGAAATCTAAGATTTCTAACACTTCTGTTCTGTAACTGAAATTACTATATACTATCAGATTCAAAACTTAAAGTTCAGCCCAAACCTACTTATTCTAGGATTAATTTATTGACACAGCACTCATTTAAAGAATCTTAGAAAATATTGCCACTCCTCTTTTAAAAGTATCTTCCTTCTTGGAATTTACATTTTATTGATAGAGTTAAGTCAATCTGGAATAAAACTGCAATTTCATGCCACACATCAATACATAACGAAGAGTTAGCACATAGGTTTATTTTAATCTCTGGATAGCAGATGTGTTTTCCCATCAGTGGTTCAGTAAGTCTGCACCCTCACAAAGAGCATACACATAATAGTGCACACACATAATCTAGACCTATTCTAGAATAGACAGGAAGAACAGTATTTGTTAATCTAGTCTATGCTGAAGCAGCTATTAATGCCCTTGATAAATGCCCAAGCCTGCTGGGCAATTATGCCCAAGTCAAACTGTATTTGTTTTTACCCTAGGTGGAACATTTTATTTCTTAGTCTACCCTGTGATGCGTGACTTTGTAAGGTGAGATGCTCTATAACAGCCCATACATTCAGAGATCATGGTAACTCCTCAGCCAGTTTTGATTTTATAGTTTCAAAACCTCCTAACACAGTGTAATAGCTTACCATGTTTATCTGACTAAGAGCACAAATGGATAACTCTAATGCTGTGATACATGAAATACAGCTAAACCCCACTTTATTTTACTGAAGCCCATTTCATATTTTTGACAAGATGATGTCCTTTGTATTGAAGTTCTAATTAAGCCCTTGCTGCAGCTGAAGCTGCACAAAGTAATTTCATATACTGATTTGTATCCTCTAAGAAATCCACCTAGTACTACATTTTGTTTACTAACTAGAAAGAACCTTTCCTTGAAACTATGTAGTTGAAATATACTTTTCCTTCTGTCCTATGGCACATCTGTAAATTTCAAATTGTTCATCCACAACAGGTACAAAACAATATTGACTTTCAGTACTACTCAAACACTGGTAAATACACACCTAAGTCAGTGCTCTCTTCATCTTAAATTTGAATAACTTGTTTTTGTGGAGATGGAGCCCAAATAAATAGCAAGTAGGAACAATTCCCCAGTTTTTAGTTTTAGAACTGTGTTGTAAAAATTTTTAAAAAATCAATGAACTGAAACAAAAAATTTAATGCTTGAAATATTTCTTTCTGCATCAGTAATACATTGCAACAAACATGAAAATACAACAGATAGCTTTCAGTTTGAAAGCTACTTCTTGTACCAACTTGATATTCAACCCTTACAGCATTCTTTTCATGAACTCATGATTTCAGCTTACTAACATCATGTAGTAAGAGGGCCTGTTTCTTGGGGAGGTATGGTGGGGATATTTAGCTCAGACACCAACTCAGAAGTTGAAGTTATTCCTTTAAGATTAACATTTCATCTACACACCAGTTTTCATCAGAAATAGGTTCGGTGGGGCTTTGGTGGCTTATTTTTCTTTTGTTGTGACATTTTGGGTTGGAGTTTTTAGGTTTTTTTCCCCATAGTTTGGCTTTTTTAAGTCTACACGGGTAACACTTTAGAACTGCTAACGTAATGAATGGACATTTTAAAAATAAAATCTGTTAATTCAAGTACCAAAAATATAGAGGCTTGGCCTGGAAACTTTTTAGGCCACACAAGTAACCTTTCTCACAGAAGTAATCAGTGAGACTACTCATGCAAACCAAGTTATTCACATGGTAAATGTCTGCAGAATCAGACTCTAAATTAGCATTTTAGGGACATACTGCTCCTTCAATGGATTATTCATAAATACAGGAAGAAAAAAAGTGAGTAGTATTTAAACTATCGCTGTAAACTCTTCCTATTCTGACACTTATTCCATGTCATAGCCCTAGTATAGTAAGAGCTAGAATCCCAACTACTAGACTTAAACATATTAGGAAAATTATGACTGAAAAGTTTTCCTATCAGCACTTTTTTTTAATAAATGAAAAGGTAACTGCTCTTCTGTGTAAACAAGTGAAGAGTATATTTAGCCTTCAAAAACCTGACAACCCTCTATTTCTGGAGTACACTGAACTGTAAAGGAATTTCAGATATAAGTAGCTTCTTACAGAACTAGTTCAACAGTCTATGGCAGCTGTCTTCAACAAAATTTTATACTCCCCTCCAGATGACAATAACTTGTAAAAACACTGGCATATTTGAGCAGTATTTGCAACACTAGACAATGAGGTGAACTCAGGGATAACAATGGCCTACACTTTCTAAGAATATTTTTTAAAGCTCTGTCTAATAGTGCCAGTTTCCATAAAGTGGAAACTTTCAGTTTATCTTCATCTTGCTTTCTTAAGATACTATTTCAAACTATTATAAACATCACACCCAAGATGACAGCTTTATGAAGAAAGGAGAAACAAGTGTTTAATTTCACATTCTCATAAGGAATTGTTTCAAAAGGTTTTGTCCCCCATAATAAGCAGTGGTCTCTGGAAATCCATAAGTGTTGTGAAAATCCTCCATGTCTTGACCCTTTTCGTCTTCCTGCCATGAAGCATATTGAAAACCACTGCTGACACATGACTGTGGTCTCTCCAAGAAAGGTTCCCTAAATGTAAGAGGCCACATCCAATCCTTTCTCTATGGGACTTGCCTTAAACTGAACAGCTATATACTCTTTAGAGGCCCTGCTCAGGAACATGGGCTAATATAAATCACTAGATAATTAAGAAAGTCTTGCAGATGTTTAATATTGTAATTATTCCAGATGTCAAGACTGTTATTAGTCCAAGAGTTTTTAGCACTGCTTCAGGATGTACTCAAAGGTACAAGCTGTCCCAACTGAACTCCAATGCATACAGCCCATTTTTCAATCACAGAGGGTTGTTTCAGCAGACAGAGCATCTACACAACAAAACAGACCATGTGATTCTCCAGCATCCAGCCTGGGAAGAAAACCATTTTTACAACAGACTTGCCAGCTCAGGCAGGGCTGTACAAAACTGGCTTGGACTGGAGCCTTAAGAGCTCAGCCCTTAAGAGCCTTCAAGACTATCAGAGACTGGAGCTAAGTGAACACTGCAGTGTATAGCCATTTATTTGACCTGAAGACTTCTCACAGAAGTATCTGTCTAAAAGGCTGACAGCAATATCAACTTCACCGGGGTTTCTCCAGCTACTAAAGCTTCCACAAACCTAAAACTTACTAGGTTTCTAATTTCCATCTTGCTCTTCCCTCCTATTTCTTAAGAAGCAGGCATAGCTACACAATCATTTATTGCAAACTGAAAACTTTCACTTTAATTCAGGCTGCTGTAGTAATAATCACTTGTTACAGCAGTATTTACTGTAGCCTTGGGTTCCACTGCACTTGTACAACTACACTGGTGTGACAAAATCCCACTGTGGAGCATATTAGGTCTAGATAGCTTTGTGTACATACTAACCTACATAGTGTACTGAAGATATGTTATTTTATTAAGCTGTAGGAGAAGCCACCTGACAGATTTTTATGGATTTAATAAAAATCATTCTCAAGCAGATCTCTTCTGAAGAAGTCAAAAGTTTTTGCTCTCTGAGATTAATTTTACAAAGCATTTCAGGTCTTCCCTTCCATTAAAGGGAGCTGAGGAGATCCAGCATTTTGAATTATCAGACCTATAAATGAGTATTCACAAGTAACTCATTAACCAACCAAACAGTTCATTGGAAATCAGAGTTACTGGTCTAAAAAACTTTTTAACTGAAACTCCAGTTAACAAAAACAAACCACTGAAGAAACAAACAAAAAACCACCACCCAAACAAACAAACCCACACCACTTCACTTAGAGAGATGGGCATTTCTTCTTTCCCAAAGAGAAACTACTTTGCAAGCCTGTTGTTCACATTAAAGAGTACTGAAGAGCAGGAAATATCTTTTAAAATTCAGTCTGTAGACACTAGCAAAAGATATTTCAACATGAGCAGTATTACATGTAAACAATCTTATAAATCAAAATGAGTTCATTTACATTGCAGTGAAGTTTTCTTACACCCTCTGCTTGCATGCTAAAAGGTTTGTGTCAGGTATTCTTTAATAGCAGCTTGGCACATTACACTTGGAGGGAAAATGTGACACCCTACACTCACACATTGAAAAAAAATTAAAAATATTTTAAGTGCTTGCTATTTAATGTATGAAAGAAAATACTGGAATGAAGTACCCACAGGTTTCCTGAGAAATCATTCTGGATTTCAAAATCCCAAGGAGATGAATTGGCTGTCAGATAACAATGCGCCTTCATCAGACAGACTTGGCAGTTGTAAACATGAAGAATTTTCTCAGCTTTTCCCCACAAATATGAAATATTTGCTCTTAGCCAACAGCTGGGGCAGTTTAAAGACATCCTGCATATATATTCAAATTACAAATCACCCACACACCTAACAGGAACTGAATTCCAGCAAATTAAAGAAACTGACAAGTGTTGGAGCAGATGTAATATAACTCTGAAGACAAAACAATCTAACTTCCAAAGCCTAAATAACTAAATTTTCAGATAGCATAGTTTGCCTGCTGAAGGGTAAACAAACATAACCCACAAAGTAGCCAAAAGTATCACAATTTCTCTTCAGAAACAGTATCTTATGTAAATGAAGAATACCTACTGTTTTCCAATTATCAAGGGAAAACCAAAGAAAAAATTAAACAATGTAATGGCAAAATACAAACATCAGACAAGTTTTAACTACTGAAGTTCATTTTTCTCTGGTAAAACAAACAATTCTGTACTTCAGAAATATAAACAGTAAAAGCCATGAAGTTTTTTGAAATCTGTTAATAAATCACACAGCAGGATCTTACTTTGAGATAATTTAGAAATAAGGCTGTTTTAAAACTGTAAGCATTTGGTTTCTCAGTGTCAACCGTATTCACAGTGAAAGTGTGGATCTCTAAGTGTTTTTTCCTGTTTTATATATGTGTATTTACTTTTGCAATATGAATTACACTGCCGTTAAATTTTTTATCTAGACACCACAAACCAAATTTAGGAATATATTTATTATTCCAATATACCCCTCAGCAGAAAAAACTGTTTTAAATCCCTATACTTTGTGCAAAGTTGAAAACACATTGTAAAAAAGCATAAAGTGTTTTAATACGACTTAGAAATGCACAGCCAGTTATTTTCCAAAGAGCAATAGAACCCATTAAAATTTATTTTTAAAAAGTTGCACTACATAATAACACTCTCATTTTTTAGGTCAAAAAGTTACTTTGGCTTATTTGAAAAAATGAGGTAATTATCTCAAGTACATAATATTTCAACTATTATAGAAATATCATAATTACACTGGTGGTTACTAAGTCCCTTGAACAGCTTTTTCTAAATGACCAACCAAACCATAATGGTTTGTGGAGGTTTTTGTTTTAAACAGTCAGTAGCTGTGGATACAAAGCAACTATAATAAGACAAACTATCTTCAGGCCAGCGCTGCCTTTCAATGGAGTAAAGTAGAAACACTTTATAAAGTTAAAGCAGCAGCAAATGAAACACTAAACAAGACCATTAAACAAGAGGCATGCTTAGAGGAAAGGTGATATAAGGAAAATGCAACAACTACGATGCCTAATAATGAAGACACAAGTCAAGTTCTACAGGAACATACATATTAATACTTTCCACACTATACCCAGCAATCAGCATCCTGCTTTTAACAAGTCAGATGTCCCAAGCTGCACAATATATTTTAAAAATATTCTCATTTGAAGTGTAACAAAATAAGAAGGCACATACTGAAAACTAGTTTGGGAAGTCCTCATTTTCTAAGTCTCACTGCAACCAAACAGGTATTTGTATTTCACTAGATAATGTCCTCTCCTCTCTGCTTCATCTTCTCTCCCCAGAGTACTCAACTTTTTTTTTTAATCCAAATTCAAATTATTTTTCAAAACTAAGAATTCTTATTTTTCCTAAGCCTTTGGAAAATCTTTCATCATATAAAAACTGGAGTAGAATTGAATCACTGCTATGTAACAAGAAAACATTCATAGCCAGTAGTTACCTCCAATAAGGCACTGTATAAAACATCTAACACTACAGGTCAGAGAACAGGTTTCCTTTGGTGCATTTGAGTTCTCAAAAGTCCTTGTGTATTCAAGATCAAAATGAAAATATTTGATAATATTCAAACTATTTCCTATGGGACAATTGCAGTTTGCACTTTGAATCTGGGCTGCTCTTGAATGCTTCCCTCAGCTGAGTCCCTTAAATATCACGTGAGAATTTCTTACTTCTGTCTCAGTAAGGCTAGAAGTCCAAAATTTAAAAAAAAAAAAAAGTATTTAAAAAATCCGAAGCCTGAGTACCTTGACACACAACTAACTTGATTCCCCAAAAGCTGATACTTTTAGAATTAAAAATACTTACAGCCTCTCCAGTTCTTTTAAATCCTGGAATGCTCCTCTCTCAATAGTACTAATCTTGTTCTCCATGAGCTGACTGAAATATAGAAAATTTTATATGTAAGTTTTAATATCTCTGAGATAACCTGTTACATTAACAAAAGTCATTTAAGCCACGTATTCTTTAAAACAATCCAACAGGTATTCTAGGGTGACATCCACTTTAACCTTCTGTATCCCCGCCACCAACAATTTACACGGGCTCATACACCCAAAAGAAGGAAAATAAGCCTTGGTAAAAGAAACAGGAATCGATATTACATTTGCTCATCTCCTTAAAGAGTCACAAGTTAACAGGCTGCACGTATTCCTACAGGCTGTGTGCACACACAGCACTGCCCTTCCTTCGGCAAGCTGGAGGGCTCCAGTCGAACAGCACGAAGGTGAAACTAGTCTCACAGGAGAATAAAACTTAAACTCTGCATTAGGAGTGTTGGGAGAAACACCAGCGAAAGACTGAACAGAGACTGTAACCATAAGAGCATCTCTGTTTTGTAACAAAATTAAAAATTACTACAATGTTATATTTACCTCAGAGAGAAAAGGAAAAGGATTTTACAAGACTACTTGCTCAAATTAAACTAGCCTTAACAAATAAGCTAAGTAGTTAGATACCTCCTTCAGAAAACAAAAAAAAAACCCCAAAAAACAAACAAACCAACCCACAAAAACACCCCACAAACTGCCACCAACTTCTGAAACTGCAAAAATGCTTGGAAAAAAAATTAAAACAAATAAACAAAAAAAACCAAAAACCCACCCAAACCAACCAACCAACTACTTTGTCAACTTCACTAGTAGAGCGTTTCCTTTTTGTTCAGAAACTACAGAAGAGCAATAATAATCACCTGGGACTTGCTTTTACATTCAGTACAGGAATAGCTTTTTTCTTAATTAACTCCCTTATAGTTCTGGTTGAGAGTACCCATTTTCACTGTGAACTATAAATTTCATAGCCTTAAACTGAAGTAACTCTAATGGTTGTTCAACCAATTTTAGCAACTCTTACTTTTAAGCTATGTGCTAAACTGAGTCCTCAAGTTCTCTTAATCTTAAGGAGAAATTAAGAAAACTTTAACAAATTTTATTTAAGGGAATTGCTAACTTGTGCATAAGAGTGTATAACACATGGCGGAGCAGTTTTAGGTTCAGATACGGTAACAGAGTATCTAAAAAATGATAACCTATCCAGCTAATGAACCAAAATGCAACTACAAGCTATAGCATCAATCCTAAAAGTTATCAACGAGAGAAAAAGGAAACTTACAGAACTCGAAGGTGCCTTAGACCAGCAAAGTCGGTCTTCGTGATTCTCGTGATGTTATTTCCATTAAGATCCCTAAGAAGAATAATTTGTAAGCAGCAAGATTAAAACATTCAAAAAATATTTTTAAATTGTTTTGTTTGTTTTCATGGGCACAGCATTTTCAGAAGTTATGAGACATAAATGAATGCAACAAACCATTCTTACAATTAACACCATGTGAGTTCCTGATTTCCAAGCAGCCGAAAAACGATTTACCTTAAAAACAGTAGTTTGAAACTTTGTAGCAAGTCTAGGAAAGTTAGTTCTGCCTACCATTACAAAGCTCATGTTTATCTTTAACTACAGTCTTTACCAAGACTGTAGTTAGAAGAGTCCAAAGCTCTATGAATGGGGTTATAACTGCATTTAGAAAACCACAAAGTTTAGGACCTATAGGTATATCTATACACTATAACCTTTATTTGACTGTTATAAAAGCTAAGTGATTGAAAAAAAGACAACTTTCACAACTTCAAGCAATTTTCAGATTTCCCAGTATGGATAAAAAGGTGGCATAGGGCTCAACTACCTATAACAAACATTAGGTTTTAAATCAGCATTAGCACTGCTGGAGTAAGGGATGGGAAATAAGATTTTACCAAAACTAAGCTCTCCACTTGCTGCACAGTAAGCTATATTGACTGCAGAATGTAAAGCAAGTTCAGAAGCAACAGAAACCCGTATTTAGGCCCTAGCATTTCTCATCATACTTCTATACTACTTTTTCTTCTGGAGCATATGCCTCTTTTGTGTAACTTTTTGGGTTTAAGATATAAACGTCCTTCAATTCCAATCACTACAAATAAAATCAGACTTGGCAATTCATGAGATAAATCTTTAGGAAGTGGTATTACGTGAAAGCTATTCTAACAATTACAGCTCATCCTCAACGCAGCTAGGGAAAAAAAAATTAAAAGTAGTATTTTTTTTTTTTTTTTTAGTGCTTTGTACCACATATGGTCAAAACACCACTGTAAAGAAACCACACAAGTCTCAGGAGGAATTTGTCCCTGATACTCTTCCTGAGTGAATTTCACCACTCCAGACGTGCGTGCACATGCCAACATTTGAATGACTTATCAGAGAGTGAGAAATAATGCGCACACCACTTCCACTCCAAGCAGCCCTCTGAAAGGCAGCCTGATATGATAAATAACCGGTCACATACAGCAAACAGCCCAGCCGCGGGTGGAGGCAGGGATCACCGTTATGGCACGACTTTGGTGCCCTGCGAGCGCGGCTCTCGCACCCCGCTGTGCCCTCGCTTACCGGCAGATGCGCGCTGGCGCCGGGGCAGCGCCCCCGCCCGCCCCTCCGCGCCGGCCACCGCAGCTCGGCGGCGGGAGGGAGCGCTGCGCGCCCGGGCCTCCCTGCCCACGCCCGCGGAGCGCGGCGGGGCCGCGGGCCGGCTCTGCCCCGGGGAAGGCGAGCCGTAATAGACAAGTTTGACGGGAAATGGGCGCCGGCGCGGGGACAGGCCGCTCTGCCGCCGCCCCGGGGCGCCCCTCGGCCGCGGCGGTGCCCACCCCCGCTCCCCGCGGAGGCGGGAACCGCACTGCTCACCGCGGCTTCCCGGGATGAAAGGCAGCGGCTGGGAGCAGCGCCCACCTCTTCCGTGTCTCCGCTCATCGCTGTGAAACGGGCACGGCCGGCGGCAGGAGAAGGGAACAGAAACCCCCCACCCAAAGGGCGTCGGGACCCCAAACCAGGCCGGCGCCGGGAGCCACCTCAGCCCGACAGCCGGCGGGAGCCCTGAAGGGAGCAGGGGGGCGAGGGGCACTCGCCGCCGCCCCGGCCGGGATACTTACAGCCTCTCGGTGTTGCGGGGGATGTTCCTCGGGACGCCGCGCAGCGCCAGCCCGTGACAGTCCACGGTGCTCCCCGAGCAAGAGCACTGCGCCGGGCACGGCTGCGGCGCCACCGCGCCCGCCATCGCCAGCAGCAGCCCCAGGGACAGGGTGAGCTTCCCCCAGCCACACATCATCACCGCCCGCTGCAGCCCAGCCGGGCCCACCGGCCTCGGCCCCGGGGAGGCGCGGGCGCGCTGCCCTCCTCCTCGCCGCGGGGAGCGCTCGGGCAACTTTCAGGGTGCGGAGACAGCGAAGTCTTTTCTATCCAAAGCCAAGTGAAGAAAACAACCCCGGCAAAGTGAGGCGGGTGGCAGCGGTCCGCGGCTGAAGGCAACTTCACTAGGCGCGGGGCCGCGCCCGGGCCGTCCCTCGCTAGCCCGTCGGTGGCTGGGAGAGGCGGCACTTGGGTCTCGTCTTCACACGCTCCTTTGCGATGGCGAAGCAAACCCAGGGGCTCAGGGTGCGGCGGAGTTAGGCAAGCTACTTATTCTCCTCTTCGCCCCTTGGAAAGACGTGGCTCCCCGCTGAGCCCCCGGCGAGAGGCCGCGGAGCCCCGTCCGCCCCAGCAGCGCTCCCTGCGCGGCGGCCCGCGCAGCGCTGCAGCCGCTCCCACGCGCGTCCCCCGCCGCGGGCCGCTCACAGCCCCACGGGGGGCGGCGGCGGGGCTGACACCGCGCACACACCGCCCTGCCAGAGGCGCCTCAGCAAATCATACCCCTCTCGCAGGCATTCATCAAACTGTCTCACGGAAGGAGGGAGGGGAAAAAAAAAAGTCAAACACACAAGATGCTGTTGGGCTTGGCTCTCCACCCCCCGCGCCCCCTCCTGCTGTACGCTCCCAAGCCAAGTTTAGCAGGAAAGGGCTGGTCCTGGAACACGATAATAATAAGCAGTCGAGAAGTGATTCGTTGCCCTGCTGGAAGGGAGTTCATCCACGACCTTCTCCTCGGTGACAGATCACAGTTATAGATCCTCCTGTGATCCCGAGAGCACGGTGAGACAGAGCAGATAACAAGCGAAGTGCGGCGAGAGCGGGAGGGGCGGGGAGAGGTGTTATTCTGCTCCCCGTGGTCTCCCGGATACCGTGGCTTTGCTGCGGCAAAGGCACCTGATGGAAGAGGTGGGAACTGCTCAGTCCTTCCAGGTGAGGCCAGTTCAGCAGCTCCTGGGCTTGCTGCAGGAAAGGGAGCAACTTTCCTCCTCTCCCGGAGCCCCCACGAGGCACAGCGCCTCGGGAAGGGCTGGCGCCTCTTTCCCCGGATCCCGCCGGTGCACCTGAGCTGTGGGTGCTGGTGCCGAACAGCCGGGCCCTCGGCTCCCTGGCGGCGGCGCTCCTCCGGCGCGGAGGAAAACGGTAGAGGGGGGCGGCGGGGAGCGGGAGAATGGAGGCGACACGCCGGGCTCCTTCCCTCGCACCCCGAGTCTTTCCGCTTGAACAATGGGATAGCACCACCGCTCGCAGGCCGGCCGGCTCTCCTCCCCGCCGCAAGGTGCCTGCCGCCGACCGCCGAAAGTGCTCCCCGAGCGCGGCGAACGAGCCGCCGGCACCTCGCCGAGAGCTCCCCACGCGGCCGCCCAGCGTCCCCCGCCCGGCCCGGCTCGGCGTCCCTCTCCCGCTCCCACGGAGCTGGGAGCACCCCACGCGCCGCCCTATATAGGGCCGGCCTGGCCGCGCCCCCCCCGGCCCCGCCCGCAGCGCCCCGAGCCCGCTCACTGGCTGCGCCGCCGCCCGCCCCGGCCCGCCCGGCCCGCCCGGCCCGGCCCCGGCACGGCCCCGGCCCGCCCGGCACGGCCCCCGCGGGGAGGGGGGTGCGCGGCGGCGCCGGCGATGAATGAAAGTTGGGGCAGCGCGGTGGCGCTGGGGGAGCCAGTACCCCCGGCCCGGCCGGGGAGCGCAGCTCCACTCCCCGCTCCACTCCCCTCTCCGCCGCACGGAGCGTGGAGTTGCTGCGCGGAGTTTGTCACGCAGCCCTGGCCTGTGCGTGTCAGGCGCTCCACGAGGGAGAAGGGAGAGGAGGGAGCGGGACCAGGGTCCTCCGCGGTGCTCCTGTGGGTTTTAACTGGAGAGCGAGGGGGCTGAAACGCCGCTGGCTGCACTTGGAAATGTCTTGGAAGTCTCACCGAGGGTCTTGTCTGGGAAAGAGATCAAGGATTGTAGTGGCATGTTCTTTGGTTGCAGATTTAGGGTGAAACACACCAGAATCTCTCATAAAATAAAATAAAATGGGCAAGTGTTATTCCATGCATTAAAATATGTCGAGTAGCAATGTTAACACTGCTCCTTTAGAAAAATCTTCCATTAAAAAAAAAAAAAAGTGTTCCTAATACACACAATCTCCCTAATAAGTTTTCCCAATGTGTTGTTTATTGTCACTGCATCTTCCGCAGTCCTAGGAAAATACTATGGGCGTCTTAGCATTTTAACTCATTTGCTTGTGAATTCAGTTCCGTGCGATTTATAACAGCTCTTGAGACTCTAGTAATAGGTGAAAGTGATTTGTCTTTCATTAGATGGCAAACCCCAGCAGGGATGACTAAGCCTTCAGCAAGGTGTAGGGTGGAAATGCTCAAGGGAGTCTATAGTTTCTTCCATATGGCTGGGTCCAGCTGAGTCCCTTCATCCCTGGGGTCTCGGCTGCACAATCTCTGCAAGAGGCTTACTGTGTCTTTTTGCCCGTTACCAGGAGGACAAATTCTGTTCTCAGAAATGCTATTCTAGAGCTGAGTTAATCTGCTGAAGTGGAAGCCAACAGTTACTCCTGATTTCTCTTACTGTAGAATGTGAGCTCAAAGGAAAATTGTTAAAATGCACATGCCCACAAAACCTTTATATTTTTTATCTATTTGTTTAGACAACGCTCAGTAAATATGATTGTTGCACTGTTTTCAAATGCTGATAATGCCATCTTTGCTCTTACAGAAGGTGCTAAGATACTCCAGTTTTTACAGGGAAGGAGAATTCATTGAGTGTAAGGGGAGTACATCAGCTTCTGTGTATAAATGCTTTTCACTCTTTTCTCCCATTTGGTTCTTTTAAGTCTTTACAAAGGATTTCAAAATGAATTTGCAAGTTTCTAGCAAGCAACAGAATAGAAAAAAAACCTTATTCTAACATATTGCTTTTATGCCTCTGCTAAAACCCTTTAAAAATATAACTTGAGGCAGACAAAAAACAGAAGAGGGAAATATTAACCATTCTGTACTTTTCATTATTTGTTTCAAGAAACAACAATTTGCTTAGTGCTGTAGAAAACAGAAAGAGAAGAAACAATAAATACTTTTAATATAGTAATTCTCAGAAAATTTAAATCAATTCCTAGAGCATTAAATATTGCTGAATTACTTTATGCAGACCTGATTCAAAACCTGAATTGGTCTTAATTTAATATACTTTGTTTTCAAAGAGAAGCATTCTAAGTATAAGCAAGATAATTTATTATTCCTTTTGGGGGGAGTTCATTGATTTTCAACATGTCCACCTTTGAAGCATACCTTTCAGTCATTCAGATTGATTTTCCTGAGTGTCTTGCCTGCCAGCGTATTGAAACTCTCTCGTTGTGATCTAAACACTTCCATGGGAGAGCTCCCAGTGTCTGGATTTGTCTGAAGATGAGGCCTGGCAGACACACTCTGGTATCATTGCTGGTATCATCACTGGAATATGAACCTGCAGAGTGCCCTGTGGCTGCAGAATTAACTGTCAACCACTTCCCAAGTTTTGAAGGAAAATATTGCATAGAGGAAGAAGCTGGGAAAAAAATTTAACAACATGATATAATAAAAGAAAAACAGTTAGAAACATTCGTCAGTGGAAGAGCAAAAATATTGCTGCAGCCATTTCAGAAGCTAAAACCAGTTTTCTCTTCTCTGGATTTTTTTTGTACAACATTCCACTCTTTGAAGGGTAATCTAATGGGATACTCAAAAAGCTAAGAACATCAGAACTATTAGCATAAGGAGATCAAAGTCAGTAATAATAGGTAACATCTTCAGAACAGGATCCAGGACATCAAAAAAGAAAAAAGCTGCTACTCCCAGCTGAGGTTGGTAACAGTGACTATGGCTGTGCACAAAGCTCAGTGCTACATCTGAGTGAGCTCGATGAACACAATCGGCTCTGTGAACATCACTGTAGCTTTACAAGGCCAGCATGCCTGAAAGATGCTGAACCAAATGACTCATCAATTTGTAAATAACTGGAGGTCAATAAGGTGAGAGAAAAATGGCCAACAGAGGTTTATCTAGAAAAAACATTAAAAACTAATCTGTTTTCCTTCTTTGACAATGTAACTAGCTTCTGGGTAAGGGGAAAGTATGATAGATGGTGATATTAGCAGGTCATTTGCCACCAAGCACATTACCATTCTCCTAAGCAATCTACTTAAATATAGTCAAAACCTAATTGCTGGAACGTGAACACTTAACTGGGTTAAAAAAATCCAAAGCCTATATCCAGGATATGGTTGATGGTCAATCTGAGAGTCTAAAGAAAGTACACTCATTTAAAAAGCTGTTAAGACTTTTATGCCACTGAATGATTCCATTAGTGATTGAAAATTAAGTATAACTACTAACAGATTATACCAGAATGGAAAGGGATGCAAAGAGCTTGCAAAGCAGAATGACAATTCAAAATTATTTTGATAAACTGGAGAAAACACGTGTAATTAGTAAATCTTAAGGAAGACATGAACATAACATTACATTCAGACAAGAATTTCAAATGCATAAATGCAAAATGACCATCTGGGCAGCAGTACCTGAGAGGGATATGGAGATGAAAATGTATCATCTTAAATTTATGATAAAGGAGATTCCTTTACAGAAAGACAGATATCATTCTGATGAGGTATATACTGCATAAAGAAGGTAAGCATTCTTAATGTCTTACTGATTACTAAAATTGAATACAAGCTTCTGTCAGCTTTTATGAGTAGGATAAAATGTTCAGTTTTAGACATAATTCCTAAAACATGCTGTAAATAAACCAAAAACATTTCAAGGAAAGAAAACAAGAACTATAAATTTAAGTAAACATAAACTATAAAAAGAAGTTGGGAAAAAAATTGAAGTTTCCTATTTTTAAAACAAACAAGCAAGACACTGCACCCCAAATAAACAATTGAGTCAAAGGAAAGACATGATAATATTTTCCCAAGTTAAAAGTTTTCTGTAAGCAGCACAATGTTCAGTTAATATGCACAAACATATTAACTGAATTATTAACTGAAAAATATTGGGCTCAATTTTCAGGAAGGAAGATTTATGAATCAGGAAAGCTGGTAGTAAAGAATGATCTGTAAACCAAAATAAGATAATGGTATTTTTTTCAGCTCAAGCCAAATTTTTACTGAAAATTTTAAAACAGATTAAACACATACTAAGTAGGAATTATCTAGACGTGCTGTATTTAGTGGCTGAGTGAGACATTAGATAATTGTCTTTTCAGATTCTTTTTAGCTATGATTTTTCATGAGCATAAAAGAAGTAGCAGTATTAATAATTGTTGAAGCAGACATCTTTCTCTGTGTATTAGTTATTTATTATTTATGATCACATATTTATAATCCTGGATCATCTAATGCTTCCAGTCAGAATTGTGCTTGGAAGTGAAGTGGTACAATAAAATAAAAATATGCTCTCAACCTCTTGGCTTTTCACTTTTATGTAGATACAATGTATGAAAGGCAGAGGGAAAAACATATATTTTTTTAAAACTGGCAAATAGATAATTTTGTCTATCAAGCTAATGTGAAGTTCATTAGTTCTTTACCTGGAAGCAAGTGGAGATCTTCAGGAACAAGGAATGCAGAGATGATGCTAGCACTCAAATAAGAACAGAGGAGGAAGATTGTGCTATGATATGTTCAAAAAAAAGTCATGTGTAGAACACAAAAATAATGTAGGAAAGAAAAGGATGCTGGAGAAAATTAAATATATGCAGTGAGAACAAAAACTTGAACTTTCAGCAAAACAATGGGGAAACTGTATATTGCTTTGCTAAATAAACATGAAGAAAACTTAGTTTTCTGTAAGAATTTATTAAAACAGACACAGAGGGATAGGTGTAATCCACTGGAAGCCTTGTTTAAATATTATTTAAATAATATTTTGCTTTTATGTCTTTCAAACATTTACTTTTTTTTTTTTTCAACACTCTCCTTGCATGAATTTGAGCTTGTATTTTCCAAGCTTTAAATGTGGCGGTATTTTGCAATGGACTACAGCCTAAAGAGCATCTTGGACATTTTAAGTGTACCTACACAATATTTTAGCTCATGAGATTTTATTTAGCTTCTAGAAATCTTCTCTAGTTGTTATCTAGCCAAGTTTAGAACCAAAATGTCTCCAAATTAAATACAAGATTAAAGCAAACTCAAGCTGTCAGAAAGGGGGTACAGGACCACGTCTGTGTTTGTACAACTTCTCTGAGGCAGCTAAGGATCAAACTTCATGACTTTTCCGAAAAAACACCCATAATAAACATTACAACTGGTAGTAAATATTTCAGAAATGTATCCTTAATCTAAAGCTGAGAGACCTAAGCTTTATCCAATATCAAAGGGACACTATCAGATTTTTAAGATCATCGATTTCACACATGTAAAACCTTTAGGCTCCTGTGGAGCTGTCTGGAGTCTCACAATGTTTTACCATAAAGTATGATTGGAAATTTATTTGAAAAATTTCCTGGGCTTTAGGAGCTGAAAATGAAAACCTTGAATCCCTCCACTAACATTCTAATGGAATAAGGTGTGTTTATTAATTCCTCAAATAAGTAGAATTTCAAGTACTCTGTGCAGGTCCGTTGTATAGCAGGACTGTCTTTAGAATTTACCCCTTTAGAAGAAACATTTACAATACTTCATGGCTATGTCCAGAAAAATCTGTGAAGGGAAGAAATGGAAGTGTTGGGGCTGGGTGAAGACAGTCATATCACAAGATTTGGATGGTGCACACTTCTTTTTTCTTTTTTCAGGTTCTGTTTGGTTCACTTGTGCTTAGATTTCACATGGCAACATGTCCTTATTTCAAGATAGCTAGGCTAAATTTGTTTAGAAAATGAAGGAGTTATATGAAAGGCTGTCCAACCAGTATCTGACTACTACTACATGGATAAATGGATACATCTTTCTCTATTAAGATAAATTTCCAAATAATATTTGGCAATTTTTAAAAATGGGATACTGAAACTTAAAGAGAGAATGGAAGAAGTGCTTCTGCAGAGAAAACTGACAGAAAACATTGCCAATCTTTTCCCCAAGCTCTTATGCAATAAATAAATCAATCAATTTATTTCACTATTTACCTGAAACGCAGATTTAAGTGCTTATTTATTGTGGTACATCTCCACCTAGCAGTAAGTCTCATAATTTATGCTAGTAAAGTCTTTAACCCTTAGCAGTGACCTCTCAGGTGCTATCAAATGTAGAAAATGTGATAGCTGCTGTATCTTCAATACTCCTATGACATAGATTAATGAACACAATATATTACTTACCTTGCATGTGATGACACAGGGGACCTCAGCCGCCTCATGCAGTTTAAAAACTTTCACTAAGAACTATTATTTCAACTAAAAAAAAAATCTGTAATAATTTAAGAGGAATTTGTATTTGAGAATCCAAATCCCAGTTTAGTGTGTGCAAATTCTTAAACTTCATTATACTTTAGTGTATATTAGTGTATTCAAATTATTGAGCCTGACATTTTGCATGAGACAGACTGCTGCAGCTGATATTTCTGCATGAAGTCTGGTAATTTGTGCTAAGCAAATATCATCCTTGCAGGGTGAAGGATCTAGTCTCTTACTATGGAAAGTAACCGACAAAAATCAGTCTTTAAATTATTTGGGTTTGGCTTCATTTTGGCTTTTTGCAAACAGAAACCTAATTTTCACAGCAAGCACAGTCATGCTACTTTATCCTCATTTGTTTCAGTGTTAATGTCTAGACTTTAAATTAAATTGCTATTTTCCTTCCCTGGGGATTGCCACCCTGATATTGTTATAAACAGACAACATATCCTTTCTCACAGCATTCATTTTGTCAGGCTTCCTCTGTTGTAACTGAATCTGAGGATAAAATGCCTTTTCCTCTTGAGATTAACTTTTGCCTATTCCAACAATGCAACTCACAACTTGTTTTCACTGTCATCTAGCAGCAGAGGTAGAATAATTATTCCTGGCACAAGGGAATAAGCTGCAACTGTTTGTTTGGGTATGTTGTGGTCTGTTTTGGTTTGGGGTTTTTTAAAATCTTTTCATAATCACCTTTCCAAGTCTTTCTCAGCTTCTCCTCAGACTTTTGCAGAAACTCTCCCAAGGTAATTGGAAAGGGTTTCTCCAGGTTCACCACATGGTTAACTAAAAGGTTTTTTCTTCCCTTTCAGGGTTTATAACAATAAAATGTATGGCTACATTAATAATACAAAGGATATTTTTCTGCAATTTTAGGTTAAAATGAATGTTTCTTTATTAAAAAAAAAGAAGTGGAAAATATTGTTAACCAGCATGGACAGACTTTGTGTCATTCCTTTTTGCCTCTTTGTAAGGGAAAATTGGTCAGTTCACTGATAAGCCTTCTGTTGGCCCTACCAAGGAAAGCAGACCTGCTCTTCTTTCTGGCCTCTCTGAAGACTGAACTCAACAAAAACCAACCAAACAAAAAAACAAAACACAAAAAGACCCAAACCAAACAAAAAAAGAAGAACAAAACTTGCTCCATAATCCAATGTCCATTGGACATTTCAGAGGTAAAGGTTTGGTTTCAGGAGTGAGTTCATTTTGGAGAAAGGGAGGCTTGTAAAATGTCTCAGTTGAGCACTGAGTTCTCTCAAACTTTTCTGGAAATTATCCTTGAAGAAGTTCTTATAACCTGATTTTGTCTAACCATACAAAACTTACTAGAACATGACATTTTCATTACGTATGCATTCTTTTTTTTTTTTTTTAATCACTACAAAGAATTGAATAATGTACTTAAATTATGTCTGGTTAGGATTGCAATTGTATCAGTTCTAGAGAGAACATTGCTGAACTTTTGTTTTCTACTTATTGCTTGAAATTGATTTTGTGAGGACATACTTTTCCTCGGAAAAAAATTCTTTCCATGGATAACTTAAAAGAAATTTTCTAGACAAATTATATTTAGCTATAAAAGCTGGTAGGTATTTTCATCTGGGCTTATTCTATTAAGAAACAAATTTTGACTCCTCAGTCATGACCTGAATGAAGTTTACAAAGGTGCTGTGTTCTGCACCTGGGATGAGGCAGTCCTGGATGTATGTTCAGGCTGGGGAATGGAGTGCCAGGAAAGGGACCTGGGGATCCTAGCTGGTGGAAAGTTGAACATGAGCCAGCAGTGCCCTGGCAGCCAGGAGAGCCAGCCTTATCCTGGGGGGCATCAGGCACAGCATCACCAGCCAGGCCAGGGAAGGGATTGTCCTGCTCTGCTCTGACCTGGGGCAGCTTTGGGCACCACAATAAAAGATATTAAACTATTAGAAAGCATCCAAAGGACAGCAATGAGGATGATGAAGGGTCTAGAGGGGAAGCCTCATGAGGAGCAGCTGAGGTCATTTGGTGTATTCAGCCTGGGCAAGAGGAGACTGAGGGGAGACCTCATTGCAGTCACAACTTCCTTGTGAGGGGAAGAGGAGGGACCAGACACTGATCACTTCTCTGTGGTGACAGGACCCAAGGAAATGTCCTGAAGCTGTGTCAGGGGAGGTTTAGGTTACATATTAGGAGAAGGTTTTTCACCCAGAGGGTGGTTGAGCACTGGAACAGCCCTCCCAGGGCAGTGTGGTCACAGCACCAAGCCTGCCAAAGAAGTGTTTGGACAACTCTCTCAAGCACATGGCGTGACTCTTGGGGTGTCCTTTGCAGGGCCAGGAGTTGAGCTTTGATGAGCCTTGTGGGTGCCTTTCAACTCAGAATATTTTGGGACTGTGACTCTGTAACCTTTGAAGAACAATTATCTAAGAGGAACATGAAATATATTCTTGCTCATGTTGGTGACTCAGTGTTGTCACCAATGTATTTTTGCCTCTCCCCCTCCCATTGTTTTTGTGTGGCTGGCACTTTGCTCTGCTCTCTAAAAGCACAGCATGCAAGTAACAGGGAATCAGAAAAATCAGAAAGCAAAGAGTTCACACTGACCCAAATTTTCATGTGAAATATCTGCTCCAGTTCTGGTATAATCAATGAATGCAAGATTAATCAGTCATGTAAATTCAGTCTCCAGATTCCTGAGGCATTTATAGGCAGAACCTTTGGATACCTGGGAGAAGTATGTAAAGAAGTGAACTTTTACTATGTTATTGGTGAGATCTTTTTACAGTCATCTAGGGTGCTAGTCAGAAATGGATAAAGATCTTCAGAATTATGAGAAAGATTGCCCTTGAAAACTGTGTGGTTCTAGTACAGTTTTAAACTGGTATTCTGAAGAAAGAAATATTCCTGAATGCAATAGGAGCTGATTTAATTGTGAAACAATTCCTAAACCACCAAGTGGCTATTTTGCTTGTTTAGAATTGTTTGCAATTTTACAAAGTACTTCTAGAAAAAAAAGGTCATAGAATATAATATTAGATTGAATTATCAATTTTCTAATATTTAAATAAAGATAAATAAAACGAACTGCATAAGATCATTTTGTATACTCAGAAAGGCAGTTTATGAAACTGGTTGAACTGAGAACTCTGTTTCCTTCAAGAGAAAAAGGCTTGAAATCACTCCAAGTAAATGGCATAATTTTGATCTGTTTTCCAAGGATGTAAGAATGAATGAGAACAATGCTTTCAGATCCAAGCTTATGAATAAGCACCTAAAACATTAAATGAAAGCAGAGATATCAGACTTTATTATATTTTATAATTCTCGATTAAGGGCAAATTATTATATCAATAAAACAGAGAACAGAGGAAGGACTGGGGTTCCAGTGAGAGTGAGGAGAAACTGAATTTTTACTAGATATGCTTGAAAAAAAAAGAACAAGTTGTCTATGCTAGTACATAAAGGTTAGCACAGATATGAAAACAGACAGGTGCACATAAGAATTTGAGATATAAGGAAATAGATCTGAATTATTGTGGAATCACAATTCATTGTACAGAAAAAAACAACCCCCAAAACAAACAGATGAGAATTTTTCAATGATACATTGAAAAAGGTAATTTGAAAAAAACTCTTAAGCTCCTTGACTGAACAATATTGCCTGCCTATTTCTGTATGTTAACTTCTAAGAGTAACTTGCAGGTGTACCTAAAGAATGCTCAGTTTTGTCAAAAAGGATTACAAGTAGTTTTGGCAACATACGATAAAATAATGAATATTATTTCATCCACTTGAGGCAACTTTTTATTTAGGTTTAGGTGTCTTGTTTTGTTTGTTTGTTGGGTTTGGGTATTTTTTTAGACGAGAATGGAGGGTTCAAACACATTTCCTTCATGTTTCAAAGGCTAAGATAATTGCATAATTCTAATGAATATGAATAGTTTTGTGGAGATCTACGGATATTCTACTTTTTTTCTTTTTTTTTTTTTCTGAAAATATAGACAAATCTGATTCCACTCATGTAGGATTAGAGATCATGGATTAATTTCACTCGTCATTTGAAATACTCCAGTGTTCTGATAATGTGATCATGGTATAATTTCACTCATCATTTGAAATACTCCAGTGTTCTGATAACATGGGTACTTCTCACCAGAATTTAGTTATACAAAACAATGTGTCTCATCTGAAATATATCACTTCCACCAGCCCAGTGGGCCTGGTACTAAAGCAGAATACTAATTCGATTCTGAGTAAGAGGCTCCTCTTTTGGCTCTTGGGCTAACATCCACAGAATCATAAATGTACATAACTTCATGCAAAGTACAAAAGAGGAGTTCAACAACTTTGAAAAAAATATTTCCGTTTTCTCTTGATAAGTGTATAAACCTTTACCATTGAAACCAAGTGCAGCTTAACCATACAGCTCTCTTGCAGAGAAGTTCCTGTTGTCAGTGCAGCACACTTTTTGCCACATCAGAGAAATTCTTAGCTCTCTATTCAGCACGGTGTTGAGGAATGGAAAGAACTTAACATCTGCATTTGAAGCAGGAAGAAAGCTGTATGAAATACAAGACATTTTTTGCTGTGTATATACAGCAAATTAAACACTGTAAAATATTTGCTCCTTAATAGCATCCTTAAACCATCTCTGTGAATGCCCACTTTCCCAGAACTAATCTTTTAGCATCTACAAAACAAGTAATTCCTTTGATCAGGATGTTGCTTATTCGAACAAGAATAAGACAGAGTTGAGAAACTATTTTCAAACTGCTGAGAATCCTGGGTTATTCTAGCCTGGAAACTCCATTTTACCACCTCTCTCACTCCCATTTTCCAGCCTCAGCTGCACTAAATAATTACCTCAGGCTAATAAATGGTAAATTTATATGTCAGTCTTCACCTTGATCCTTCTCTCAGTGCAGTAACTGCTGCTCGTGCAGGGGCTTGCTGGGTTGTTGTGATTTCTCTATCCTACTGAGGGGTTTATGTATTTAAACATGCTGCTTTCTTGTACTATTAAATTCTCTCATTGGGACAATATTATTGTACAGGAGTGTTAATTTAAAGAGAAACTTTTCGGAACAGAAAAAAGTCCCTGTCAGTAGCCAGCAGAAGATAGAACAACATATTCAAGACTTTGCAGTAAATTGAATTGCAATACTCTGATATTCTATCCAGCCCAGAAATACTAAGTGGAACCCATGAATCACCAGCACAGAGGTTAACGGCTGGAAAAAAAATTATGCTTGCAATCAGTAAATTCTGAATCATCACAGTTTTGTTTGTTTGTTTGAAGCTCAGGCAAAACCTCCAGCGCCTGTGTTTCTTCAGTCTTTAAAGTATATGCATTGTGATAACAAAAGCAGAGACACTCTCCTCAGGACTCCACTTATTTCAGTACTCCAGATCAGTGGTATTAAGCTAGTAACAGTATTTTTCTTTTCCCGTGTTGTTTGTCATGTAGACAGTGTTTTTTCTCAGCCTCTGTGTTGTTTTTGTGTGTACATGCTGAAAACAAAATGGTGAATTTTGTCCTGAGATTTTGCATGTTGTTTGTTACCCTAAGATCTAATGCAGTTCTTCAATACTTACATCAACTATATGAGGAGGTATTATTTAATCACCATTCTTTATGCACTAAGAAATTAGGCTCTGATGTTTTCACATTTTCAGTGCCCAGCCTGAGGTGCCTATGACCTGAGGCTTTAGTCATTATTATACAACTTGTGCTCCACATTGTCTGTACTTTGTTACAGTCCCACAACTCATCAGCCCCTCTTTCCTTTTAGAGATTCAGAATCACAGTGGACGAGATTTGCAGCAGTACAGTGCTGTCTGAGGGCTAACCCACCCCTCCACCCCCCCATTTTTTAAAAGATTTATCATGTCTGATTCCCATCCAGATTCAGACAGAGGATATATATTCTTGGCATGGCTTTGATAAGGACAACTCCAAGACTGAAATTCAAGATGACTTAAAATCATGGATGACAAAGTTTTTCAAAAGAGATCAAGTCTTACTGCCCCACATCCCCCCAAAAATACAAACCAAAACAAAACCTGACCAAAAAAACCCCACAAAAAACAACCAACCAAACAAAAACGTGCAACAAAACAAACTAAATCCCAAATCAAACAACCAACCAACCACACTCATCATCTGCTAATCATGGAATCCATCTAAATCTCATTCCTATGGAAATTTGACATACCTCATTCTCTTTTCATCCACTCGTGTTTTGCTCTTAAAAGCTGTTCTGGCAGACCACTGTTGATACAGCTAAGGAGGCAAAGGGGCATCAAAATGCTGAATAGAAGTAAGCAATTAGACTTCAGGTGAAAGAGGATGTGTAGTGTAAAATAGATCACTGTTTTGGTTTATACATATAAATTATGCATTTTCCCTGTAGCTTCAAAAACAGTGACATTAAATCCTCAGCTGTCAGGACTGATGAATAAGGAGTGATATTAGAAAGACAGAAAAACAAAAATAAGAACTAAATACTGGAAGAAGATAAGGAAGAGAGACCAAAGATGTAGCTGGAAGGGGAGATGGAAAAATATTTTTAATAAACTTTCCAGAAGAAAAAAAGCACAGGAACTCCTTGCTCAGCTCAAGAGCTGACTAACATGAAAGAAGGAAAAGCAGAATCAAGTGTTACACAGTTTTAGGAAATGCACAGAAAAACTGCTGTTGTCCATGGCTCTCTTTTGCCTGTTCCAGTTATACTTCGTGTTGCCCGTTTCAAACCAACTGAAGTCAGCTAAACGAGCACTTAGGTTAATTTTTATTCCTCATTTAATAAAGATTACAGAAGATTGAATAAATATTATGCAACATGCATCTATTTCCCATACATAAGTTCAGTTCTTCTTGGTTTAACAGGAATGTTTCAGGTAGAAGGATGTAGATAGTTCAGTTCTTGGCCTTATTGAAGTCAGTGATAAAACTCTTGTTGTCTCATGGAAATAGGATTTATTCAGAGTACTTAGCCTAATTTCTAGCTGTTGAAATTCATGTGCATTTCAGACATTTCACTAGCAGGGAAATCTATAGAACTGTTTTGTAGTAGTAAGTTTTTCACATTCTGAGTTATTATTTTAAATGGAAACATTGTAAGAAGCTACATTAAAGCTGTAAAGTAAAATAAAATTAAATGAAAAATTACATGTAAAAAGAAATACTAAAACATGGAAAAATGCTAAAGTATTTTAATAATTTAAAAACCTCATGGAGGCTACAGCATAATTTTCAGCCAAAATATTTCTAAAACTGGCAGGCCAGAAGAACCCTGGAACACCCATGTGGAAACATGTTTTTAATTTTGGAGTAAATACTTTTTCCTCATACACAGAAGTATTTTCTTTAAATAGCATAAAATGGCTCAAAATAGTGAGGAAGCTAAGTATTTTTGTTGTGCAGTTAGACATTAGTTGTACATAGTTAAAGTTATTTCTAAGCTACATCTGAGAAGCCTAGAAAAATAAACATTTCAGAAAGCAAAGCTTATAAAGTGAGTTCTCTCTTAATGCAGCCATTAGTAGGTTGGTTTTCCAAGTATTTGGAAAATACATTTGTCTGATCACTGTGTTTGGGCAGCCAGAGGTGTGAACCTGCTGACAGGGATCTTCAGATGCCATGATTGCACACTCACAGACAATAAAACGTGGAAACTCGTCAGTGTTCTGTGCTACCAGGGATATCACAGAGAGCAAAGCCTCAGAGCACAACAAAGGAGGGTTTTCTTGAAGTACAAAAGGATCTGTAGAAGAACAGTTATTCTAATTGAAAGTTATAAACTGTTCCTAATCTGTGTTGTTCTGCTGCCAATGTAGCTAACATTAGGAGTGACTTTCAACACTTTGTGTGTATACTGTGGCTGAGGAGGACAAATGACAAGTCTTAAAGACAAAAGTTTTTTTCAAAAATAAAATCTAGCATCAGAACAAGCAAAGCTAGTGAGCCTAGCAAGTCTGCCCTTTGGTTTTTTAGCTTCAAACACATAAAAGAGAAGCACCTATTTCACCCACCTTTCCTGTCATTAACCTTTTGTACCCTGCACCTCTTGTCTATGAAAGGCTGCTCACAGCCCAAATACTGGCATTTTCTGCCCCTGCAACAGGCAGAGCAAATCAGTGGATAACATTTACCTATCACTGAACAGTAGTATCAGTCACTGAATCTTGTTCTTCATCTTTCAGATGATCTGATTTCTATAACACAATTTTCCTAGAGGTGAAATGATACATTTCTAATTTTTTATGGTTTTTCTGCTCAGTTTCATGGGAGATGCTTTGTTGTCTTACATGATAAGAATATTTGATCACAAGCTTCCCAACTACATGCTAGAAAACATTAAGTGAAAGCCAACAGTAGTAATTAAAAGCATGAAAAATGTGAAAAGGTTGCCTACATAGAAAATAATGCATAAAAATTTTGTAATAAAATAGGAGAAAAATAATGAGCAGCACCAAAAAAGGAATACAGTGAGCTTCTTTTCCAGCAAAAGAAAATAGCATATTCAGCTGAAGTTAAAGTTATCAGATTGGAAATCAATGACAACTAATTTTGTATAGCACATAATTATTCACCAGTCAGAGGAAGTTCCAAGAGCTGGACACTGGAGAGACAAGAGGGTTTGAGAGTTGGCTGCTGGGGGAAGTAGGAGGTCCAAGCCTCCTGGAGAGGCTGGTCCAGGGTCAGCTACCAGGAAGATCTATTTGTGTCTGTGAGCTTGGGAGTCAGCTGCAAAGCAGCCACTGCTGACCAGAGCTGGGCACACGGAGCAGGGGCAGCCCTGCCTCTGCTGAGCTGTGACCATCAGCAGGATCAACAGTAGATTTCACCACAGCAGGAGAAAATGCAAAATAAAATAGTTTTCTCTCATGGTGTTCTGTATAAACATTGGCCAACAAGAAAAATACGCTGTTGATTATAATGATTGCATTCTGCCTTGTCATAAAAATATTAAACAGTCTTTTTCATCTACTGTGTCTTTATAAACTTGTGTTATCCTTTGAATGTTACTACTTTTTTGAACATTTTCAGTTTCATATTGCTTTACTAACATGAAAAATACTATAATTGTTGCTGAAAATAAACCTGTACTTATGTCTTAGTGTGGCTTTCATTTATGATCTCTATACCTGCCTCTGACATTCTGAATCTCTTCATGGCATAAATTAGCAATATAATTGTAAAAACTGAAAGCTGCTCTGGAGCTTTTCAGAGGAGATCACATTTACTTTACAGTTGCTTGTTAATTGCTTTACTGCCTGAGGATGTACAACATATGTCCTGCAAAGAGACACCCATATGGTTGTACAGTGTATGTCCTGGCACTCTGTTGCCACAGACTAGAAAACAGACTTCTGTTTAAAATGCATGGCCCATTGCATGATTGAAGGTGTGACATATAAAAGATTATAACTGACAACATTGAAGCCCTACACCTGTCACAGTGCTGTGTTAGGAGGATATGTATGTTGTTTGCTTGAGAAAAGGAAAGAAGATTGCCTTCAGTGAAGAAACAATTAAAGGATATTTAGAATTTCGTACAGGACAGATTTTGTTTCTCAACTGTCTGAATTTTTTTCTCTCAGTATAACTCAGCTTTAGCTCAATTTTAATTCAAAAGCTATGAAGTTAAAGAAATTAGTAGAGGAAAAAATATAAGGGCATTAATTGGCCACATGGAACCACATTTTGAAAGGTCATTGAGACTTTAAAGCAGCAGAGAGGTGATTAAGGATGTCTCTTACAAGTAGCTATATTTATAGAGCCCTGAATACTTTGAATAGCCTAGTTTTTAGGCTTTCATTTTTCTGGTGTTATAGACACACTCGAATATTCGAAAAAATGAAAGAATATGCGTGACCCTCAGAAACTCAACAGTCACTGTGGATGGCTCTCTTAAACCAACAAAATAATGACTCTAGCACTGGCATTGCATGAGGTTCATTCCTCTTAGCTTCAGCTTTCTCAGTGAAGTACTTGGGTAAGAAACTAGTCTAAGGAATAGATTAGTCCCACCTAACTCCAGCTATTTCACATGCAGTGTTGCTAAAGCCTGAACTAATCATCTGGACCTCCACAGCACAACTGCAGGGAGTGAAGCACTGCTAGAGTGTGTCAGAGAGCTTTCCCAGAGTAGCAGGAATCATCCTGTGGAGACGCTAAGCTCTTTTCATTGACTAACTAGATACTTAAGGGATTTCTCTCGTCTACCTTCAGACAACAAATTTACAACACTGGTGTTTCCTAAATAGTTAACAAAAAGTGAAATACATGACTTCACAGTGAATCATCTTATCTGAAACCTGAGTCATGTTTCAGTGATGCCTTTCTTTCTTCATTGACTACAGGGGAAGCGTAGGAGTACTCCTACACTGAAATAATCTCCTACCTCAGGTGTCTAATTTAAAAGGTTAGATTATGTCAGATTAATTAAGGTTTATGTGACATTTGACAGCAACCTTAGTACTTTGCTGGAATACCTCTTTCTCCTGAAGGGTACTGTTTTATGTTGTGATCCTTTCTGGGTTCTTGCTCATGAAGGGAACAAGAATGACAGAATTTTTCCTACTTAGTTTTCCCCATTGATGTAAATTTTCTGAGGTAGCTTATAACTGTAACAAATTAATCCTATTACATTCCTAGTAATATTAATTGGGGCTGGATAGCTAAAAATCATCAACTATGTACCAATAGCTATGGGTGCAATAGTTAAGAAAGCCATTTCCAAATTCTCCAGAAAAATAGATGACTTTTTTTTCTATTGTACTTTTGGTCATAGTAATTTACTAATTGAAGAGCTGGAGCACATTTGAATTTAAAATGTTCCTTGTAAGAGGTTATTTTAAAATGCTGTGAATAAAATTGAATTACTCAAAACCATTTTTATCTACAGTTTCCAGAATTTTAATGATAACAAGTCTGATAAAATGCAGAGAACTATACCAGAAGAAACAAGTGAAATAAGAGTCACTTAAGAGAGCCATGAGTTAAATCATCAACTAATTGTCTTGTTAGTCTTTTGCAGCCTTTCTATATAAATTCTTATTGGAATAAACAAACCTTTTGTCTTTATTTAGAGGCTCCACATCAAAATGCATTTCTTTCTTTAAAAATATGCTCATAACTAATCATAGCCTATAGACAGGTTTTAATTGTTAGACACAGAATAATGACGTGGTCACTATGCTATTCTTGTCTTAGAATTTTTCCTCTTTCACACTTACAACAGAAAAAAGAACACTTCTTTATTGTTTACTGCTTTTACACAGCACCTCTCTTCATTTCCTCTGTTACATATAAAAGCATTATTTTCCCTTCAGAAAGCCTCCTTTTTTTTCTTGGTGCAGTCATTTACAGATGTAATATCTTTCTGTTAAGGATTTTTTCCTTATTTTTCACTTCATGTATTTTGTGAGGCCTTTCCAAGATGATGCCACTAAAATGAATTATTTAGCAGAACTCACAGGAACTCATATCAAGAACATTCTCTTGCAAATGCTCAGAGAAAGCTTCTAGTATGAGCAGATTATTCCATCACTGCATTGCTGAATTCTTGCACTTCACTGTGAGCCATATGGTAATACCTACTGCTAGACATAAGGTTTCTAGGAATCTCATCTATCTCAGTAAGGATGCTAGAAGCACATGGGGTTCAATGTTTGTTGGTTCAACACTTCGCTGGTGCAAAGCAAACTATCCTTACAGCATTCCTGTTGGGCAAGCTGTTGTTACCAAAGAACCTTTGCTGGGCATTGGGCTTAAATGCTTGGGAAAACCATCTCCTTCTGTCCATGCCAATGGCCACCTGCACAAAAGATTTGAAGAAAAGAGAGAGGTGACTTTAAGTATTCCACCCATATATTTTTTCAAAACATATTTTATTTACAATCATTTCCTGTCAAATGCAATTTAATCAAATTTATAAAAGCAAGGCTGCTTTGATCCTTGCAATGAAGTTGTAATATCTGTTCTAAAGCCTCAGGATTCAGCATTTGTGATTATTTCTGTTTTAGTAGGAAAACAGATTTTCAGTCCATCAGCTGTGAAAGCCCTGGCACTATTGCAGACTAACATTTTTGGCAAGGTTCACTGTAAAGAGCAAAGCAGGGTTTCACAACTGCTGGCTCCAAGGAAAGCCAGCAGTAAACAAAACAAACTTTATTCATTAATATACATTTTTAAAGATTTTAACACAAGAACAGTGAAACACAGATATGACAAAGTTTCACACATGGCAGTGGCTAATTAGCTCTGTGCATGCATTCAGAATGGCAAATTTCTACTTTGAAGGACACAAATAGGAGGCCAGTTTGCTTGAGAAAAAATTTTATTTAATACAGGTCAGCGATTTAGTTTCAAAACTGGTCTTGGGTAGTTTTCAGGAGAGAAATACCACATAAATATTACTGCAGTGCAAGAGAAACATAAAAGAGGAACTTTTTTCCCATTCTCTTTTTTTCAGACAAAGTTATTTTGATCGACTTAAAGCAAATACACACACATATAAACATTTCCATATAAATAGATATATGTATAGGTACTTTTGCAGTCAACTGACTTATTGAAAACAGTCAGGATATAAATGTCACCCACAATTATTTTCATGCTTTTTTTCTTCTTTAGTTTTTATTTATCAAACCCAAGATATCTTGGATTTTCTGTATTTTATTTTTATTTTTCTAAACTTTATTTTTTTAAGGTATTCTCTTTGGGGTGTTATTAATAGATTACAATCTACTACTTAATTTAAAAATTCTGCTAGACTTAATTAAATCCTAGATTTGAATGAAAAATTATGTAAAATTAAACACGATGCTTGTAGAAATTTAAATTAGCTTATAGGGAAGAATATATTGTTGTCAATGAAGCATAATAAAATTGAGTAAGTTTGCACCATTAGTCTGGGATTTGCTTTTGCAAATAATGAATGACACTCTTTACTGTAATTTTGAGCTCTACAAAGCTGTAATCTCCACATAGTATTTTCTTCTAGAGCACAAGGAGGCAAGGGAAATAATCAACTGAGACTGGATTTTTATAAGAGCTTACCCTCTTGAAATCAGATTTATTGTACTTAAAATTGGTATGTATATTTTAAGAAAAGGTATTTGGAATGATTTATTAAAAAGTGTAGAATTGAATTTTTAAAGAATTAACAGCAAGGAATTTTGTGATAGGAGGAAAAAATAGCAATTTTATAGAGCAAGGCATAAAGTTGAAGATTATGTATTTGTGATTTTGAACAAGTTTTAGTTTATAGACATGCCTAGATGTGACTTTAATTAAGTAACCTATATAAACCAATGGAACTACCTCTCCTCCTTTAAATTATGTAGGTGCTTAATCTCTGCACACAGTCTCCTAGGAACAGGAAATGTTTTAGTTGTGAAACAAAGTTAGATCCCTGCCTTATTTATATCTTGAGACACAGCCTTAAGTAATTCATGGCAACCCACATGATGCTCTGCTGAAAATACACTAAAGCCTGCTAATATTTACTGTATAGCTGTAGATATATTTTTATTTATGTATTTAGATATTTCACTTTATGGTTTCCCAACTATTCAATAAAGATTGCATATTCATTTAACCTTTTCATTCTGAGTAGGTTTGTTGGTTTGGGGTTTTTTTTCTAGGAAATCAAGTATAATTTTTAGCAAGTTTATCTCAGATTATGAGCTTGCAAAATAAACAATTCCAAGATATATTGTTCCATTTTCTGCAAAGAATTATCTTCATAAAGTCACCAAACAGTGGATCATGGATGATACCTCTGGAAATTATCTAGTCCCTCTGCTCAAGCATGGTCATCTAGAGCAGTTAGCCTGGGAATATGCCCAGTCAGGTTTTTAATGTCTCCACAACCTTTCTGGGCAACTTGCTCCAGTGTTTGATCATTGTCACAGTGAAAAAAAAAAGATATTTTCTTCCTCCTTAAACAATTTTTTTTGTGCTTTATTTTGTGCCCATTGCCTCCTGTCCATTCACTGAGAAGTATTTGACCCCCTACTCTATTTTCATCCTGTGATGTATTTACACACACCGATAAGGTTCCCTGTGCTTATCCTCCTCTACATTGTACAGTGTTATCCTTCTCATCCTCTCCTTATATAGCCAATGGTCCAAGCCCTTAATCATTTCCGTGGGTCTTCTCTGCACTTGATCCACTATACCCAAATCTTTCCTGACACAAGGAGCAGCACTGGGCACAGCTCTCCAGGTTAAAGTGGAAGGATCTACCTCACCCAACCATCAACTCTCTTTGTAATGGACTTTGTTAGGATGCTCTTAGACCCCTCTTGCAAAAAGACACACTGCCATTGCTGCCTCATCATCAACTTTCTTGCTCTCCAGACCCCCCAGATCCTTTTCTGCAAAGCTGCTTTTGGCCAGTTGGCTATGAGCATGTAGTGGTGAAGACATGACTTGCTTATGTTCTGGGAACTGCTTGTGTTCTGGGGATGCTCCAGCAGTTCAGGGTGGTTGGTTAAAGGTCCCCACGAGGGTCTGGCCTTGTCAGTGTGAGGCTTCCCCAACTGCCTGAAGAAAGCCTCTCTACCCCTTCCTGATCAGGCAGCTGGTAGCAGACGGCTTTCACTGACTGTGTTCTGCTGGCTAATCTGCTCACACTTTCACAGGCAGAACCCAATGCATCTCAGCTGCTTGCTCACATGAGGGGTGTGTGTTAGTGTACAGATGGCCTCCATTTGTTCCAATTTCCTGAGAAAAGTGCACAAGTATTTCCCTTGTGTGTATCACTAGGGATGGCCCACTTTTCAGGGTTGTTTTTTTGATTAAGAGGTTTCTCTTGTCCACGTTTGCACCCTTTGATAGCCAACCCTGTTTACCACTTTCTTACTGAAATGAGCATCATCATCTCTCTCTTTTTCATTCCCAGTTTAAAACTCTCTTCACCAGGTAGGCCAGCCTATTGGTAAAGACACTTTAATCTCACTTGGTCAGATAGATACCTCCTCTTTAAAACAGTCATTGGTCCTCAAAGATGTGAAAATTAAGTCCCTGATGTCAACAGGAGTTGCACTTATCTATAGTTATAGATCTACAGGTGAGGCAGGAGTCTCACAGAAGATCCAATCAATTAAACAGCTAGGCTAAGTAACAATAACCAGCCACCAACAACCTCCTGCATAAACTTATGGACTTGAACTCGCACTGGAAAAATAGTTACAATTTCTGTTATCTGTGAAATTGGTTCTCTGCTCTAGCACCAGTGCTATAAAACTATATTCATCTAATGATTTCCAGACTGAAGCAAATGAGTGAAAGATTGCATTCGTGGAACCAAAAATGTAAATCAGGTTCTGAGTTACATGTAGCTCCTCTTCCCAAAGTACATTATAATTTTAAACACCTCTGCAATTTTATCACTAATGAATATTATTTTGCCCGTCCCAATCCATAAAAATGTGAATAGGAATGAAGAGCCTAGATAATACCCATAATATCTAACATCTCTTTTTTAAAATATGTGATCAAAAACCACATGTATCCAAGCACAGTCCATGAACGTTGTATTGAATAGAGTTTTATTTTGACCCTATTTACCATCCTCTTCTCATAAACTGCTAAAGATGGACTACTTCTCCTTGAAGGACCTTGAAATTACAATGAACAGCAATGAATTGTTAGTGAGCTATTGTCTGATCCACAATCCTATCTCCTTTTGTATTCTAAAAGTCTAAAGCACATAATTTCATCCAGGTACAACATGTAGGGGTTTTGTTTTGTTTTTTTATGAACTTCTCATGACCATATGGGTTGATGGATCTAAACACTTTGGAAATATCTTCACAAGAATTACTTTTCAATTAAACATAAAATCATATACCTACATTTTAATCAAGCAATCCTGTTGTACTCTTAACAAAGAAGTCATGTCCTTCAGATGTAAACATTCCTTCAAAAGTCACAGCCGTATTCTACAAGATTTATTGAAAGTACATCGAGTTTCCCTACAGTGCAAATAGAAGGCAGCCATATTAAATTTTCAGGAATTATCTTTTCAAAGATTAACTCCAGTAGGGGCACTTCAAGTCTCTTTCCATCTACTAATCTCACACCACATTGTATATCAGAGCAAAGGTTCCTGCTAAGCAGAAATATAGAACAAGAATCAGTATTAATTAATCAGTATTAATAATTGTCATTTCTTCTGGTTAAATTTTTTATTTGGTGAAGACTATTATTCATGATAATAAGCAGAAGAAAAAGATCTTTGTGAAACAACAGAGTTTTTTCTTGTGATTACTAGGCAGGAACAAAAGTCAAACATTCAACTGTGTTTGTTCATTAACACTGCATGTGCATGAAAGTCTTTAAAAAAATAGTATAGTTTGGGCTGTATTCTATCTCATATGCTTTTATACAGTTTTGGCTCTGGAGGTCTTCACTGAAAATTTGAATTTATTATCAAAGAAAGTATTTGCCGCACAGTAAACAGGTGCCAGGTAAAAGAAAGGGAATTTGCATTAAGCAAGTAAATGCTCTACCATCCAAAGAACATAATAAATCTGTCACAAGGGGAAATTTTCCAAGTAAAATATTAAAAGAATGTTTGCTCCTCCAAACCTCTGAAGACTTCAAATAAGTAATTATCTCAAAATTAAAAACATAAAGGAGAAGGAAATCAAATAAAAAACACTAAAAAAAAAGACTTTTCCTGAAATCAAGGGACTAACTCAGTAATCACACAGAAAAATACTTTATATTTCACTACATCTAAGAATCATACTGTGAGTAAAGTACTCCCTTCCTCATCTTATACAAAATTTATGGATAATCACTGAACAAATTGGGGAAAATTTCTTATGGTCTAGGGAACAGTAGTTTCCTTAAACTAAATGTGAATCCTGCTGCATGGAAAAAAACAGCATAAAATGTATCAGTCTGAGGGAATTGCACTGCTTTCATATTATATATGAATAATGTATACATAACTGAGATACAGTAGAAGCTACTAAAATCTATTCAGTGTTTAGTCAAACCGTTAGTCTAAGCCAAATCTTAAGAAAATTGCATAAAACCATTATAACACATGATATTGCGAACTGTACCAAAACATACGATATGATGAACTTACAGCAAAGTAAGTTCAATATGGCCAATTATCCAAAAGTAAAGCTAGTAAGCAGCAATTCCCATCTAAAACTTACCAAGTACTTTATAAGCATTTTCACAACATACAACTCAAATACAAACCCTTTGAACAAAGCCTTAATCCAAAGTTTTATATTTAGGAATAGGTCACAGGACAAATAAAGTCATACATCAAAATGTTGTATTTTGAAAAGATATTTTTAAGAAATAGTTTATAATTCTCTATATGTGCACACATTGTTGAAATTTTACTTTAACTACTTTTTAGGGCAGCAGAGACAATAATACTCTAGAAAATGAATAGCTTTAAGAGTGTAATTGTGAAATGCACCAAGTTACAAGTGAAAATCAGTACTCAAGGAGGTCTTGTCTAAGTGTAGAAGCCTTCACAGGTGATAGTGATGGAAGACAAACAAATAATCCATTCTGACTTTTCCAGACTGGCTTGATTTATCTGAGATACCAGTTAAGGGAATGTCATGTTTTTCATGAAAATTTAGGTTATTTTACAAGGAAGCAGGAAGCCCAAATAAGTACTAAACTGCATAATACCATTTTTAATCTCATGACATACCTGGAAGTCCTCTAGTGAAAAGGTACCTCAGACCAAATGGCCAACCATTCTTCTCAAAGACATAGTTCAAGTTTAGGCAGAAAGGGTAACACTGAGGAACACAGAAGCTGAAGACATTCTTTCCAGGGGTGTCTGAATCCTAAAGATCACAGAGACTTTTAAAGAGATTGGTCAAGTCAGGGAGCAAAGAAAGAGCTTATGATTTTAGAAGATGCTACTTTCCAGCTGAAAGAAAAAATAAAATATCTTTGGCAATAATACATCTTTGGCTAGATAAGAAATAAGTTAATTAAAACAAATAACGAACA
Organism: Brachypodius melanocephalos; assembly: GCA_013398615.1. Taxonomy (NCBI): domain Eukaryota; kingdom Metazoa; phylum Chordata; class Aves; order Passeriformes; family Pycnonotidae; genus Brachypodius; species Brachypodius melanocephalos. The sequence continues at coordinate 14,160,375 of VZSR01003371.1, read as the reverse complement.
AACCACAACAAAATACAAACCATCAAAGAAGTCCCTAATCACTTCCCCTTACAATCCACAAACTAATAATAACACACCTGCACAAATTATTCGAAATCCTCAAAGGCAAGACAATAATAATGTTATCAAATGTAATATATACATCAGGCAAAATAATATGAGCACAGATGGGCTATCAGCAGGGTACATTATTATTGATACTGGGCCCCATTTTTATCAAACATTTTCATCAGTTACCTGGATGATCAAACCCAATGCATCTTATGAATTATTTTAATTCAAGGCAACAGTTTTCATGAACATTAGAAAAGCCTCAGTCTAAAATTAGTCTGAGAAATCTGTGGTCTACACCTATGGAAAGCTGAATTTAGTACAGCAAATCCCATGCATCTGTGCATGTTTGAGAAGTGACTGGCTGAAAAAGAGGTTGCTGAAAAGGCCCTGAAAGATAAGGTGACCTCCAGGTTGAGTATCATAAAGCAAGGACACACTTTCCTTGCGAGTGAGGCTAATCACACACTGGGCTACGTTTTAAGATTAAAAAATCCTGATGTTTTCTTTAGGCTTTTATAAAAAGTTTTTGTATTCAAGTTGTGAATATATAATCATCAATCTTTTGTTTTGTCACCCTGTATGACACCAAGCTTTGGAAATTTCTTTATCCAAAGTAATTTTCTGTGCTCATTTACTCCCAGAACAGGGCTAATGTCTCACTTTCATTCAGAAGGTTCCATCCCCCAGAGCATTGTAGAGTACCATTTCTGAAAAATTCAGCAGACAACTTTCCACTTCCTAGGTGTTGTCTTTGTGTACTTGCAGACTTTGCAAGTGGAATGAGTATCATCCATCACAATATCTGAAAAACTAAATCAGATCTGATAAAAATTTATAAATACCTAAATATAAATAATGCTAAGTGTCTTGTCTATTGTACATATGAATGAGCATATCTAGACCCTCTCAGGTGTGGACATGCACAAGTCAGTGTAGACAGTTTATCTGGATTGCAGGCTAATTGCTCCATATATACAGAAATTGTTACAACAGGACTAGCTCCATGCAGAACTGTGCCATCTCCACTGAGGCTTATCAGCTCCAGTGCAGCACTGTGCAACCAAGCAGAGCCACCTCAGATGGTATTCACTGGATGTTGAGACTGGGATTGAGGTCAAGCACAGAGAAGCATTGCCATTTACTCCACAAACTGTTGTCCCAGCTGAGTTCATCAACTGATTACAAAAAGAGTCTCTCTCCTCTTCCCCATCTGTTTCTGGTATCAGTATGCAGCAGTGGCTAACAGCTGAAAGGCAGTTAGGAACAGATGCAATTTTTTCACCATTAAAATTCACGATAAAAGCAAGCCAACTAGAGGCACCAAAACTCTGGCTCCATGTCCAGTGGGTGCTCCAAGATTAGAGTTTGGGTTAAAATGTGTGTGCTCTGGGTCAGCCTTAACATACAATACAGGATATGTTGTGTATGGATTTAAGGAGCCAGATGGAGCCAGAGCTAATATGTTGAATATATAAAACCACCAACTGGATGGGAAGTAAGCAGGTTAGAAATACACGGAACACATATATTGCACCACCTTCTCTTTTTGTGCCGCTAGTTGTATCAAAGCTACATTAAGATCATCAGTAATTCAGGGACAGAATTTATTTTATTTCTTAAGGAAGTTACTGGTTTCCTGTGATATAAGCTGTACCTAACATCTTTATCATTTGCATAAAAAAACCAAGAATTCGTAGCATATTGTGATAGTATCTGTTATTCTCCTGGATATATCAGTTTCAGTGTTGAAGATCATAGCCCAAAACCACCTGTGTTGTATGGATAAATAAAATCTGTCAGAATGCTCCTGTAAAATATCATGTCTATTATCATTTAATTATACTATTATGCAAATGTTTCTGGAGAATATCTTATGCTATGTACTTCTTTCCTTATTACTAGCTTTTATTTCAAGAAAAGTCATGAAAATTGAGTCTACTGAACCACCTCTCAATTTACCTAGGAAAAAAATTCATTTTAGCAATGTGAGTTTGATACAGAAAAAGTGGGGCCTTTAGGTATGTGTAATTTGAGTTATGGTAGACTAATTTTGTCACTGCCTAATAAAAGTTTCTTTGATATACTTTTTGACAAGTCCAGAGCATTGGACCAGCTGCATTTTAAAGGTCTTTCTATGTGGGCTTCTCCCACTGCTTCTTTTCCATAAAGAGCTTTTGCCATTCCAATCTATGTGCACAGAGCAATCTTAACTATTGAGTCCTGCTTGAATATTTCTACTCTATTTTAGTAATATCTTTCTTATTTGAATTTAGAAAGGTTAACGACATCTTAAAAACAGTCCTTAAGAAAAAAAATAAATGCAAAGTAATTACACTCCCTCAGAAGAGGTAAGTGCAGAGTCCTCCAAGTTCTCTTTCCTTAACCATATTGTTAATAAGAGTTTGCCATGCAATAGAATGAATAAGTCTGAAAGGTTTTTGCCTACATTTACAATATTATTATGTTAAGGTTAGTTACTGTGGAGTGCTCCAAGTTACTGTGTGCTAGCAAGCTTTGTAGAGAGAATATAAGACTCATTGTGGCTAACTTTGAATAAGAATGCTTCACATAAACCTATTAAGAGATGCTATGGTTCTATGGGTTTAAAACAAACTGAATACTCAACAAACGAGAAAGATGAACTGCTTTTGTACATACTGTGCTACAATTTTTTATTACATAGTTGTACATTTATTCAAATGCTTGAAAAAAGGCTTTATTTCATTGAAGTGTTATGAAGTACATAGATTGCAGGTAGTGAAAAGTGGTAGACCATTCATACCTTTCATAATAAGGATTCTAGGTGAGTGAGAAGAAACAAGTGCCAGACTTTTCCCCTTGTGTTTCAGGTTCTTTGATCTGAATAAGTGGTGCAATACTATAAATCAGAAAAGAAAAAGATAGCTGATACCCACACTTGGGAAATGTGGTTTTGACTACAGCAATTTTTCCTCAGCTCTCCATAGAGTTTGTATTTACACCAAATGTCTAGAACACAACACCCTCTTGCTACAGCCCCTGTCATATTAGGCCATTCACATGCACAGGTCAGCATCTCTTAGTGGCATATCTGGCCGTACATTTGACAAAATACTTGTTTATCATGGACTAAGTCCAGCTCTGACTGAAATAAGGGGAAAGACTCATGTGGATTTAAGTAAGAGTTGGTTTAGACTCCTTCTGAGCACTAAGATTTATGGCATCCTTAACATTTCATTTCCTCAGTTTTAAGCATTTGGGTTTTGTAAATGACGTGCTGGATAAATACACTGTTGTCACTTAGCAGACATAACTGTGTGAAAAGAAGTCTTTTACTTTCAGATAAACTGAAGATGGTGTATTATGGTCTGTTACTCAGCTGGCATAAACTTGCATAGATCCATGAATCTCAGCTGGCTTCCAAATTCTTGATCTGTCAGCAAATGGAATTCAAGAAGAAAGTTTATGTTTCTTTGAAGATAGCATGTATGTAGGTGCAGGTCAATTACCTGAGATATAGCCTGAACAAGAAAATAGTAGATTACAGGCTTTCTAGATAAGGTACCTATTATTGGATCCAAAATATTCTCTTCTAAAGCACAGAAATCACAGAATGCACATTACAGAATAATTTTTAGAAGCTCATGAAAAACAAATGCTTATCAGATAAACAAAAAAGTTTTGAACATTTGGCTAGCACCTGAATGGAATGATTCTTATAAATTGCAACATTTAAATGTTAGGGCATTATTGAAGTAGTTCCTGTGCTGTTGTTGTTTTCTTCATTCCAGAAAGACATGTCTGTATTATATACACCAAAATAAAATTATTATAATAATTTCCATTAAAAATTGAGGGGTTTAAAGTCCTGAAGTCTAAAACCTAGTTTTGCAATCCAGGAAGAAAATCTTCCTGAAAATAAGTTTTCATCATAATAGTTTCACCAGCTTTTTGAGTTATAGGAGATTAAACAGTAAACAACCCTCACTTTATTGCATTTTTGTTTTTCTGTAAAAGCCAATCTCAAAAGAAAAGTGGATGCAGAACAGAGTAATTTCATTGTCAGGACTAGGACCGTTCTGCCTCTCTTGCATGAGAGAACTAAAGAAGCTGATCTGACCTATCAGAGTGAAAAGAAGTTAGTGGCTTGGCTCAATAGGAAAAGGTTTCCTTGACAGATTGAGTCAATCAGTGCAGGAATATTATTACAGAAGCAGGCATTACCAAAATGCTTTCTGAGATTAACTATTTGAATAATGCTTTTTTTTTTTAAGGTATTGTACTTGTACAGTTCAGATGTAATTAAATTAATTATGTGGTATTAAAAATATATATTCAGGCAATAATTTTTACTTCACTCTAACTACTTAGCATAAGCTAGTTTGCAAAATGTCATCAGCAGTGTATGCACAGTTCAGAATATAGGACCATCATTTTTCCATTTAAACAATTATTTCCATGCTTTGTTCTCTCCTTCCTTTTTTAAGAGACAGTTTAAATATGACAGAAAACTGTGAACAACAATTACTATAATGGATAATATTAAGGGCTTGAGCCTGTTTCCACAGATCTTGGCAGAAGTTTCCTTATGGACTTCAGCATAAGCAGGGACAGCTGCTAGGCTAACCACATACATTACATTAATTTTTCATAAGGACACATCCAATGCTCACTGATTTGAGATGAGGCAGCTGCCCAACCCTTCTCAAGTTGTAGGGAAGAATGTTATCAAAACATTTACATATGGCTTTTCACCCTCACTTTTATTACCTGTACAATCTGATGTAGCACAGTCAGGTGAGCTGAGGCTTGGTATCATTCATCTTTTTTTCACTTGAATAAGCGTGGTACGTATTATAAACTATCTAATCAATTTTAAACCTGCCAAGGTTTTTCCATACAGCGGGGGAAAAATTTAGTCAATTTTGGTGTACACAGAAATGGAAGAAAGGAATGTATTCAGCGCTTGCAAATGATTAACATAGCCATCTGTTTCACCTACCTGCATAATTGTCAGCTAATCAATTGCTAATTGCAAGTGTCCAGTTGCTTAACAGCATTGTACCTACAATTGCAATTCATTATCCTAAACACTGTAAAGATCATCAGACTCTGAATTATTTATTTCCATGAGAAAACAGTGAAAGGAAGATGTCAAAGGAAAGCAAGGAGTGGAGATACAGGTAAGGAGGGAGGAGGGTAGGGAACACAGATGTGAGTAACTATGAGATGCAGAATGTGTAGGATATTCAAAAGTAAGGCACAATGACAGGAATTATTTGATTGAACAGGGATGTGATGGAGAAGGTGACAGGTGGAAACTGGAAGAGGACAACAAGTTTTGAGCAAGGGTAGGCAAAAGAGACAAAGGGTTATTGAAAGAGGAATTGGGAACTCTAGCACACAGGGAGAAGACTGCAGAACATGCAGTGGATGTGGTCAGTTCTGGTCAGATTGTCAATGAGGTTGTCTTGATGGCTTCTGTAATACTTTCATTATCCTCAATTATAGATTTACTTTCTCAAAGTCTTTGGTGAATGGTTTAGCATGATGTAACAATGTATTTCTCCGGTATTATAAGACCAATGACCTTTCTGCCTCCAAAATATGAACTTGACAGGTGCCATTATTCCAGAAATCTCTTGTAATGAGATTCTGATCTGTTCAAAGAAGAATTTTGAAATTTTACTCTTAAAGCAAAAGATAGTAAAAGGTAGAGAGAATAGAAATTGAATCTAATCTCTGCTTCATTGTTTAAATGCATTAATTTTCTGGAAAATACAGCCTAGGAAAGAATAATGCATCTGTGACTATTCTGGTATCATGTATTTGTGTATTACAAGAGATGTAATTTTCTTTATCCTAACTCCTTTCTCTAAGCAATTTACTTACATGCAAAGAAAAAGTCCATGTTAAGTTCATCAGAAAGATACTGGACGAATATTTAAAGAAAATCTGGGAAGCAAGAGTTATGTTTTATATACATTGTTTAAAAAACAACTGATTCAACATAAAGAAAAAGAAATTTTAGGAGAGCAATAAAATAATAATCTTTTACTCTTAACAATTTTATCAGATATTCTCATTATATCTGCATTACTTTGGAGATAATCCATTAAATAGACTTCTGATTAATAATTTAATTGTACCCATTTGTATTAATATTTGTACCATTGTAAAAGGAATGAAATAATTGTATCATATAAAGAGTCACTTCACTGAGGAGTTTAAGCCTAAAACAAGAGGTTGTAGACTCAATGAACTGTGCCCAAAAGGTTTAATGGAATCATGGAATTATTAACGTTGGAAAAGACTTCTAAGTTCAAGTCCAACTGCCAGCCTTGTACCACCACCACGTCCACCACTAAAAGGAGTCCTCAAGTGCCACATCCACTCGTATGAAAATATTCATCTGATAGGAACTAGCCCTGCCCTGGAAGCAGCCCAGCATTTGTTGAAATGGAAAGAATTATTTCTGTTGCCTATAGCATTTCATATAAGATAAATGAACAGGAGAGCTGAATTAGAAATACTTATTTAATTTCTTATATTTTCCAAATCTTTTCATCTAATCACAACTGTTTCAACATGTCTAACATTACTTGATCCAGCTGCTAGGAACACCTTCCTTGGAGACACAGAGACACAGTATCTCACCAGGAATCTAGGTCTTTAGGAATCCATTCTTCATTACTGATTTGAAGTATATTCTGGTTTCAAAAATATGTAGGACATACAGTATGAATTTGCTGTGTGGAATTAAGTAGTCTCCCCTGGACAATGTTGGACGTGGAAAACATTGCAAAACATTGTTTAGTTTGATTTTCATTTTCACATTTACAATATGCTGCACTTGATTTTGTAAAATGATGTGTGATTTCTTGCAGCTTATTTTGGTTTAGGAACAGAGCTGGTATTCAAGAAGTTTGGTTTTTGATAAATAGAAATGGCTAAACAAATTTTGCCCCTGTACTCATTCTCACTTTTCTTTGGTTTTTGGGTTTTCTTCAGTTGGTTTTTTTGGTTTGTTTTTTGTTTTTAACAGCTTTTGTGAAATTATGCTTCAAATAATTTAATAGAAGTCATTAATTACTTAATTTGCTCAAGCTTTAAAGAGTCAGTCAATGACAACAAGCATCCTTTCCTGTGATTCACCTGAGCTAATAAAATTTGGAAATAATAAAAAAGATGAATATATATTTCTCATCATCTCTTATTTATAGAAAATTTTACAAAAATACACATAAATAAAGAAATGTCATTTGTTAATGAAGAAAGATTTTTGCCACACTGCAACTCCAGAAATAATCAGAAATTGCTTATATTATTCTTCACTAAAGTGACCTTATGTTGGCACTATAATGTGTCAGAGAAATTTTATATCTATATATCATTCTTCTAAGTATTTGATAATACTGAGAACTGAGCCAGTGGCCTTAAAAACAAACAGCAAAGCTACCTGAAATATGAATAAATGAGTGAAAATTACTTTCATTCCAGAATGTTTTTATTTCTGCTTCTATGTTGCAGGCAATTTTTAAAAGGAATTTATAACTTAGATCTTAGGAAGAGAGCAACAAATCTGTAAATATCAGTGTGAGAGCAGAGGTCGCATAAAGAAGAAAAGATAAAAAGTATTTCTGAACTGATGTTTCTCCTACACAACATTCAGTGTCTGAGATTTCCACCTGCATGCAAATATGAATAGTTACTCCATAAAGTTGGACAGCATTACCATTTCTGAGTCAGATCAGTCTCTCCAGAGATAGAAATGGCCCTAAGTTTTGCCATCCTGATTCCAGAGGCCCTGAAACCATTTAGTATCCCCAATATAAACCAGAGCACCCTGGAAAACACTGTATGTCAGCTTTTAATGGTCTCTGAGGCACATTTTGTTGTCTTGAGTCACTGCAACAAAGCAATCCAAGCACAGTGTCTTACATCCATCCCTCCTTTAGATGTGTGTATATATAGAGAAATTATATTTGGGTCATTTACCCTGAATACATTAATAACCTCCTCAATGAGAAGTACTCCATAGAAACAACTGCAATTTTGTATAAGATATCATTAGTATTCATTCCTCCATAATCTATTATTGAGCTGTTCCAATTGTGCTTTAATTAGTTCTTGATTTTATAGCTATATCTGTATCTAATTTTCTCTTTCTCTAGCTCTACTTACACCCAACAATTTTGCAACAATTTAGTACATCTTTGAAAAACTACAGAGATAAAAGATAGTTTGTATAATATCTACTATTACATATCTGAATAGGAAGAATGAAAATTTATCATACTCAACAGAAAGTTCAAGTGCTGTCCAGACTAACTAGGAAGATCTGTGAAATTTTTGTTTGTTTGGGTTTTTAGTTTGTGATCCTTGACCTAATCCTAAGCATTTAATTCTTCAGACTTATGTATTTATCTTTGGTCAATAGAGTAACAGAATTAACAAAACAGATATAGAGGGCAACACTAGGGTTAGAACTGGAATGTTGTATTTGTGTGAGTTAGATGAGAAACAGCAACCTTGGGGAAAAATACTTAATCTCCATTTCCCTTTTACTTTGTAGAAACAACTATAAAAGTGGCTATTTCCTCATTAACAATACTGACAATAAGACAGCAAGACCACTGAAACAGAGGAGATGAGTGCGTATGAATTAAATATTAACGTTAAAATGAGATTGGTTCAATGGCAAGAGTTTGCAAGTTTGCTTTTTTTAAAAAAAATAAACAACAAACTAATCTTAATTACTCCCATAAAATCAGGTGAAATTACATTAGAACATGGCTCTCTGTGGGTGTAATACATAGCTAAAATGTCTCTCTCCAAAATATGTGACTCAGGATAATTAATAATTAATTAATAATCCCAGATTTAATGGCAATGGCTGGCCTGAAAGGGACACACCTGAAAATCTCCACACCTCCTATTTGCCTCGGAAAGATATTGAAAAATCAAGTAACTTTTTCAAGAATTGAAATATTAACATGGGTAAATGAAATGCTAAGGGAAAATTGAGGAGGATTGCAAGGAAAAGGAGGAAAGGAGACTGGATAATCTTTCCTTTACAAAAGAATATAAATAAGAAAAGTTTATAAGATGGACTGACAGCAATGTAAAAATAGTTAATGGGGGAGAGAAATTGATTTAAATTTATCAGATAATTGCATAAAATATTTCTATGACTTACAATTTAAAACAGGCAATTTTAGACTAGGATAAAACTGTGTTTTATTACAGCACTGAGATTAATTAAGAATTGGAACAGTTTATATATGTGCATCTCTGCCACACATTTGAAAAAACAGACTGAAGCTTTTCCTTCTAAAAATCATAGAATTAAAACATCAATTAATTAAGAAAAAAATCCTCCAGCACTTGCCAATTAATCAGAGATGATGTCAGACTGGATTATAACAAGGATTTTTTTCAAGCCTTGGAATCTGTGATATATTTGAACTCTGGTTTTCTTTTCTACAAACTCTTCTCTTCTCTACTCCTGTTCCTCCAAATTACATCTTTTCACACCATATTCATTATTGTTCAAGTTTTATTTTCAGGTGAAACATTATACAAATTCCCAAAAATAAACCAACTAAAAAAGCCCAGCAACCAAAAGGTTTCTATTGTATAAAAAGAAAGTACGGGCAAAGAAACAGACCAGAACAAGGGATAAAAATAACAAAACAAATGGATAAACCCAACAAAATGTCCGAGATTATGGCAGGTCAATGGCATCAATAGTCTGAAGGTCTGTCTATAAATTGGATGATTTGGTTATAGTTTTCAAGGAGGGAAAAGAAGATGAAAGCTAAGTGATCAGAATTGAATTGAGAGGAAGAACAAAGAACAGATTGGGAAAGGCAACAGAGGAGGGAGAAGAAAGTCTCTGATGATAACAAAGGGTGGTTCCCCAGTGGAAAGAGAGATCAGGGAAAAAATGTCAAGTGTTTGGGAAAAAATCCAAGATCTGGATTTTACTGATGAGATTAAGAGATCACAGTTGCTTCCTGGCTCCTGCTCATCTCTCTGTGGAGGCAGGACATGAAGCCAATGGCCACAGTTATTAAGCAAGGGCTGGTAACTTCCATGTCTGAAAGTTTCACAATCACAGTTTCACCATTAATCCTTTTTCAGAATTTAACACTGACTCAGGTTTCTTTCAGTAAAAATTTCTTCCACCTGGTTGTCTGTTATACATCCTATTTTAAAGCCTTATGAGACTATTTGAGTTCAGGCATTAATCAGTAAGCCTTTCTGTTAACTTCATACCCTGGTTGAACATGTGTGTCTCCAGAACCCAAGGACCATTCCTCATTATTTTGTCTGACATTTTATCACCAGGACTCTCCTTCCATCCCCTAGCTGCAGTGGATTCTGTGCAAATAAATGCATCTGCTGTAAGCATCTCCTCCAGTCATACCCAAGATTAGGTCTTGTACAAATACGAGTTCTAACTAGTGTCGGTTGCTTGTTTCGCACTTGTAGACAGATGCCATCAATCTAAAACAATCAGCTGGACCTAAATATTTCACTGTAACTGCATTACCTGTAATGGAGTTAATTTCCTTTACAGTGTCACCAGAGACTTTGAAGTGGTTTCTTAGTTACAGAAACAAATTAATTCCTAATTAAATTAGGGGTTTTTAAGATAAGACATCGTCGTAGCCAATAGTATCCCTAACTATATACTTTTGTACTTTTTTGGGAATACCTTAATACATTTGTGTGATGTAACTATAACCCTGCCAGTTTTATCATGCTTTTAAGGCACATGAAGTTATTTCATTCCTCTTTTGCCAAAGTGAAAAAACCCCTACAAACCCTGCACTTTCCCATTATCATTGGTATGAGACAGGTGAAAAATCTGTATATTTATGAAAAATGGATCAAAGCCTTCCTGTGTTGATCATAGGACACTCTCATCCATCAGTGTAATTATGTTAAAAAAGTAATATTTAAAAATCAGTGTTTGCCAAAACTAAGTGAGCATGCCCAGGGGCACTGTGAATCTTGAGGAGCAGCTCCTACACTCGCAGGCAATCAGTAGCATTTTCCTCTCAGATATCATGGGTCTGGGTTGACTGAATGTTGTCAACCAGCTTTACCTTCCAGAACTTTTAGGATCCTTCTCAGAAAGCCATCTAAAGTAACCAAAAAATGAGACAGAAACAAACAATTCAATTAAAAAAAAAAACAAACAAACAAAAAAACAAAACAAAACAAAACAAACCAACAAAAAAAAAAAAACAACAAAAAAAAAAACCACCAACTCAAAACTCAACAACCCCACAACTGTGGATTACCTCAATTCCAGGTTCCCAAAGTCTGGATAGCTAATTTAAACAGGGGATTGTGTGGTGGGGTAGCTTTGCCAAACAGCCAGAATCCCACCCATCTCTCAGTCAGTTGCTTCAGTCACTCACCCACCCTATCACTCGTCCCCTTAAGTGGGGAGGGACAGAAAGCAGGCTGAGAAAGATCATTGGCTGAGATAAAAACAGGGAGATTGATTACCATCTGCTACTGTGATTGAAAGACACTTGGCTTCAAGAAAATACACTTCAAATAGAGTTGGATTGTGAGAAGTGAAGATAAACATTAAAAATAAGAACTTTTCTCATCTTTCTTCCAGACTCAGCTTCACTTTGGGTTTCTCTTTTTTTTTTCTTTACTACTACAATATGACAAGACATAGGAGAAAAAAAAAAAAAAGGAAACACTTAAATAAAAGCTTTTAAAATAATGAATAAAGGATGATAAGTATAACCAAAAATGGAAAACAAAAGGCAGAAGGAAAGAACAACTTTAAAAGTAACATAAGAACATAATTGCTTTTTCTGGTCTAGAATGGTGTTTGTATAATTCTTAAGATTTTAACCAAATTCCTTTACCAGAAAACTACATCTGTGTAAAACATATTTTCCAGTTTAACCAGGTTAGAAGGACCACATTAATTTTCTACTTCACTGCAACATTAAGTAATAAAGTAAGATGTCTTTAAACATAATAATTCAGCAGAGTTATAGGTTAACTAGATGTGACCTGTTACATCCCATTTCCTTTTTGATTCTTGATATTGAATATGGCAATTCCTATAGCAACATTGTGTACTTTCAGATAAAAACTTTTTTTTCCCCTTGGTCTAGAATGGCTTTTCTCCAAAAAAATAAAATAGATGCAAATTATAGGTAACAAAATTTTGTACCCTATGCAATATCTGCAGGTGAATATTAAAACAGAAAAACCAAAAAACAAACAAAAAAAACGCTCTTTTTTTATAATTAAAGACAAGCAAATAAAATTGAAATAGTAGTCAACTTATAATTATCTTAGCTGACATGTTTAATCACTGGTGGAATGTTTAAAAAAAATTATAATTCTTTCCCTCCCCAATTTTCCACAGAGATTATGTGACTTCTTAATCAGATAAGAGCAGAGGATGCATCTAGAATCAATCTTATAATGATATATGCATAGAGAATAGGAAAGAAAGTGATATTACATGGATGAATAATTTTATATATATATGTATATATATGTATTTATATGTATAATTTGTCTGTAACAGATATCAAGGAGTTGCTTTTAAGCTGAGCTATTCTAATATCTGAAATTATATTCTGTAAATGTGATTTGTCACTTCCTCAGGAATTTTTTTTCGTCTGCAGCTGTAGGACCCAGGATTTTAGAAAGTAACAAACCTGAAAATAAACTTCATTTAAAAGAGTTGTAAGTCTCTTCCACAGGTTTCCTGTTTCATCTTTGATGTTTGTTTGAGTTTCAGGAGAGACTGGAATATAGAAAAGTACCGAGTATGTTAACAGGGTTAAGTAGAGAACAGAGTAAGTGAAGTGTTTTCAGTATTTCCAGTCTCAGAGCTTATCTGAAAAAAGTAACATTACTAGTGATATACAAATATGCAGTAAGAACAGCATTGACACTTATAAGTTATTACATCAGTTAACTTCTCAGTCTCAGTAAATGCTTGGCCCTACACACTCTTCCAAAAACTATTGTCTTCTTTTCCATGATATTGAAACCAGATGAAATTTTTTTCCTGCATCTATCTGACCCTAAGCAACTATTCTCCTTGTCATTTTAATTGAATAATTCTGTGTTTTTCAGTTGTTTCTTAAAGCTTTGGATTACTCTGAAAATCATGTCCCCAGACTCAAAAGTGCACACCAAACTGAAGTGTACATGTTTGTGGGCATTTTGGCCTTTTTTTGGTGTTTGACTTTGGGTTAAGAATTGATGACAAAACATAAAGTTATTATTGAATGCTGTTTATCTTATCCAAGGTCTTTCTTCAGTTAATGCATATGAAAGTAAAAGCTTTCAGCAGATATCATCATTCTATTCAATTTAATACTTCCACTTCAATCAATGAACAAATCGTTGTTTAAAAAGTCTGAGAATTATGAAAGCTGGGATTAAAAGAAAAAATAAAACACTTCCAGATGTCCAGAGAAAAGCAACCAAGAATCACTTTGTGCTTTACATTGAGAGTGTCTGAGTCTGTACTATGAGTACTATTGTCTTCACCATGCCCATTGTAGCTCTAAATTTAATTAAAAATATCGTTCTGAAGACTTCATTCGAATTCAAAATTTTTCAATAAAAAGAGTATTTATTAAAATGCACAGATTAAGATTTATTAAGATGTAATTAATGTAATATATTCTTAAATTATGATTTTTTTCAAAAACCCTTCCCCACTGATATCCAATTTTTTCATTGTCCCGGTCCTCTGAAATTCTGCTGAATTCAGTAAAGGGAAGACCATGCTACCCTACGAGCAGAGCACCAAGCAATGGTTGCCTCAACAGGAAAAATGCCTTGTTACAGAGGATCACTACCATTAGTTTTATTATACTACTTTCTTTGCTATTAACCTTCTTCCCTGTTTAACACACAAGATAGCTTTAACTTGTTCTATTTCTGTTGGGATTTTAGGATATATAAATGTAACTAAAGTAACACCTAAGCTAACAGAAGTTATCATATTCTTTTGGCAGTTTGTGCAGTTGTATATAGTAGCAAGAGCATTAGATTCAAAGTGTCACAGCTTATTTTCTGTGAAAATGCTGAAGTTCACCTAGAAAAGATGAGTCTTGGATCATTTAGAGTTTAAAAACCTTCTGGTGATGAGGAATTATGAAAGGAGGAATTCTAACCTCCTGGAAGATCTCAGGCCCAGCAGTGGCCAGTTTCTGTGATATAACATTTTGTAGCTTTGCAGTCTGGTAGACAACACTTGTAAGACCTTTGGTCCTGGGTCTGTCCTCATTGCTATTTGTGTAAACCAAGAGCGACCTGAAATTATCCCAGCTTTACAGCATTTTCAAAGAGAGGAGAGATAAGCTTGCACATATCACTTACCAGGGATCTTGAAAGCAAAGAGATTGTTTGGCCCTATGAAGATGTTGTCATAGCTATTATGCATTCCAATCTCAGTCTATTTTAAGTTGACTAATTAGGGAAAAGCTGAATACAAAAGAAATGCTCTAGGGTCTCCTAATCTGAAATAATATCAGGCTGTGCTTTATCAACTCACTGGGGCCTGTTTGTGAAGATTATATGCAAGTTTCTATCTGCTTTGGAGGCAGAGCTAAACCAGAGTGAGCTCTGTGTACTGGTAGAAAAACAGTGCTACTCTGTGCTTTTTGGGCGAGCTGATTCAGACTCCTCTAACATGAAAAGATCTGTTTTTATATAAATACAAGGAGAAATACAGGCTCTCAAAATATCTGTCCCATCCCTATTGTACTTTTCTTGTTACTATTCCAGCTCTGTGGAGGTATCTGAGAATTCCAGATTCTTAAATAGAATTTTATTAATTGTCTGTATAAGTGTAAAGCTTAAGGCTCTTAGTGCATTTTCTGTTTAGCTTTCTCTCACATTTGAAATGACAGTCTTTAATTTAAGAATTTTTAAGAGCCTATGGATTTGACAAATCTGATATTGGACTTGGCTTAAAGAGTCTTTGAAATATAATATTTTAGGCATGGAACACATTCCTATTACTTTGCTAACCTGCCAAAGGCATGATTTCATCTGGGTTCTGTTTGGATTCTGCAAAATCTCACAGGAAGCAACTGCAGAAAACTGCTGGAGGACACCTACATTTAAAAAACGTATGCTGCTCTGAGATAAGTTCTCTGTTTCCCTATTCTTCCCCTTTAAAGCTTGTACATGAATGAGAAATACATTGTCATTCAGGGCTGCCTCAACCCAACCACAAGTTCTATGACTGACATCTATGCAAAATGTTGATAGACAAATTCCGTAGTTATTTATCAACACTAAGCAGTCCCTGCAGACATCACTCAGCAACCATATCCCATCATGCAAGCATTCCTATTTCCTTTCAAGCCATTCATTTGTATATGGGAGATATTTAAACAAATAAACTTACCTAGATATCAAAACAGTTGCCACATTCATACATATATAAAAAGAAAACTGCATTTAATAAAAGACTTTCATTTGGATATATGAGAATTAGCCTGCAATATGTGAAGAAGCAGAGAAATAATACCTCCTTCCTCTGTACATACTTTTTCTTATAGAGACAACTAAGTTAAAAAGTTCAAAAGGTAGAATTTATTAACGCATGCATGTGCAGCTTTTTCTCTGTGTAGGACTTATGAATGAGAAATGGGCATAATGGCTTGTGTTACCTATTTCCTTCTAAGAAAAATGGTTTTTATTACCATAAGTATATTTTTAAAGGCAAAGCTCTGTTCGCTTTGTACAAATTCAGGAGAAAAAACTCAACTTATTGTTCTTCCTATTACATTTTTACAGGAACAGGAGGGGTTTGGTGGTTTGTTTTGGGTTTTTTTTGTGGGTTTTTTGTGGTTTTTTTGTTGTTGTTGTTTTGGGTTGTTTTGGTTGGTTTTTTTTTTTTTCCCTGGGACATGAGTAAAAATTTCAGATCTTAGAGTAATTTTAAATGCTTGGAGTATTTAAAACAGCAACACTGCGTTGTATGTCCCACCTATTAATTAAAATATAAAATAATGCATTTTATGCAGTATATTTTAGTATCATGAATTGGCACTTATATTTAGAAAATGTTCATTTGGTAGTTTGTTATGCTGATACCAAATTAAAAAACAAAAACAAAACAAAAAACCACCTCTACAATAAGGCTTTCCTGAGCAATTACTCGACAGCAAGCTGGACTTCTGTTTGTCCCAGTACTCCTCAATAACAGATTAATGTGTTCCTGAATGTTGATTTTGTCCATTTATTTTTTATGAGATGATTCAATTCAGAGTACATAAGACATTCCTTCACTGTCTACTTTTAGGACTCAAAAAATGCTGACCTCTATTTGAATCAGGAGCAGAATTTATCCCAGACAGCTGTGTTGGAGACCTCTTCTTCAGCTTTGGAGTGTTACATCAGCAGTAGGAAGCAGCTTTACAAGAAGGGCTCTGTGTTCTTCTTTTGAAAAGCAAGTGGGGGGGATTTCAGGTGCTGTAGTCATTTACAGGGGTGTGTTCTAAGCCCTGTCTAATGTCAGCTCAGCTCCAGCAGGCAATAGCTGCTTGTCTGCTCCTCTCTAATGCAGTGGAAATCGCAACTGTGGGGCAATAGCTGAGATTTGTCTGTCCAGATTTCCTGAATCCCTCTGTAGCCTCCTTCAGCTACACTCTCTTGCCTCTAGTAATCAGCCCTGATAGCAACTTTTTCTTGAAGACCATTTTTGATCATTAGGGTCAGGTACCTAAGTACTCATACCAAGAAATGAACCCTTAACAGAGTCTTGGAGAATTATGAGAAAAAAAAAATCCAATTCTAATAACTCTGATGTTCACAAAACAATCTGCCCAAAGAAAAAATCCAAACTTCCAAAGTCTCATAAAAATCAGCTTGTAACAAAAGACAAGATGCAAAGCCCTAACAAATGCCTTTTGTGATACCTGCAGATGGGAGATCTGCAAGCAAAAGGCTATCAGTGCAAGAGAAACAGTTCCATGATGGAAAACATGGGTTTGAATTTTCTTATTAGTATACAAATATATTGGGTAGTTTTACCAGTTTCATTACTTACTTCAGGATTAAAGCTGGTTGCAGCCAGTCTCAGTTAGTTCCTTGTGATTAAAAAAGATCTGACAATGGACAAAGGATTTATCACTTCTCTTGCTTCTGTTTCCCTGCTATCTTCTTCTGTCTTGCCTTGTGATAAAAGCCTGAAGTTATACTTGGAAAATCTATACTTAGAAACCCTATTAGAGGTCTACATCAATTTCACCACCTTATGAATTAGAAAAGGTGCTGTACATCACCAACCTTGACATCAGTTTTTATCCCTCTTCTCTCTTCATTGTTCATCAGTTATGGCACACACAGCTTGGATCAAGCTGGCTGAGTTAAAACAGACAAATCCTTCCATTAATATAGCAGAACAATATTTTAGTCACTTTGCCCCTGCAAGACGTTAGGAAGCATACCAGATCATACGGTTACTCAGCCACTCTATGGGATATTTATCCTCAGCGGGGTAAAAGAAACAATAGTTAATTCTGCAGTGGCCAGTCAGTTAATGTGACTCTGAGGCTGATGAATTGGGTCCTCTTCAACGGAAAGGAATTGCTGCTATGCTGCATCTGGGAAAATGTGATTTAGAAGGTGAATTTCCCAACAATAAGCTAATTCTTCTGAGCTCTACCGTTAACACATGATTTAAGCAACACAAGTTACTGCCAACCTTGTGACAACATATTTAGATACAAATTTTCCAACAAAACCTTGGATGCATAAACCCAACTCTGTGTTGCTAGAACTTGGTAAGACTGATTTTCTTTTTTTTTCTTTTTTACAATGAAATGGTACATGAAGTTATTTTATTTCTCTACCTAAGCTCTTCCCACAGTTCAGATAAAATCAAGTACAATAATTATGAATGTATATAATTACACTGCTGGAAGACATCTGATTCCTTCACACTTAAGAAACATGTGATTCATTCAAATCTCATCAGTTCATTAGAGAGCATGTGAATTTCACCCAGAGGGCAACAAATGATATGTTGATAAATCCAAATATCGTAATTTTGTTAGATTGACTGTCACAATGGGAAAATACCTCACTAAAAATACAATATTTTAAAAGAGAAATATGAAGCCAGTCTGCTATAATGAGGCTATAAAATATGTATGTGCATTTTAAGAACCATCCGTTGCCCCATGCAGATGTGCAGTGTACTTGTTATTTCAGGAAGTTAGTGATGCATACCTATGTCAGAGAAGGATGTCGTGCCATCTTCTCATTTCGGTCCACAGGAGACAAAACCAAGTCAGCACTAAGTGAAGAAGATGACGTATTCATATAGAGTGGATTTTTTATTTAGATGGTACTACAGGGTACAGTGGGTCTCTGCAGCTCACAGCTCAGTTAGCTCAGAGGTAGTAGTAGTTCTCACTGCAAACTTACTCATATTTCCACTCTGAGGAATGTTGAGAATTCATCAGGATGCTATGGAATAGCCACTGCAACATGCAGTTGGTATTTGTTAGCACAACTGCCTGAACTCCAGTCGCTCACCTTGTGGGGTGGAACAAGCAGAGCCTTAAGGCAACCACAGTTTCTGCTTTCTGCCTCTGTCACAGCTTTCCCCTGTATGGTGTGAATTCTCCTGGCGCATGTGTTTGGGACAGATTGAATAATGGTGGGAAGAAAGTTGACTCTAAAGTAGATTTACCTCATCCTCAGCCATCTGGGACTGAATATCCCTAAAACAACTTGAGAGTTTCTTGGTATCCATTTCACCATCTCCCTGTTCAATTAAAGTGTTGGTCTTTTACAGACCCGTTATGTCCTTGTATCTAGGCAGATATAAGGTACCATTTGGCACCTTGTGACTGCTGACTCATGCCCCTCACTGTGCCTCTCTGAGGAGACTCTGGCTCAGCCTGCGCTACACTCCAGCCACCAGGTTGAAGTTCTCCCAGCATCTTCTTGCTCATGTTGTACCAGTGCCTTCACCCTCTTGGGAGCCCTTGACTGCACTGACTGCAGCATGGCATGGTCCATGGGGGACTGGGGAGCTCAGACTTGAGCACAGGACTGCAGGTCATCCTTCAGGAGGGAAGGGATTATCCCTCCCTGTGCGTGGGCTGCGCTCCTGCCATGACAGCCCACTGTGCTGCTGGCCATCTTCACTGCAAAGGCAAATTGCTGACTTTCAACTGCTTTAACCTCGGGATACTGGGTCAAGATAGAGTACAGAATGTTCTATACTGTATACTTATAACATATATGTTCTATATTCATTATACTTCATTTGATATTTCATTAGGCGAAGAAAAAAATTATGTGAAGAAAAACCAGTTTTGTCAATAATTAAATGGTGTAGCACAATGCTTTTGCTCCTTGGTCTGCATAGTATCTGAGCGGCCCAACTTATTGCCCATCCTCTGCTCTTGGTGCACAAAACTGCTTTCTGGTCTTGTGTTTTTTCCCTACTCTGTGCCTTTGAGTGGGATATGGATTTAAGGACACCCAAAGAAAAAATTTCTCTGCTCCCTAATTTTAAGGAAAACAGAACCAGTCTTAATTGTTTGCAGGTCTGCAGAAGTTTTTCCCTTGGATTGGGATCAAGATCTGTAAATTTAATAGGCATTTACCACAGATCTCCAGGCATAATCTGATATTAGGCTGTTACTAAATCAAACTGTTGTTCTTTGTTTATGCAAAACTTTGGAAGAAACTTGGATGAAAAACATGTATGGGTCATTCTCTCAAAAAAACAAAGGAGTTGTAGATTGCTTTACTGCTTGCTTTAGGCTTTAAAAATAGTCTGTATTATGTCTCTTCTATAGTCTACAGAAACTAAAACAGAATAAAGACTCTAGGCATAAGCATTATTGACATACTGATCTTTAGAAATACTTCATGAAAGGTATGATAGCAAGAAAACCATGTCTAATGTTTTTCAAAAGCTACTAATATTAGTCAAACGTTTGGGGGGTTTTGGTGGGGGTTTTTTGTTTGCTTGGTTTTTGTTGCGTTTTCTTCTTGTGGTTTTGAGGGCGGGTTTGTGGGGGGTTTTTTCTGGTTGGTTTGGGTTTTGGGGTGTTTTTTGCTTTTTGTTCTGGTTTCAGATTCAGCTTCCCCCAGATCCATCAGATTATTTAATATTAAACACAATTTGAAGATTTTTTTAGTTTCAGTTTAATCCTGCTTAAAATATTGTCCACAATGCAGCAAAAGCTGGCATAGAAATAAATGCTTTTGTCAATAGCGTAGTTTGACTTATACATTATTTGACTTATACAGTCCAGGGAGGTTGACACATTCAAATCAGCTGAGAATAGTCACACATCTCTGGGAAGGCAGTCACAGATCAGTGTCAAATCATACATTGGCGGCCACAGCCATAGAGTATGAGGACATTCATACAGACTGGTGCTGCTCAATTTTGGTCATGAGACCTATCCTCAAAACACTATCTGTGCATGAAGGAGCAGCATCTGGTGTAGCCTACACACTACAGAAATAAGAAAGGGAAATAACAGAACATACTAGGACTGAAGCTTTTGAGGAGCTTTCTAAGAAGGGCCGTATACTTCAAAAGATATTCAAAACAGACAGCTTTTTGAAAGGAAATGGCTCGCATTATACTGTTATACATAATCTGAATCAGAGCTAATATATTATATATTTAAGTTATCCAACATCCTATAAAAGATCAAGTGTTATTCCTTCAAATGTTGCTTTATTAATTAATCTTCTAAGCCTATCCAGTTTCTCCAGTTTCTCCTTAATATATATTCAATTTATTATCTGTGATAAGGTCTAACATGGACTTCGTCATCAGTCTTCTTTGGATTAAGTTTCTGTTTTTCAGTGATCTCTGAGGTCTGGGATGAACTGTTATATTGATGTGCTTTGCATATCAATAATCATATATGATCCATTCTATGTTTGACTTAGAATAACATGATATTTATTTATTTGTTTGGGTGGGTTTTTTTTGTTTATTTATTTATTTATTTTAAACAGTTAACATTTTGAAAGTGGCTGTTATTGTCAATTTCATGCAGTTAAAGTAGAGATGAGAGTTATATTTTAGTGACTACTAAACATGATTCTTATATCCTCCACTGCATATATATCTACAACAGAAACAACAGACTAATGATTTCTCATATCTGTGTCAATGTACTTATTCAGGATACCACAATCTTGGCCTGAGCTCTGTGTGTGTACTGGGTTTGTGTGGAAAGGTTTTGGGAGAGGGGCACTGGCTGCAGAGGTGGTTCCTTGAGAAGATGCCAGATGGTGCCCACACACCCAGTAGAGCCAGGGCTGCTCCTGGCCAAGGCTGAGCCCATCGGGATAACACAGTTAAGAAGGCAAAATGAGCTGCTATGCAACAGCTTCTGGAAGTGTGGAGTGAGAATATTTGAGGAAGGGCTCTGCAGACACCAAGGTCAGTGGAGAAGGAGGGATGAGAGGTGCTCCAGGCACTGGAGGTGAGATTCCCCAGCAACCCATAAAGGAGCCCCATGCTGGAGCAGGTGGGGTGCCTGACTGCAACCCCATGGGAAGTTCACACTGGAGCAGGCTTTATAGTAGCAGCTGTGGAGCTCTGAGGGATCCATACTGCAGTAGTTTGTGGAGAACTGCAGCCCACAGTAAGAGCCCACATTGGAAAATTTTATGGAGGACCATCTACCATGTGCTGGAAGAGGAGAAGAGTATGAGAAGGAAGGAGTGGAGAAGATGTGCGATGAAGTTACTACAACTCACATTCCCTCTGTGCTGTTTGTGGGAGAAAGATGCAAACTCCTGAGGGAAACTGAGCTTGGGAAGAAGGGAATAGTGAGAGGAAAGTGTTTTAAGATTTGGGTTTATTTCTCGTTATCCTATTCTGATTTGATTTTTAATAATTTCCTAAATTGGGTTTGTTTTGCCTTAAATAGTAATTTCTGAGTGATGTCCCTGTTGTTATCTCAGTCTATAAGTTTATGTCATATTTTCTCCATCTGTCAGTTGAGGAAGAGAGTAATAAAGGTCTTGATGGCACCTGGCATGCAGCCAAGGTCAACACACTACAGTGTGCATGGGACTGTTGTTATTCTGAAGGTAAGTAAACAATTACTGATTTTAAATCTGTATCCTTATATATACACCACTCATATTAACTTCTAATTCTTCATAAATATATTGGTAGAATACAACTCTACTTCAAAATGTCTAAAATTCACCGTATTGCCACCAAAATGAGAAGAGAGATGAACACCATCAACAAATAGAAAATAACAAAAAAATTTATGATATTCATGGGGAAAAAATTGTAAACAATGTTTTATATAGCATCCATTTGCTTTTTTGTTTCTTCAATTATCTGTGAAGGAAACAACAGCAAAAAGCTCCTGAGCCTTTAATCCTGAGCTTTGTAATTATAGATTTATCCTTCCATCATCACTTTTCCAGTAACTTCTCTAGTTCTGATACTTGCAAATCTCTCTTTCAAATGTAACACAAAAGATCTCTTACCTGCAATTAGGGTCTTGCACGGCATCATGTTCTGAGAATAATTATGAGAAAAGTACCAGGGAAGGTCAAAAGATCTGCCTTTCAAATTATCTTTTTCTGTGCTTAGTGACACAGAAAATGAAAAACCGTCAGATCTTTCTGGTTTTGTAGCTTTGCTTCTTGAGTCCTCAACAATGCAAAATAGTTTCCCTCCATTGCTTACACTGAGAGGGAAGCTACAACACTGAAAACTCATCATGAATCTGGACAATAGCAGTACCTGCTCATGCAGCTAACCAATTTTAGAATCACTTCAATAAGCAGAGGCTTTAGAGTTGGAAACAGAACAG
Organism: Brachypodius melanocephalos; assembly: GCA_013398615.1. Classification (NCBI taxonomy): domain Eukaryota; kingdom Metazoa; phylum Chordata; class Aves; order Passeriformes; family Pycnonotidae; genus Brachypodius; species Brachypodius melanocephalos. Next base: position 14,137,483 of record VZSR01003371.1, on the reverse strand, counting down.
TAAAGCCCTTCACATAAGGGAAATATGGAATCTGTGAAGTGTTTACTTAGAAGAATATTGAGATATTTTTATTTGGGTAAATGCATTCAGAGGAAAGTTTGTACAGCCTATTTCCAAGAAGTTTAAAACTGACAACAAAATTATAGGCAGTACCTGGATAATCAGTGATACTATAGATGGTTTTAGAGACATGTACAGACAGTCCTGGGTATGAGTCTCTAAGTCCAGGAGAGAGAATAAAAATTTCCTCGGAGATTTCCCTGTTAAGAAAAAGAAATGTTTTTTCTTCTCTTTTTTAGGCAGATTCTTTGCTCCTCATCCCCACAAGCCTTCATCTACCTCTCCCCCCTCCCAACACACACAAGTTCCACACCCAAAGCAGAAGAGGAATAGTCGTTTCCTCCTCAATCTCCACCAATTTTCCTGACGTTGTAATTAAAGGGCTGACAGGGAAAGTGCAGTAGTGCTGTGAAATGAAATTGTTACACTAAAGAGAGTCCTAGACAGCTCAGTGATAAGATAATTTAGATGGCAAGGGAAAGCAGTTAACGTATATGTGGGTATAAATGACAAAGAGTGGAGATTTGAGCTTTTGAAAACGTGGTTCAGACATCTCATCTTGAGACTGTGGGGACAAAGGTGCAGAGCTGTACTTTAGGCTTTCCTGCCAGTCATAGGTAGAAACTGAAAGTTATTGAACAGGAACTGCATCTGAATGAGAAAGTAAGAGAGCAGCAAATTGATGGCAGGTAAGCATTGTTAAAGCAGAACATTGTAGTGAGGGGAAAAAGTAAGAAGTAGAAAGAAAAACATGGTGGCTTCCTAAAGAATGAGTACAAAAACAATTTTTATATATTCCTTTCAGTTACAAGAAGGGATAATGAGAACACAGAAGCTGAAGTGTATGTATAAATGAACAATCTTTCTAATTTTTTTAAAATCAAAGCAAGATGAATTATATAGAAATTACTTCTGGCTTTTTCTGAAAAGAAACCTAATATATTAAGATATAAAACCTATTATATCTTCAGGAGGACTGGTGCATGAGGTATTATACATATAAAAGGAAAATATCAGAAGAAAGGAATGACATTTGCAAATTTCCTGCCAGCATAAACCATTTGCACTGTAGTGAAAGATAAAAATGCCAAGAAAATAATTGGAGGAAACTTTGAAGACTTTGCAGGTCTGAATGACAATCTAAACTAGGAAGTTTAAGCACTACAATGCCCAAAATAAAGGATCTCCATTATTCTGACATTTCAAAAATATGAAAACCATGAAGTGGTTGATGGAAGGAGCTGATTTGAGTCACTGTAATACGTACTGCCTGAACAGCCAGAAAGACCAGCAGCTTTATTTGTTTACTCCAAAGAAAGGAGTCATATAGACAAACTATTGGTATGTGAATTGACAATGGTAATGAAAAGTTAGGCTCAAGATATCCCAAAATGTTACCACAGAAAATTAAATATTATAAGTAGTAAGAATTTGTAAAATTCTTAAAAGACTTTAATTTGAAAATGTACAGAACTGAATGGCAGTTCAAAAAGAAAGATGTATCTACAACACTCTAAAGCAAGTTTAGAAAAAATTTGTAAACTATTGCTTCTTTTACTTTGTTTCTTTTTAATCAATATTTTAGTTTCACGTCTTCTCAGGACCAGAATACCAGATCACCAGCTGAAGAATCAAATTAGGGTCTGAAAGAGTATCTTCTTTATATTACAGCCAAAGTAAGGACACGCACATCTTGTAAGAAAGCTTATTGCTGAGAGATTTTTCATTTATAATTTTGTAGTACTGAGTTTGAACAAAGATAAAAACTAATTCTGAGAATCTTCAAGGTCATGTCCAATATAGGAATATATGTTTCTAAAAATTTACTCTAACAAAATATGTTTACAAAAATCACAGTTGAATGCTGTGGTGGTCTGTACAGGTGGCCTGCTTATGAAATATAGCTAAATACCGGGTTTGTATACAAAGGATGGACCAATAGGTGTGGGTGAATGTATGCTGTAGAAATCAAGGCAATATCTGCTGAACATTCTTAAAGAACTGCAGGAGAATTGAAGATTACTAATGAACTTTTGTGCAGAAAATGTTAGTCTGATGTCCACAGGCTAATGAACAATGAAATGTTGAAAAAATATGTGAATAAAAGGTAAGTAAATTTCCATCAAATAATTTTTTCCTGTTAATGGAATAATGCTTGAAGACAATGTGATTATTTGGTTCTTATGTTTTGTATCTATCATTTGATAATGGTTTCAATGGCACAATTAGTGAAATAGACTCCGAAATGCAATTGTGTCTAATATCTTTGCATTATCACCCATTTTGCTTTTTTTTTCTTATCCTTTTTCAATTTTAAAGTCACCATTGTATTTCTTCTCATCTGACTGCTGAAATTCATTGTACTTACTTGTTTAGAGTCTCTGCATTATTCCTTTGTTAATGAAGTGCAATAATCCTGAAATATTTCCTCATTATAGCTGATGGCATCAAATCAGATTACCTAACATAGCAACCGTTACCAAGAAAGTCAACATCTCAAACTATATAATCCATGCTAGCATTGTTAAATGTGTTCTTTTATTTTAAAGACTCATCTAACCTCCCTTCTTCAGAGGCAAGAATTGGCATTTTTTTCCATGTAGTTATTTGTGATCTCTTAGCAGTGAAAAGAAAACAATTTTGCTAAGTGAAAGACTCAACAGTTCTCACACACTCAAACAATTCTGAACAGCAGTCAAATGAGAGCAAAATCATGTTTCTTTGCTAGGGTGGCTTGTTAATAAGCAGAGAATTATAGGGCAAACTAATTTGTAAAGTGTATCTAAACAAATTTAGATAGGTGTCTGGCATGGATAATTCTGCACCTATAAAACAGCAGCCATAAAGAAGATGGCAGAGAAAGCACTTGATTAATGAAAAAACTTTCTTTATGCCTGTCACTTTCAGTACTCAAAAGTGTTGGTATTTATTCAGGGTTCAGCATAAGTATATTTTTCTACAATAAGCAGAATTTTTTTTTTTTTTTTAATAATGATTTCTAATTTTTTTCCCAGTGACTAAAGGTCATAACCCAGGGAGGTAGTAGAGTCACTGATCATTGAGGTGTTTAAAAAAAACCTGGATGTGGCACTTAGTGCCATGATCTAGTTGTCAAGGTGTGTTAGATCATAGGTTGGACTTTATGATCTCAAAGATCTTTTCAGAGTTAGTTAATTCCATGATTCTCTGGGTCTGTGATTCAGAATGAAGTGAAGTACAGTGCATCATACATGATATCCTATCAAGAAATAGGGAAAGAGATAGCAGGATTCACCCTCAGATTTCAACACTATTTGCAAAATATTTGGAGGAGGCAGTGCCTGCCCCACACACAGCCTGTGTGTGCTGGAGCACTTATCTGCACTGAAGTGCTGGGACCAAAACTCTTTTCTAATTTGATTTAGAGCAGACTTGAATTTGGCTTTTCTATGTCTCAAGAGAGTATGATAACTTCTGGCTTGTAGGATACTCTGAAATGAGTAAATATCAATACCAATCTCCTTTTGAAGAGGTTCTACTTCTTGTAACCAATATTAATTCAGGAAGAGAATATGACTGACTTTGCATAATGTAATCATTAGAGTGCTCAATTGGATGCAAAGACAGCTGGATTCCAGCCTGATTCTCTGTGTTCTCTCTTGTAGCCCATTGTGTTATTTTTACTTCATTTTTGTATTTACAAAATAGGAAATTCCCCCATGCCTTTGTCTATTCAGGAACTTTAACATCCTGAAAAGAAATGGCTTGACACTTGTTCAATTTTTTTCTGTATTTTGCTTTGCTAGAAATGTGAAAATCATATTTGAAATAGTTTTGACTGTTTCAGAGATGTAAATTTCAGCAATAAGTGCATGTTCCAAAGGGTTAGTTCTTTGGATACTTTTTCTTGTCAAAGTTTGTTGAAGAGTTGAAATGCAAATCAGATTACAGATGTTTGCTGTTAACTTGGCAAAAGTTATTGTTATTATTTTTGTTCTTCATTCTTAAACACCTTAGCCAGTGACTGTTTATTTGGTACAGAAAGTCTGCATGGGTTCCTCTGACAATAGGAAAAAATTAAAACCAAAAGTTTTTTAGGCTTTCTCATGCTTTCAAAATATTTGTTGTGTTTTAGCTAAATGCAGATTAGATTTCAACCAAAATTTTTAAACTTGCCTATCTTAATTTATCAGAAGATCAAAAAGTGTCCTAAACCAGGACTGGCAAGAAAAATTCCTTCCTCTTCCTCTCCCACATTTTTAGTAATCTAATGTCCTTTGTGGAATTTTAAAATTTTCCAGGTCATATGAATCAAAAGAACCCCTTTTGTCCTGGTGCTCCTTTAGAGTTAGTGCCAATTTCTTTGGACTGTGAAGTTGCACATTACTACTCTGAATATCATTTCCACTTTATTTTTGGGATATAAGGAAATTATTTAAATTTATGTGACTCTCAAATGTGCCAATCTCCCTAAGGCTTTATATGCCTTTTGGCACATCTTCTGGCAGCTAAAGTATTAAATATGGTAAGCAGATACAAAGATGATTAAGGACTGGCTTGGCATTTGTACAAAATATTTTAAAATGTGTATTTATTTAATAGTGTTTCAAAATCCTCACTTTTACTCTATGTGATGTAACAGTTTCAATTCAAGTGAAGCATGAAAATAAATCACTATCTATAACAATGATTTTTTCTTTGATGGGAGACTTTTGCTGAAGAGTGAAAAAAAGTACAGGCAAAACTTTAAAGAGAGTAAAGAACTCCTGTGGCTACAGCAGGGTTTCATAAAAGAGCACTTAATAATCAGCTTTGTTGCCTCTCAAAATTTCCTTTGACAGTTGTAAATTCCTAATGCTAGTGCATGAGAGAATATGGGGTGGTCCTCCTCAACTATTAAATTATATTTCAAATTTTGTTTCTTTTTTCATTGATTATGAGCTCTCATTCCACTACTTTCTCTATTCTAACAATAGAGACTGTCTGAATCAACAGTGTTTTGAGGATTAAGGAAAAAATCACAAATTATTTCTTGTTAGCTGTGAATATTATCAAAATTGTGTCGTTAGAGAGACTTTCAGATCTTTCCTTTTTTCCATATAAACTCCCAGCAACTGCTTTCACAGTGGAAGGATGTGGAATCATAAAACAAACACCAATATTCTGTAATGCTTAAATTCTATATACACAGACTTTCCGCAGACTTTAAAACCAGGGCTTAATTACAAATGTACTGAAGTCAGAGAATCCACTCGACTTTAGAATCTTTCACTGCTTTTCTAATTCCTCAGCAATTTTTGGAAGTTTTCACTGGTATCAAAAAGATTTACATCTCTTAACCAGAGATAATTGTGAATGGTCATACCCCAATCACAGTCTTTCATAACATCTGGTATAAAGAAATAGTAGGAAAAATAGGACTATTCAGTAACTTGGTTTTGAGTGAAAATACGTCACTCTTCAAAGTTAGACGTACGGTTCTGGTTTTTGGGAATTCAAATTTCTGGTTTTGGGAATTGAAGAGACTCATCCTTGCTCTTCTGTTGCCTACAATATTTCTGACCACCCTGCTCGTCCTTCCAGAGTGTTCACTGTGTTGTAGCTGAAGAGTGATTTCAGTAGTTCCAAACCTGTGAATTACCAACACTTGATAAATAACCCAGGTTTCAGCCTTATCCTTTGGGCTGTTTTCCTCCCATAATCTGTTTCTTCAAAACCCTTTTTCATGATTTCATGGTAGCCACAATAGTTTGCTCATGTCAGTAACAGTGCAGTGTGCACTGCTGGAGCGATACGGAAACATTCCAGATATTTATCTGAATATAATTCTTCTGGTATCTCTATTTAAATACTGTTTTCTCCTAAAATGTGGTTGTATTGTGTTAATATCAAAACTATTTGAAGCATGACATGGCTCAGAAAAGTATTTCTGGAGAAATTATTTCATTTAGAAAGTAAAACAAATATTTTTCTTTTGCATCTTTCCCATTCATCTACATCACCTTCTTCGTGGTTATTTTTATTTCTCAAAACCTTCCCATAATTCACTTGGCATTTTAGATAACTACCTTCACAAGAAGGAAAAGATATAACTGAGAAGAAGCAACCAAATTTAGGATTAAATCACAGTGTGGTCAGACTCCTCAAAATCTTGGTTCACATTTCTAGGATATAAAAATTGTAAAGATTTTATTATCATTAAAATTAATGTCATTTTTATTGTCAATCCCAAGTGGAACAAAATTTCCTCTGAGAACAACAAATTTTTTTTTCAATTTTTTAAGTAAAAAAAAAATTCAAGACAAAAAATTTTAAACAACTTTTACTAGTACACCCTTGATATTTCTTACTCTGATAAACTTTTGTTCACTTATTACATAAACAGCTATTAAAATATTTGTTATTTCATTTCTGTGAATAGAAATGTAGCAAGTACCTTAAGTCTTTAATGCTTATTCCAGCACAGAAGAAATGCTCTGTGCTTATTCCAAAGATAGTTATAGCATCTACCTACATTTTAGTTACTTTCAGTATATAAGTACCGAAGTTACTTTCAGATACAGATCTCCAAATAGCTCCCAAATATTTGTTTGTTTGGAATATCTTCCCAAGAAAAGTGGTGGAAAATATCATCAATAATTTCACCCAAAACTACGAGACCAAATGCTGTCTAACTTGCCCTTTACTGGGCAAATAATGAACCAATTTTTATAGGGAAAAATTTCAAGAGATTTTGTACCACACTGCTTTCCTTTGAAAACCATTTTTTAAAATCCCTCAGACACTATTGGAAAGCTTACTTTGCACTTTTAATGTGAAAATAGCAATGCAAAATATGAAGTCTTTCTAAAATTCTGAGTCAGATCATGAACTATTTTCAGAAGCTTTTCTTTTTCGTGCTTTAGTTTTGATGAGTTTCTCATTACAACTCTCTTTTCTTACATGAAAAAGTGTTTACAGACAGTATTTTGCTAAGTTTTTCCACTTTTCAAAATTCTAACTTGTTTTAGAGTAGAATTGACTAATTAGAACGTTTTATAATTATATAGTGTGGAATTTTGTTTCAACTTGTTGATAGAAGAAAGTCCAAACTAAAATTTTGTTGTACTGAGATTTTTCACAACATTCCTCAATATTTTTTTTTAAATGTTATTTATTTGTATTTTGGAAGTATGTTATTTTAAGTAAGAAAATAATAAAGGTATTAAACTATTTACAAGAGATTCTTTTCCTGTGAAACAAATGGCATTTCTCTACAGTGGCCATACAGCAGCATCTAAAATATCACATTTCTTTCTCAGTGCTACTAATAGGAAATAGCAATTTTGTGTCTAATGCCTCTGCTTATTATCAACAATATGGCATAAAAAGATAAACTGCTCCACTGTCACAATCTGATTGTTCATTTAAACTTTAAAGAGATATAATACCAATAACACAAGTTTTCATTTCTGAACAGAATTAAATAATGATCGTCTTCTTTATTTTTCCCTATGTTTTTTGTTTGTTCTCTCAACTTTGCCGGAGGAATACACCCAGGATATCACTATGTTAACAGTTAATCAATTTTTTAGACTAATGGTTTTCATGTCCTTTTGTTAGATGCTCCCCCTCCTTTCCCTCCAGCAGCTGCTGTTTTCTCTGAACCATAGCAACCAGTCAAGCAAGCAGAATAAGTAGCTCCCTGAGAAAACAACATCAGCTCTGCTCCATAGGTGATCTAGTGAAGAGAGCTTCATAGCAACCACTCCTGTCATCCATTACTAGGCTTATAAATATGATTTCTTATCAATGAGGAACATTATCAGGAAGGGAAGTGATATCAGTAACTGTAGCAGCACTTGCCTGTGGTCGGCAGGCACACAGAGTTGAAAAAATCCTTTCAGTGGTCTTCTATGTACTTTGGATCTCAATGCCATAAGAGTAATCATTTTGGTGCTAGGAAGAGGCCAGCTGGTAATAGCAGAGAACTTTGGAGAAGGCTGTATGGCTGGAAAAAGGTACCTAACTGGGCTCCTCTGCTTTGGTATCTTCCAGCTGGGGTTGCAGCAGCCTAGCAGAGATAGAAGCACTGGGCAGGGGCTATCAATGGTTACCTCACATGAATTTGCACCAGCAGACATTTCCCTACCTTTCCACAGTCTGTTGAAGCTTACCTGTCCCACCTGGAGGGGACATTGCTTTAGTTTCATACTTTCCATTAGAAGCAGAGTAAGAAGCACTGTTGAGTTTCAGATTTTCCAGCCTTGTAAGGGAATGCTGACGTGCCAAAGCGACAGACAACTCTTAAGAAATTACTTGGAAGGAAGGGAAGTAAACATAAATCTTCTCCTTTGTTACATCTCTTCGATGAGCAACTGTTTTTAGAGCAGAAATATTTAAAAAGCACAAGATTAAAAGTAAAACAAGAATAATAAATTATGTAAACTTACATGATGGTTGCAATATAATTCTGATTTTTTTACTAGTTATCAAAACTTCTTTTTGTAATTCCTACAATGATTAATGGCAGTGAAGTAGGTAGACATTTACAGGTTTTGAATAAAATCAAGTAACTAACTCAGCAGAAGAAGTACTGTTGTATTTTGTATTTTTATGCAAAACATGATTTAAAATTTATAAGAATAATTATGTAGTCCATGTATACTGTTGACTGAATGTAAATGAATGTCACTCCTTTGGGGTAAGGCTTGTATGTCTTGTTATCTAACTTGCATTTGCAGATTGGAAGTATAACAATAATGCCCATCTGTTTTAAAAGTTTTCAAGAAATTCCATCATTAAAAATTCAAATAACATCTGATTTAAGGTAAGAGGCAACTAATTTTTAAAGCATCCAAAAAAATCATCCCTATCTGAAAGCCTGTTATTACAGCCAATGAACACCAAGTGTATGTATCAAATTACCAAAAGGAAAAAAAATTTCCAGATTCCCTCTGGGCAATAAAATGATGGCTTTATTTTTGGCAATGTTTCTTTGGGGGAGCATTAATAGTTCATCAAGATGAAGGGCTAGATTCACAAGATATTTGAATTTTGCACAATTATAGTTTCCAATCTTTATTTTCTCAGACTGAAAGGTTTTGAACACTGAATAAAATATATTTTACTGTCTTCAAATCTGCATTTTAGGTGCACTGCTGTATTCTGCCATTTTCAATGCAAGAGACTAATGAACCTTGTATTAGAATCTTATTTCGTTCTGATACTGAAAAAAAAAAAAAGAAAGGAAAAGTAGGCTATGAGACCAGCACCATGCTAATAAAACTAAGCTCAGATTCCTAAAAATCCCTCTTCTGTGGATTAATCTCAAACCCCCCCCCCCCAAAATCTATCTGGGATAACTTTTCAGTCTGAGGTTTCCAAAGCAGAGTGCAAGGAATATTTAATTATACTGGTTGCCAATGATGTGTAGCTCTGCTCCTCAGTCAGCTGTTTGTGGAAATGTTGTTCCACTATTTGAAGAAACAGAAGGAAGTAGTTTCCCTGGGTTACTGCAGCTGGCAAAGATGCTGCCATTCACTGAGGAGTATTGTTATAGGAAGTTTCAACAGAGTGCAGACAGACTTTCAAAGCTGAAGGGAAACTTCATGACCTTTCAATTATTACATAACAGGATAGCTGGAATGTGAGATAATAAGAATAAACAGTCGATTGAAGTGTTTTATTCACATATGAAACTTTTCTTCCATTTGCCTTAATTTTCAGACTAAAAAGTGTCTGTTACTCTTCAGTTTTCTTTCAAGACTTTTTATTCCACTGATGTTTGTGTCCTGAGTTTAATTAAGCTTTATGAATTCCTTACATCTGGAAGACTTAGCAAAGGCTCTGATATGCTTTCCTGGCATGAATACTGTTATTTTCAGAGTGAAGCTGGTTTTAATTGGATGGCAGAATAAATAGCTTATTGCAATAAGTGAATCAAATTAATGTAGGAAACTACTGAAATATTTACAGCATAAAGAAAAAATAAATCATCCTATAAAGTGCTATATAACTTGATGTGAATGTAAGTTTTAATATGAGAGAGAGTGGTCATAGGAAACAAAAAGGAAGCAAAAAGGGATTTGACTAACCCTTAGAACAGGTCTTAGTATCTTCACCATCTACATTGTGCTGCCTTTTCTCAGTAAATTCTCAGCAAATTACACATACCACCATGATGACATCACTCCAAGGTCCTCAATTAATCTACTCCTTTTTATGATCTTTCACACCTTTCATTGTGGTCAAGAACCTTGTGAAGGATGAAGTGGATGCTAATATTTATACAGCACTTAATGTTATTGGGTCCTGACCTGGCTAAGCACAACAGTTATATAAACACATATGGGGAAAAAAAAGAGAATTGCTGCAGGGTTCAGCATGCATTTGTTCCTAGAACTCAGTTTTTGTTGGTCCTCTGGCTACAGGAAATATCAGATTATTATGACACACTGACTGTGGTCTGTCAATAAATTAATATTTAACAATCAAGAGAGATTAGGAACTCAATGTTAGCTTTAGAAAAACACTCCAAAATGCCAAACTTAGCTGCTTCCTTGAAAACAATAGGCAAAGTCCAACAGAAACCAATTAACTTGAAGGGTTAAATAGACATTTGGAGAAGTGCTATACTTAAGGTTTGAAAAATATAGGTTTAGGAAGAGGAGTGACCTAATATAGAAATGTTAAACACAGAGTCTGTAAAAAACACCTCAGCAGCTGAATGGTGAAGGTGTGGGAAGGGCTACTTTTTTCTCTATAGATACAGAATGTAACTAGAATAGTGACAGAGAGACAAATCTTGATCTTTCTTGGAAAAAAAAAAAAGCAAAAATGTGGGCTAACAGACCTAAATAAGTTAGAGAGGCATGCAGGTTGATCTTAAGAAAGTTTTCTTTTGGTAAAAGAGTTTGTTTTAAGGAAGTATGTAGGCTTTTGGGGCATTCAAAAATATTTTTCTCTAACTCTACAGCACCACTGTAGAAATACATGTGTGTAAAAAACCTACAAAAAAAGAGCCTCTCTGCCTCACTCAAAAGAATTAAAAGGTTTTTTCTGTCTGCCAGTGAGGGTTACTTAGAAAAAGGCTGCAGCTGGCAAGCAAAGTGAGAGCCTGAGAGGTAAAGGCCAAAGTGTAAGTGTAAATGCAAAACATCTCAAATTCAGTACCTGAATTGATATAATATTTTCTTTCTGATAATTTGGCATTTTTTATGTCCTCATCACTGCAAATGCTACATTCATCAATATATAAGTGACTGCATTTCCTATTTCTATTCAATAAGTTTATCCTCTAGCTGGTTTGTTTTTTTTTTTTACTTTTGCTTATATATTTACAATCCTAAGATTGAGTGAATGCAGAATGAAACATGAATTATTAAAAGTAGTATAAGACTGCTAAATGTCTTAGCCACTCCTTTTTAAACTTTCAATATTTGTGGTTGTAAATTTTTATTAGAACAATGAAACTTTGTGCATTGTATTAAATGGACCTTTATGGAATGCCAGCCTCAGCTCTTTTTTGTCACTGTTTAATATAGGAATATAGTAGTCTCCATTAGAGAATGTAGCCCATTCTATTAACATTTCAAGGTGGAAATCTGCTAATTCTTTTCTGATTTAAAATCAGCTTTTCTCACTTGAGATTTTATTACACTGCTGCCAGAAAAGTGGCTTAGATTTTTAAAAGTATCAATCCACTACTAGGGAGGATATAAGGGCATATATAGGACTTAAAAAAGGATTTTTTTTTTTTGGTTGGGTCTTTATTTTATCCTGGATAGACATAGCAATTGAATTCAATAGGCTTTGTCATTTGGGGTCCATCTGTAGTAGAAAAAAAAGCTACTACTGCTCAAAAGAACAGTAGAGATTCTCATACACCATCCCAACCAGAACTGGCATAAAAAGGTAAAAAAAAAAAACCACCAAAGGAGAAACAAAACAGCATTTTTAAGTAGAAATACTATCCTACATATGTTGAGATACAGCCTTTAATGTTACACCAGGGTTAAACTGAACAAGAAGCTGTAGCTGTCTGAAATACTGCAAGTGTCTGCACAGAAACAAATGCAACATGGGAAAAAAGCATGAGGAACTAGAGCTCCAGAGTGACAGAATCATGACATTAAATTAGGTGGAGGGACAGCTACTCTGATTGTAGTGCTGCACTAGATGGGAAGCTCAAAGATGTGTTTCAGATACATTTTACTTTCTGCATCAACAACTTGTTTTTCATAGGTATTTATATTCATATAAAGTCAGATGGAGGCCAGAGAACATGCATATCACATCTCCTTAGCTTCAGCCTTAAGCTGCATTACTCATCAGCAAAGGGGTCTGATCCAGACTGAAAAGCTGTTCTAAGGAGCTTGTGGTGTCAGGTGCATCAGAAGGATCAGCTGTCATTATCCTGACTCCAGTGTTTTCCACCCCTTTCTGAAGGGTGAGCTAAAACCATCAAAAATTTGCTGAGAGAGCACTTTGGAAAATGTGCAAAAGAGCTTGTGAGAAACTGTCTCCAAGTTCTTCTTGCAACAGCTTTTGCATTACTGGAGTATTTTGCAGGGGGGGAATGGGCCACTGAAATAAGTGAACCAATGTGATTCAACAGAAGCCGTTTATTGTTTCCATTACATGCCAGATATAAATTCTGTCCATGTGGGCATGCATCTCTGGGTTGGCTAAGCTGTTTCTTCATGAGGCAGGCACACATCCTTCAGGACATCCAACTGGTCAAGTGTCCATCCTCGTGCTCTGCTTCCCCTATCTAGGATTTACATTTTTGCAGAGAGTTTCTCAGGCTCTCTTATTTTTGATCCTGACTTTTTCTCAGTAACCTTGATGAGTTCCTGAGAGCTCTAACAATGAAACTGCAGGTGGTTTGATATTACTCACAACGAGTTTGGCTGGTGCATCAGAATGGCCTGTTACACAGATACATTGCTACAGTATTTGTTATGGTATACTGTATGGGAAAGTTTAAGGGAAGCTGGAATACTGAAGAGAAGCTTCAGGTGGTTAAATTCCTCTGCACCATGTAGGGACTCTCAGAATGGAACATGTTTGGATGGGTGGCAAATTCTGCAGTGTAGGTTTACCTGCAGCTTTCATGCCTAGGTCCCAGCTATTCTATTCATCTGATTTTTCACTTACCTTCAGTCATCCCCTGGCACATATACTGCCTAGATATCTTCCCCTTGTGAAGACAAATTAAGAGGAGATTTGAAACAAAGCAGGAGAGCTGAGCTATGTGACTGATGAATTTTCTGTGCTGAATTCTGTGAGTGAAGGCACTCAACCTTAGCCATTCTTTGGGTTTCTCAAGAGGAGAGTAATCATCTGGACAAAGGGAAGGGGGGCCGTTGTGGTGCAGTGGAATCTTATTTTCCTAGAAGAATATTGGATCTGCAGAGGGCAATTTGAGACATGCAGAGGAGTCTAAGCTTTAGTAAACAATCATATTTATATAGAATCTGGCTGTGAAAATATTGCAAACTTTAGGAATCTCTAGAACAATAAATCTTCTTGTTTTTTCTGATGGAGATAGATTCTAAGGTCATCAACTATAAGGATCAGATGAGTCTCACATGAATGCTTTAGCCCAGAGCTGCACTGGTAATAAACAGGATTTTTATTACATTTCTAAGTGCTTCATGACATGTGTTAAATTACTGTAGGCTTCACAAACTGCAGCACAGAAGTATTGTGCAATTGGATAGCTCAAATTTGTTCCCTTTGTTCCATTTCGACACAGTGGCTCAGCTTCTCTTGCAGAACAAAAAATGCTATTTGGTTATTTTATACACTATCTGATCCAAACTGTTCAATTCTTCCATGATTATGGTAAATGACCTGAATATTTTTCATATATTATAGAGTGAAATACTTTCCCAATTGTATTTTTTAGCTGATGGACCCTTCCATTTTGTATCAGTTAGTCTGTCAGTATTCTGTTTGTAGCTAAAGTGCAGAATGTATAAGCCCAGCCCAGGCTATGATAACTAGATATATCTGAGCTTCCCAACAGCAAGGATGGTGACATGCAACCACCTCATCCAGGCCATTCTGTCCAGGCTAGATCAGGTCTCAGTGAATAGTTTGTAGTTTAAACTTTGTTTTAAAATCAGAAATCTATCATTCACACGGTCTGTTTATCTACACTTCAAAGTCCAGTGAATCCATGCATGTATTTGAACCGATGTTAAGTCAGAATGTTAACTCCATTTCTGTGTTTGGACATGTTCACTCCACTTCAAAAATCAAAACTGAAAGAATTATTATGATTCATTGTGAATCAGAGCTTCCACCTCTCAATCAAGCCTCTCAAAGAAAAGACACAAAACAATAAGAATTGTGCACAAATTCAGAGCAAAACTGAAGTAAATTAGTTGTGGCATTTTTGTTTTATCACTGCAGAGAAAGCCAGGGACATATTCGAGTTTCTGCTTTTAATGAAACAAGTATGTCCAAGTTTCCTCAGAAGAGCTGATTGCCTATTCCTCAGCATAATCTTCCATTTCATTGAGTACTTGGAATGAATAACGATAAAAGTTAAATAAAAATTAAATAAAAACAGTTTCTGCATTTTTGCATTTAAAAACCAGATGTCTAAAGGTTAAAGCAGGAATATTAAAGGGTGAATATTCTAGTAAAACAAGAATAAATTTTAAATGCAGAAACCTACCCAGTCAGTGCTTCTCCCTCAAATACTAAGAAATATTAAAAAATATTTGTTTTTATTGATTTATTCATGGCAAACATCTACCTTCACATCTCTGCAGAAATATTCCAAAACCATTATTTGACCTTGAGGTAGGTGGTATCTGATCCTGGACAAGCTATTTTTGTGGAACAGAGAGATGAATACTGTCTTTAGTTGTTCTTTTAAGAATTCTGAAAACAAATGCAGAGAAAAGAACATCTATAATTTATATTCAGAATAGCAACTCAATAACTAAAGGTTAACAGTCTAGAAAAATAACAACCAAAAAATGCCCTTAGCAAATTGTTAGTGAAGTAACCCTATATACTAAAAGGGATATTTTTATACATTGTTCTAGTTTAAAGGGATAAATTCTGGAAAGTTACTGAAAACGAACTAAGGTGAGAATTTAAAGAGCTGTCTTTAGTTGCTATTCAGATTTCTTTTTTTTTTCTAGAAGCAAGCTTATAAGCTTTGCTGGCATCATTGTTGATCAGTTAATTTGGTGTTATTTATATCTGAAAATCTGTAATGTTATTTCTCATTTCATTCTGACAGTATGGCAAAAATTATTTGGGGAGTTATTTTTAGCTGCCACTAGAGAAATTTTCTAGGTGAAACATTCTACATTCTATCATGCAATTTATATTCAGCTTAGATTAGTTTCTTTCTTTTTCAAATATCCTTGTTTGGTAATTTCTTCTAATTGAGCTAAATTATTAGTTAGTATTAAATTAATTTTCTTAAAATGTTTGTGTATATTTTTCTTTCAAGAATAAAAAAGCAGGAAGCTTATATGTGTTTATCATTCTGTGCTCTTTTTCCTACTATTTGTTCTTTAAAATTAGGGCTTAACTTAAAGAACAGCTTTTTTTTCTGAGAACCACAATAACTTCAAGGATGCTTCTGTCATAGTGCCCTTGAGTAAATTTATATTTTTTCTACCAAACTACCTCTCCTCTATATTGTCTATTTGACAGATGGCTTCACTTCCACACCAGTTTTCCTTTGTAGCTATATTTTGGTCATGGCTCATATTGTTTCAGCTATTTGTTTCTATTTAAGGTTCAATATCTCTGCATTTATTCTAAGAAGCTGCCACTATGCCTACCAGCTTCAAAGAGATTTAACCCACCTATTAGCACAAGGGGGCTTCATAGCTACTGAATTATCTTTCATTAGTGCTATCCATCAAAACATGATTGTCTGCATCATAGGAAGTTAAGACATTGGACATATCAAGTTCTAAGGTCATGCAAATAGATTCCTCTCCTAGAGCTTGTCAGGTGCATCCAACTGGAACACCCCAGAGTCAGGGACAATACCACACCTGTTATAGTCTGGAAAGAAATATCTGCTGTTGAATGGAGAAAGAGCATGTATTTGTTAAAACAGAACATGTATTTTTGGAAAGAAACAGAAGTACACTGGAAAGAAGTCTGAATGTTGGATTTTGACCAAGGTAAAAGTGTTTATCTGCTACAGGCCAAGCAGCCATAGGCAAGCTTTTTCTTATTTATGTTACAATTTGGTCCCAAATATTGCATAAAAATCATACAAGTTTTCTCCTTTTGATTATCAAAAACTTTTGCGTTATCTGTGTTCCAAAACAGTTTTGTAAGCCTGGGACAGATTAATCTTGTCATGTGTATGAGACCACTTATTTAGTGACAAAATTTTCAATTAAGTCATACAATAATTCTTACAACTTTTTACTCTCCATATTTAGAAAAAGTAAGTGTCCACCAGTAAGTAAATGCAAAGAGAATTAATAAGATATTTCAAGCACCAAATGTCACAAAAACACTGTTAGACTAAATTTTCAAAGGCAGGCCATTAAATTGGTTTCTTGCACTCTTTTAAATGTAATTTTAACTCAGAAACAATCTCAGCAGGTAGATAAGATTAAGTGGGAAATGAACCAAACCAGAACTGCACTCCTTTTACTGAAGAGGCTCAGGAAGAGGTGATGCTATGAATTTATTTTTTTTTTGCCAACTTCACATGCATCCACTTGCCTTCCAAACAAGTAAGAGCATTTCCAGCTGCCTGCTGTGGACAAACTGCTTATTAGGAGATGCACAATATTACTCCTTAGACCTTAAAGGCAGATGGAGTCCCTGTTTTAGGATATTTTTGGTCAATTTGTCAGCAGTCTGGTAGTTGATATGAACACTCTTAGATTGGAAAGAACACAGAAATGGATGATAGGTGCTTATTTATCATTCTGACTATATCAGCACCAGGATTTCATTTGGTCCTACATAGACAGAGTCAATCCTCTATGAAGCAAAACACTTTTATAACACCAGATATACAACAGTAAGAGTGACTGCTTTGAGGGGCCAATGCCAAATTCCTAGGTACTGTAAATATGGGCAGTTCTATCAGCACACTCAGAATCAGCATCATAATCAAAAAAATAAAAAACCACATACATATTTAATGCCCAAAAGCTGGTACTCAAACTGGTATTGCCTGGTGTGGTATTGCTCCTGATTTTACTGATAGCATGACAGATTTTTGGTTTTCTTCATGAGGCATTTCATTTTTGAAAGGAAGCCTGGACAGACCCTTTAGATGTCAATTTACTTACATAGTGCAAGTTTTTAAGGCCCATTAAGACACTGGTCTTGAAATAGTGAATGACATCTGTACAAGTAAATGATAATTGTTCCCAATGAAAACAAACCCCTACTTGTATAGCAATTAATGATTCTTCTAAATATAGCCAATTCGGGGGCAAACCCCAGGATTTACTTTTTCTCAATTCAGGATCAAATACTGATATATGAAATTTTAGTTCCGAATATATTTGCAGGGTTTAAGGGGGTACATTTCAGAAAGGCTATGTCATTGCATAACAATAAAAAAAGGTTCAAATCTGGACACTTTGGCATGCAACCAAAAATATGAAATTAATCCAGGTACTATTAAATGAAAATCTGGGTTTATAAATTTGAATGATCCCCTGGTAAAGATCTAAAAAATAATTCAATATATTATGAAATATTTGTGATAGAGCAGTCTTTGATGGTTTGTGTATTCTGATCTCTTTGAATTTGAATATGATAATCTTTCATTTTAAGTCATGTTTCTGAAATGGAACAAAATTATTCTAATATGCATGCCAGACTCTCTTCCCATAGGACATTTGTGAGTAGGTTTTCTGCACAAACATGGTAATTATGCTGTATTTACTATTTTTACTGTTTATGATGCTATTTGTGGTTGGGTGTGAGTGGAACAGCTTCATGTGATAATGACTGTATTTTTTATATATGCAGCTTGTTGTAGTAGCAAAGCATCTCCCTGTCATAAAAGGATATTAAAGTTATAATCTGCCAGCCAACATTGAATTCCTGTAACTCCCAGCAGCTGAATTTGTTAAAGAAGTTGATACCCCTCTAGGTCTCTGGTGAGGGCATATGCTGCACCATGATACACCGCTTATCTCCAGGCACGGCTGTACAAACAAAAGATTTGTGAAGGATTTGCTTCTCTTATTGGGAGAACACTGAATTCAAGTTATTTTTGTTATATATTGAAGAACCTGTTCTTGTTGAACACAGAGAAAAAAACGAAAAAAAGAGACTGTGTCTGGGTTCTTGCGTGGTCCACAGTCTATTAGGGCAATGAGCTTATTTTAATTAGCTAGCTATAACAAACTTTTTTTCTTCCAAAAACAACAACAACAACAGCAAGTCACTTTAAATAAATGTAAATGTCT
This sequence comes from Brachypodius melanocephalos, assembly GCA_013398615.1. Classification (NCBI taxonomy): domain Eukaryota; kingdom Metazoa; phylum Chordata; class Aves; order Passeriformes; family Pycnonotidae; genus Brachypodius; species Brachypodius melanocephalos. The sequence goes on along the minus strand of VZSR01003371.1, from coordinate 14,119,025 downwards.
TTTGTTTGGGGTTTCTCTTTATCCCCTGGTCACGGTGTTAGGACCTTTTTGCCAAATTTGCCTGCTGCAGGTGAAACCCCAGGAAAACCAGGCTGTTCCCTGTTCCAGACTGAACACAGAAGAGCAGCCATTCATTAGGACCTCAGGCTTCTGCTCTACTCCCCTGAGGCCCTACTCCACTATGTGCATCTTCTCTATTTCCCTGAATCCCAAATTTTCTCATTTCATTGAACTTCAGTGACCCTTACATATTCCTTCTGCCAAATGATCCCCCATTACATGACCCCTTCCTGTTAAGTCCCAGGATAAGTGAAAAGAAAGTAAATTAGAGCCATGCTGTCCTGACAACTACACTGATATTATTGGTAAATTAAATATTCTATTCTATGTATTTATGCTATTCCTCTTAATTAGAATGGCAACACATCTTTTCCTGGGAAGTCTACAATCTGTGCATTTTTGCCCCTAAATCTGAAGTTAAATTAAATTGAAAGCAGAAAACAGATGAACAGCTGTCTGTAATAATAGGTTTGTAAGTGTTTTAGTAGACACATCAACAGTTTTTGGTGTACATATAGGGAAATGGGACATATGGCAATGGTAAAGAGCAATTATGATTTTTTTTGAACATGCTAATAACACATACATATAATCATAATCACTGTAAAGCTCCCCCTTGTTTGAAGTTCTTTATCTTCAAGTTGTTTTTCTACAATTACATCCCAGCAATGATGCAATATATTACCATACAAAGCGTGACTACTATTGTACCTCCTAAATGTCTATCAGAGGCAGTGCTTTAATGATATAAATTACCTCAGGGTTTAAAGCATATTTTGCAATGACTCTGTCTAGCTGTCAAAGTCTTTATTGCTACACATAAAAAATGACGGAGTTATATTGGCAAGATCATGGCACTTATGAAGCCTTTGTAGTCTCTTCAATAATTTTTCTGCATCAAATATTAATTTTATTTCCAGTTCTTACCTTATTTTCTGCCAGTGCTGTCCCCTAAATCTAACCATGTTAGATCTTCAGTCCTCCATTACATTTAAGAACTCTGTACATCTGACTAAAAATATGGCAAGACAGTATTATGTGTGATTCAGATTCATGTGTACTTACCAGTATTCTTGCTAGACTGATTGCACATTTTTTCTTGTGATTATCCCTGAGATGGTTCCTCTTTGTGGCTGCCAGATAAAAGCTTGATCACAGTTCAGAAAAGATGGGTGAAAGAGTGATGTGCTGAGTTGCCTGCACATGAATTGTCATCAGATTTGACTCTTGGAAAACTAGAATGATTGTAAGCAGAAAACAATCTTGCCCTCAATGGTATGACACACTGAATTAAGACATTATCACATTAGCCAAGCTGAATAATTTAAAATATTATATGCAGTGTCATATATTTGCTGGTTGTTATCCCCTTTTAAGAGCCATTTTCCTCATTGTGATCACAAAAATAATGAAAAAGAAAATACTCTTTGTAAATAAATACATATGTCTTTTTCAAAGAGATAAACCTAGTATAAAGTGAATTTACATTATTTCAATTATAATCTCTGCTAATGAGGAATTACAGCAGTGATAACTATCAGTTAGAATTGTTTGCGTGCATGTTAGGCAGATGTCCCTGTAAATAGAACAATTTCTCTCTGGGTTGGGCACTGATCTAGAAAGCTGGCAATTTAAATATGATATCCTTTTCCCTTACAAAATTTTTTTTAGTATCCTGAAGACTAATGAGTTGGTGCCTATGTGTCAAGAAGCATGTTCATTAATTTTATATCAACATTTGATATACAAGTGCTCATGCAGAGGTGGTCTTATTTGATGGAAAAGCCCTGTTGGTTTGGTAAATACTAACATATATTTTAACAAATACCTTTGCCAACAAAAAAAAAAAAAGTCTAAAATCTATTCTATTTTGTACTGTGAGCATGTAGGGAGGAGAAAAGACTAGCTATCCAGTGTACCAGTTCTGCTACTACTCTACATTTACAGAGCTCTACTTCAACAGAACACTCCACCTTACTATGGAAAAATGCATGTGAAGGTAGGGAGGGGAAATGGCACTTTCTTTTCATTCAAGAAAGTTTGAGGCAAGGGTAAAGTGAGGAATGAAAATAATTTTTTTATGTTAATTTGTATGGTTTCTATGTCTTATTAAAGCTAGTATGAGAGTAAAAAAAACCCAAACCAAGAACAAAATTCAGTCTGAAAGAAGACTGAAGCATGTAAAAAACCACAGTGTTACCAAAAATAAAATGAAGGAGCATTCCTGGTGCTCTGACAATTTTACATACATCTAGTTCCTTTAAAAATTTGGAAATATTTTCAAAATTAACTTTCTGTAAAATATTTTCAGGTAGGAGAACACAAAAGTAACTCAACAGATCACAAAGCCATTATGAAGAAAAGGTTTTAAAATCCTACAGTGTGATGCATCACAAGTTCTTTTGTAAGTGCTTCACAGAATAATAAGAGACAATTGCCCAGAACAGTAGGAGACCATAAGTTATGTTCCCTGAGTAGGAAAACAAGGTAAAGAGCCTACATTTTTTTCAGTGTCAGAAAAGAATCATAGTTAAAAACATCTTTTAAAAGCATATAATATTATTTTATTTAACTGAATTCTGAGCCATCTGGGATATAGCTTATTTGTGTTTGTTGTAACAAAGCAGACTAATCAAGATTCAGTTTATCTGTGAAAGCATCTATATAAAAAAACATTAATAAAAAATCATGGTTATCATGATTTTCTACAGCTGGAAAGAAATGGCCTGTTTACACCTTTATTTAAAGAAAGTAAGAACAAAATCTACAGATATATCTATGTCAGAAATTAAAGCATTTCTAGCACCAGTTGAAAACAAAATTCTATTGAGTATTAAAAAGGAAGTTGATCAGTCCCTGAATAAGAATATTGGTTATACTCAATGAAAGTCAAGGGAAATCAATATCTTCAGAAAGTTATCTATTCCTAATAGTCAATATAAAAAACTCTTTTTCAATTAGAAGGCCCATAGTGGATTTTGTTATTTTCATTCTGACAGTACAAATACAGTGCCTCCTTCTGATGGTACAGATACACTGAGGCCACCAAGATTCTCCCAAAGCAGACACTGCTTGCTCTCTTGCCCTTTCCCTCTTCCTTCCCAACCTAGCAAGATGAAGCTGAGAATTGGAGCCATAAAAGGTGGAAATCAAAGACTGAGTTAAGAAAAATTTACTGAAAAGAGTAATGAGATAAGAAAAGGAACTGTAACAGCAACAATATAGTAACAAAAGGTATAAGATGAAGAAAGAGTTTACAAGAAAAGCCCATGACAAATACCAACTGGTTTCTTCTTTCTTTCCAGCAATGCTTTCTCCCATCAGAAGCAGGGGCTCTTCTTCTGCAAAGTATGAGCATCCTTTTCCCAGTGACCAACAATGAGGTGAGGGGGTTATTATTTATTATTCTATAATATTCTTCAATAACCTACTGGCCATGGCCCCAGTCCCTGCCCCCTCATAGCTATTGCAAAAAAATAACCCAGTTCTGGATGAAAGTAGTACAAACACTAAATCTACCTTTTTGCTGTTTGGAGGAAAAAATAACTAAAATGATGCAGAGTCTAAAGAGCCTTATCCAGCTATGAAGATGGCATTAGCTGTGCAATTGCAGGAATAGAAAACAAACCTTTTTCATCCAAAAACTATTCTACACTGTTGAAAATATTTTTTCTGAATTCCCATCGCCTCTGTATGGATTTTGTCTTTGGTCCCTTAAATTTGCTACTCCAAATTACTATATTTGTAATCTTTAATCATGCAAACCAGCTATTATATCATAAATAACTATATCTGTGTTTATGATTAATAATCATGGTAGTTTGAAATTAAAATATGATCATGTGGTTTCCTTACATTATAATTGTTATATACATCTTAGATAGTGAAGGTGATAATCTATTCTAGGCAGATAGCAAGGAAAGAAACAAACACAGAAGTGAAGGATAGCATTTATTAAATTATAGCAGTAACACTGGAGTGCTGGTGAAAAGCTTTAAATATCTTTTCTGGAACACTGGATTAATGACAGCTGAGTGAAAGGCTTGCCCATTTATAATAAGAGGTTTGAACAACAATAGCTAATGAAATTACTGGTGATATGAAGAGTAGGCAGATTCTGTTAGGGGTTAAAACCTATAATCAGCTACACATCTTAATGACTTGGTTAATGAATAAAGCAAGTATTGTAGGAATCCTGCAAGCTGTCTCAAACTACTAATGTCTGCAGAGCTACAGAATTTTTACACATTGTATAGAGAAAAATGGAGCTATTACTTTGCAGGATTCACCTTCAGAAAGTAACAAAATGAAGCTGTGATACTTTAAAGCATTGTGTGGGCAAAAATGGAAAAAAATAGTTTAAATAGCTTAAAAAATATGCAGGTGATTGAGACTGAAAGGACCCAAAATCAAACATGAGATAATTATTTTTGACTAAGGGTATCAGAGAGCTGCAACAGCATCACAGAGCCTCTTCAGAAGAAATATACTTTCATCAGAAACTATATAGTTGCATGTCAGGCATGGTTTAGTAATATATATAGATCAAGAACAAAATATTGAAAAATAAGGGGAAATAAATTATGCAACTGTCTGCAAAATGTAACTACTGTCTCTTGAGAACAATACTGGAGATCTGCAGATTCATCACTTTGGAAATGACAAACCATGATTTCCAAGCAGCTATTCATTAATTGATTGGAAGGAATATTTGGCTATCTCTATTGCCTCTGGGTGGCTTTACTTAGGACACACTCAAGTGTGTTGGAGTTCTATTGGCCTTGAAAAACAGATGATTTAATTTATTCTATAGAATGAGTTTGAACAGGTCAGTAAGCAGCTTGAACAGCTATGGATATTTTCTTAAAGTCCCAACATGCTGGTACAGAAGGCCCCAGTGAGAACAACATCTTTTGCTTTCCCGCTTATGGAAGAAAAAATATGACAATTCTGGAGGAAAGCAGCTTGTCTTATCATGTGCAGTTTGATCTCACAAAATCTTGGAATCATGAAGGTTGGAGAAGATCTTTAATATCATTGAGTTCAACCATCGACCCAGCGCTGCCAATTCCACCACTAAACCATATTCCTAAGTGCCACAATTACCTGTCTTTTAATACCTCCAGAGTTGGTGATTCCACCACTTCCCCAGGCAGCCAGTTTCTGTCTTTGACTACACTTTCAGGGAAGAAATTTTTTTCTAATATTCCATCTAATCCTCTCCTGGAGTAACTTGATGTAGTTTCCTCTTGTCTTGCTACTTCTTATCTGGGATCATGAACAATCAGGAATAAAGGCTCACAGAAGGTTTATATGAGGATATTCCTTTGAGAAGGAATTTAAGATGAAATGTGGATAGAGATCATGCTGAAGACAATCTTGAGGCTGATACCTTGCAGCTGTGTTAATCACTGAAGAGTGGGAACAGCCTTGCCCTCAAGGCTAAGGGTGTGATAAAGAGTCAGGTGGAGTCAGTTGAGGTTTGCTGGCTGTGCTGCGAGGACACAGGGACGGGAGGTTGGTCAAGGGACAGATAAGGTGAGCCACTGTACAAGGGACAGGCGGCCGTGCAAGGGACAGGAAGCAGCGAGCCGGGACTGCAGAAGGAGAGAAAGAGCCAGAAATGGTGGAGCTGCACATGGGATTGGTACATAAAAAAGGTATGAAAGACTTTTTGCATAACAAAGTCCTGATACTTGAAGCCCCCTGAAGTTTTTACTGAAGCACTCTGAGTTCAGTGGCCGTCTCCACAATGACAATGAAATTATGTATAAAGCATGGAATTGTTATTTTATCTGGAATGTAGATAATCATATGTTTATGCCTTCACTTTCTGAGAACACAGGGTGAGTAAAATTTTGGAACATCTGGTTCCTGCAATCTGCATATCCTCAGACATCTAAACTATTGATTTTGATGACAGTGCTCACTGTAGGACACTCACTGTTCTGAAGGAATATTTCTTCAGTGATGTAGACACGAATCATGCATTCCAGGCTGTCATCATTTTATCTATTGTCTTCAATAAAATTATCACAAGTGCTACCAGATGAAGATTGTTTAGAATGGATGAAATTAAATAATCATTTTTTGTTCAACAGTTTTGTACTTACTCCTTGCCAGAATCTTTGCTATTTCCCAAGATTTGATCAGAAGTTTATCCCACACTGAATTTTTATGCATCAGGACTGAGATATTTTCCATGCATTAATGCACATGTCAGAGAAAATTCTGATATGAGAAATTATAAGAACTTATTTTAAAAATTATTATAGGGAAGTTCAATTTATTCTGTATATGATGATGGTGTTGCATGTGGCATTCTCACTTCAGGGTCTCTTGGGACTATGTATTTTTCATTTTTACTGTAAGTTACTGGACTTTTCTAGTATTTGCATTCTTCATAGAGGACGCCTTTTCAGATTTTTTTGGCTGTTTACAGTCACTAGGCATGTCCTTCATAAAAAAAAAAAAAGGGTATGGTAGCTGCTGAGAACTGCCCAGGAATTCAACTGCTGATCTTATAAGCACATGGAGCAACCAGCACAACACAGTGCCTGCTTCTGTACCCCCAGCTCAACATCCTGATCATTAGTTCTGAAGCTGAACATAATCCTATGATCCCAGTATCTCAGAGACTGGTTCTTTCTGTTGACACATTAAGATTGTCAGGATTAAAAGGAATTCTTCAACTAAGTTCCTGTTGCTGAACAGGAAACAAAGTTATGTCTGTAATCTAAATATTTGGCACATGCAAATTAAGAATTTAGTGTTTTCTTTCCCTTTCAAACCAGATTTTTTCAAAATAATGTAAACAACATTTTTACATGGCATAAGTTGCTATCTTTTTAGAAAATTTATTTGCTCTTTCCATTCTTAGAGAAATATGTGTGATCAAATTCTCATTTTGTATTAAAGTTCTTAAAAATAAGATGATAAGCAAAGATATTTTAATTCTATTGTATCAGATGTCTCTGATTTCAGTCAACTTTATTCTCTAGAATTCTTTATAGACTACCTTTTTAAAATGAAAGTATGTCCCTAAATACAGTGTCAAAGGAATCTAAGTGTAGTTTGCAATGCTGCATCTGAGTATTTTCATTGCCATCCGACATCTTTGGATTGGGTTTCAAACATTTTGTGCATTTTAGTTCAGTTTCCACTGTTCATCAGGAGAGCAAAAGAGTGAAAATGAAATGACTGCAGTGTTCACTAATAATTATGATAAATTACTTTTTCTTTCTAGAAAAATATGTTGTAATATTTGAGAAAAATATTTTATAAAACCTAAGGCAATTTATAGCAGACACTTGCATAGTGTTTTCATATGTCTTTTTTCATAGGTTATGCAAATAAAACAAATAAAATTTAAAGAAAGTAATTTTATGTTTCTGATTTGACACTGCGTTCCAGTTCTGTAATATAGAAATATGATCTCTGAAAATACTTTAGTCTGTTCTGTTCAGTTTCTTGAATTATATAAAAATATATATCAACTTGTCCTTTGTGCTAGGTGTTCTGATCAGCATAAATATATTCGTGGACCATAAACTTCTTTAGTAGAGAGTATTATTCAAGCTGTAATAGAGAAGAAAATAAAATATTTTATTCCTCCTCTTTATTCACTCTTCAGCTTTTGAGGGCTTATTGATTAAGGTGCTGAACTTACAGTCCTGAGGGAAAATCCCTCTTTTCATCTGCACAGCTCTATCAATTTTCCATATTATTTTGGGTAGCACCTAAATCTACGAAATCACTTTAAATTTAGAGTAGTCTCTTCTCAAGTAGGTTATTCATGTGCCTAAAATTTAGCAGTATAACAGGCTTTGGGCTTAAATTGGAACAGTCTAAGTATGGCAGGCATGGAAATGGAAAGTTAATTTAACTGAAAATTCTCTGTTACAGGAATTGGATTTTGATCAGAGTAGCTTCACACTCCTTAATGAAAGCAGTGACACTAAGGTCAGATTCACTGACCACTCTGCTACCAACATCACCTTCACAGGCATATGTAACAATTAGGAGAACCATAAAGAAAGGTGTGAGAGAACTGAGTACACATTGCAAAACCAAGTAATCCTGGGAATTTATGTTATGCATTTACTTTATCATTGTTTACTACAGACTTTGCAGGGATTTGGTAAGAAATTTGAAAAGGAATTAAAAGTTCTTTTACTTCAAGATAAAACAGTGATCAAATTTGTGATGCAACTACTTGTGACTAATAAAATCAATATCTAGTGCATATTAATAATTAACATCTGTGAGCCATTTGACCATTGTTCCAAGTAAGGAAGGCACTGCAGCATCTGAGATGTCCTATCCTCTGCTCTGTTTCATATTTTATCCCTAACAGAGCTATCACCAGGTCTGACACTGTCACACACATAATCTCTGTGTGTATATCTCTCTGTCCTCAAATAAATAGACAAAAATCTACATAGGTGGCTGTGTATATATATATTTACACAGAGATTTACTGGGGGATTCAAGGAGCTACTTACCTTTCAATTAAATAAAGGGCATCAGAACTGCGACAGTGTATAGAGACTTTCTAATTCATGCCATTTCCTGGATATCTCAAGCCATAATTAGCACAGTGGAAACACCCTTTTCATCTTATTTTCCACCTATTGTGTGAAGAGAATTTTTTTCACTTTCATGAAAAAATTAAAAAGACTTTTTAGAAAATTGCTTTTAGAGAATATTAAATCCATCTGAAACATATTCTCATGGTCAAAACCTAAAGGTGTTTACTGCTTATAACTGAGCTACAGCAACCAACATGTGAGCTTTGTTGTGGGTCTAGACTAGAAAGCCTTGCTTGATTTTAGGCTGACATTCTGACTGAGAAATGTTGTGGGGAAACTAAATTTAGCGACACAATTGAAAGATTCAGAAACTTCATAGAAATTTTTCCCTCTCAGAATGTGGGAAAGTAAATTTACAATAAGTGTAGTAATCACATATATTAAAAAAAAGGCTGACCTACATTTTTAAGTGTGAGCAGTATTGAAAACTTAGTCACACTTGAATTATGATGATCCCCTTTCTCTTAGTCCTATTTTACATTCATGGAGTAGTGTTAATTATTATGATGATTATACATTTTTTCAACAAAAAGAAAATACTTGCTTTCCATATATTTTTCTTTTGGGTTCCATATATCTGCCTTTCATATAAATAAATATAGAGCTATAACACATTTGTTTTTGATTGTCACTTCAGTATCCTTTTCACTAGAAAGCTAATCCAGGTTAACCAAGAAACTCTAATTTTGGTTAGGCTGGGCTAACATTAGCATGCCAGTAAATACCACGTGAACTGTACTTGCATGGTTTTTTTAGCTTTTGGAATTTACTGCTAAGGTTTCTATTATTTCCAGATGACAGGACATGGTGATGAAAAGTATGGGAAAATATGGTTAAATTAATGGGCTTCCTGAAGACTAAATCATTCTGAATCATTGAACATGGCTTCTGCATTACTGCATTGTTATTTGAAAGCAAAGAGGCAAACTACAGTGTTGGAATGTCCTTAAAAAGATTATCTGATGAACTGAATCCTGCAGAGGTGGAGAAATGTCATATATTCTTGGGCTTGATGTACATACCTTCTCCAGCAGATCTTGATATCTGTGACAAAGTCACAGGCGGTGAATTTATATTCCCTCTGGTTATGTTACCATTATCATAACACATGCGTATAGAGATTCTATCTAGACTGAATGCTGTTCAGCTTTCTTGATTTTAAAGAGTTCAGTAGATTAAAGCTCAAAATCAAAATATCATTGGAAAGAGAGGTTTATTTCTTCACACAGGAAATTAAGACTGGCTGTTATGAATTTTCATATATCAGAGGGATGCAAGAAAAAACAGCCAGGGACTTGTTAATTATTAGATCTTAGCAGTGTACCCACACTAAATGGTAGCCTGTAACAGATTTATTAAAAAATTATTTAAAGTACATTTTTAGTGATTTAAATACCTGAGGAATACTCTCCTAATTGTGATAGATGAGTGGATCTTTTCTGTTAGATTTGGCATGCAAATCTGTTTTTAAAAGAAAGGCAAACATTTTCCTGCATTTTTTTTCTTCTCATATTTCTACAGTGCTAAAAGCTGCTGGTGTTTTAGTGCCTTTAGAAGGAGCTTTGAAGATTATCAAAATGCCAAAGAAAATGCATGCTGTGCCTATAGGAACATCCTGTCTATACCTGGATTGATGAGGAAATCCTGCATTACTGCGGGTTTTTCCTGCTCTTTCATCTCTACATTGTTCTGTCTTTAAATTTTGTATGGACCCTTATACCTGCGTGAAATTACCCAGCAAGGGTGTTGTGCTTGGTGCTTGCAGGTACATTGCAGAATCCTGAATGTAAATCCAAATTTTGAGCAAGTACTGAAGGCATCATCTGCTGAAACCTACTGACACCAGCTGCAGGGTGTCTCCTTATCAGCCCTTTCCCTCTGCACAAGGTTTATGCAGAAGGGATGAAATAGACTTTAGAGCTGGCAGGAAGGAGCTGTGAGAGAGTGGAGCATATGGTGATCCTGTCATGCATTCCTGCATCTCAGCTGGATCCTCACGTAGGAGAGCAATATGCATTTGCCTCTTAGCTGCTGAAGGTGGCTGCAATAGCTTCTGGGTAGACATAAAATTATAAAATTGGAGGCATGAAACCACAGAATGTCTTTCAGCCCATTGATATGTCCAAGGCAGAATGATGTAGGTCAGTGATGACAAACTTGTTCAGGCTGGACACTGTTAGATGAAATTGGAAAGATACAAACTGCCCAGACAAATTCAATCTAAATGCTTTTAATATTCAGAACTGTCTAAATCTCTTTTACATTAAGTCCTTTTCTATTTATAATGAATGAGGAATACTGTCAAGTCTGCTGTTCCCTACAGCAAACCTGAAAATGGTTACAAACAGTTATTTACTGCTACTGCCTAGCTGGTGTTTTCCTCTTGTGTTAATACCTTGGACTTGTCTTTCAAATGACATCTTGCACCTTGTCTTGATTGTTGTGAGTTCTAGGTATATCCTCAGCTATACTGGCAGTCTTCTCACCCATGTATGATCTACATATTTAATAAATCTAAAATTCACAACTAATGAGAAGCCTAACTTTGGATGGACCCCTGTAATTGTCTTCCTTTGTTTTGACACAGGGCTCATAACTGCTTTCAGAATTTGATACAACTAGCTTTGTATCTTTATTCTTCTGTTTTCTTTGAGGCAATTCTTTCCTCTTTAAGATTATACTAATGAGAATTTGCTGAAGTCAAGCTATGTATGAGCTGGTTTTCTTCTACCCATGTTGTTTGCTAGTCTGTGGGAGAGAGATATTAAATTGATTTGATATTATTTCTGGTTGATAATATACCAGCTGTTATTCATTTTTGTCTTTCTGTCTGGGTTTTTAAAAACTATTTAAACAGCTCTTCCAGTACTTTTCCAGAGACTGATGTTAAGCTGGTTAGTCTATTATTTTCTGCCTTCTTCTTTGCACATTTCTATTTCTTTGAACTATCTTTGCCTGTCTCTCCAGTCTAATTTCTCAGAGATAACAACTAATGATACTGTGATTTCATCAGCCAGCTTTTTAATTGCACTACAGTGAAGGCCAGCTGCTTCAACTGTTCTGAGAATATTTAGATATTGTTTGACCTGTTCCCTCCTTATTAGAGAAAGAGGTCTTACCATCTGATAATTGCATTAATTATGACAGCCCTATGACATTTTCAGGAATAGCTTGCAAAAAAATTATTAAACTCCTCACTTTTCCTGGATCAGCCTGCAATAACACCACATTGCAAATTGTCAACAAGTAGTCAACCAGTCTTTGCTTTTATGGAAGGATTTCTTGATATAATTTAGTTTCCTAGTAAATGTTTTCAGTTTTGTGTTGCCTCTTCTTCTTGCTCTCTCCCTGTGCACTTATTCGGCTTTTTATTTCACCTTTGTAACCAAACCTAGTTTCCATTTTCTTCTTATGTTTTAAATTCACAAAATGCCCATGATTTCATCAAGCCCATCTCTTAATTCACCTTTAATCTTTTTTCTGTTATAGTATATTTTGCACTGATAACCTTAATATTATTTCTTTATGGAACTGACTGTTCATTTTAGTTTTGTTTTTCTTTCCTAGGACTCCTTGTTTACCAGTTCTATGAATTTATAGAAACTCACTTTCTATAAAAGCCTTGGTTTTGTTTTGGTATAGTCCCTCTTTTTTTTCCTAAGGATCATGAACTCTACCTTTTCACTCTCTCTCTCTAAATAGATATTTTCTATTTAGGTGTTATTAATCATTTTCTTCACTTTCTGTCCATTGATGTCTCCTATTCTCATATTTAAAAGTCGTTCAAAATGCATACAAGTTGACTGAGAGTCAATCCCTTTGCTACCTTCCTTTTTCACAGGGTGAATATGTATATTGCATCTGACTGAGTTAATTTTCCCATCGCAGCTCTCACAGCTCTGTGCTTTGCCGTGGTATTGTGTTTGTCTTGGAACCCTGGAGGCTGGCAATTTCAGGCTTTCCGAGCTGAGGGGTGCCGACCCTCAGGCAAGCACCACGTTTGACTTGAGGCCTTGGAACAGGCTTCCGAGATTGAGTGACAGCACAGGGGTTGTGGGTGTGTAGTTTGAATGGTGTTGTGTAATCTCACAGGGTGAAAACCTTGGCTTTGGGGTTTTGGTATATAGTAATTTGTGTGGACCAAGATGGAGGATTCAGGGCATTGTCTGGGTTCTTCTTCTTTCCCTTCTTCCTCCTTCTTCTTCATGGGTTTGGGTGGTTTGCTGTAACTGGGTGGAGAAGGTCCACATTATGGGCCTCAGGTGGTCATTATTGGGTCAAAAGTATAAATAATATAGGTGTTACCTTAGTATTAGGTAATTATCTCTTAAATAGCCTTGGAGAGAGTTAGAAACTCGCCATTTTACCTCATTTCTCTAACTTGCTAGTTGGAGCTCACACCTCGTGAGACTGTAAATAGATAAGATATAATAAACAACCAAGACCTAACTTGACTCTACATTTCCCATGTCTTTCATCCTGACCTCGGCTGAGATAAAGAAACCAGAATTGTAACAGGTTTGTGCAGCCAGATTTTTGTAGGAAGGGAATTTACAGTGGTGGCTTCTGTGGGAGGCTGTCAGAAGCTTCCCTCATGTCCAGCAGAGACAATGCCACCTGGTTCCAGGATAGACTGGCTGCTGGCCAATCAGGAATGATAGTAAATTACTCTCTGGTAACATATTTAAGAAGGGGAAAAAATGTTATGGTGAAGATTTAATTGCAGAGAAGAGCAGAGTGAGAATATGTGAAAGGAACAACTCTGCAGACACCCAGACGGAGAAGGAGAGGGAGGAGGAGCTCCAGAGCTGGGATTTCCCTGCAGCCCATGTGCAGACTGCAGTGAGGCAGCTGTGCCTCTGCAGTCCATGGACATCCATATGGATGCAGAATCAAGCTGCAGCCCATGGAGGACACCTGCACTGGAGCAGATGGATGCCTGAAAGTAAGCTTTGGAACTGTGGGCAGCCTGCTCCAGAAACAGGCTCCTGGCAGGACTTGTGGGCCCATAAAGAGCGGCCTACACTGGAGAAGATTTCCTGATAGGCCTCGTGACCCTGTGGGGGACCCACACTGGAGCAGGCTGTGCCTGAGGGATTCTACCCCATGGAAGAGTGACCCACGCTGCAGAAGCTTGCAGAGATCTGTTGCTCGTGAGATGGACTCACATCAGAGGAGCTGATGGAGAACTGTGTCCTGTGGGAGGGATCTCATGTTGGAGCAGGAGAAGGGCTCCTCTCCCTGAGCAGTGAGAGAAACAATGTGTGATGAACTGACCATAGCTGCCATTCCTTGACTCCCTGTGCCACTGGGGAAGGAGGAAGAGCTCAGGAAGAAGGAAGAGGTAGGAGGAAGGTGTTTTTAACATTTATTTTTCTTCACATTACTTGCTCTGATTTTATTAGTCATTCAATTAATATCCCCAAGCTGGGTCTGTTCTGCCCTTGATATTTGCAGAGCGATCTCTTCTGGTCTTTGTCTCAAGTAATAAAATTTTCGTTATACTTTCTTTTCTTTGTCCACTTGTGGAGCAGCTTTGGTGGGTGCTTGGCATCCAGTCAGGGTCAACGCACTACAGTGGGATATACAAATTCACATTTATTTGTAAACCTGGTGGTTTGAATGACTCCTCTTTTTGCTCACAAAATCCTTCATTACCTTCTTCTGGCTTTGGTGGTAGATGGAAGGTGGTAGGTGATAGATTACCATTCTTCTTGCAGATGATTCCATTATAACAACACCATACTTTCCCCTTTGTCAGTGCCCATGATTTTTTCTGCACTTAAGAGACAAAATGTTTTTAATATATATATAATATGTATTGCCACCTCTTCCTTTTTTCCTCTTTGTCTTTGCAGGACAAGTTCCTCTCTCATATAATACTATTTCAGTTGTCTTCTTATATCAGCTCTGAGTTCTCTGCCTAAATCCTCAGGCTTCTTTTTGTTCTGCTTTACCTGTCTGCTCACTGCAGATTTGAACAACCAGGTTATGACAGTAGCCAGTTTAAGGGACAGGAGAAGCAGCATAAAAAAAAGACTTCTGCACTGTGAGTACTTCATATTTTATTTCTTCCTTCCTGCTAATAACTGGCTTAGGCACTAGGCAGAAATCTTAGCTGCTGTAACATCATTTCTCTTTAAACAGAACTCTCATACTTTATATGAGTAGTCTCTTTTAGAAGCTGTCTGCTGCACATTTCCAAGCCGTCACCTGCTCACAGTGAGTTAATCTGCTCCTCAGAAATCCTTATATTGCCTAGTCTTGCACTCACATAATTCATTGATAGGACTTAAGCTGCTGACTTTGCCACTGACCTTGCATGGTTGAACATGTACTTTAATAATTGCTAATGTTGTGGTCTTTTTGGAGAAGAATATTGATCACAGCCTTAAACAAAAGGTCATATGTAAAATAGTCCTATATCTTAGATTTTGGTCCTTATATCATATAGGTCTGTGTCAATGGCTCCAAGCTAAATCTTTGCACCTTGTGACATGAATCCCTGGCATATTCTTGCCTAATAGTACATATATTTCTTGTAAATGTCTTTTTCTCTCCTTTAGTCAGATCTTATCATCTCTGGTGCTGATGGTATTGTGTTCTTCCAGTCAGTTGTCTTGCTCTGACCCCTAGTTGCAGGAAATTACACATGTATGCCCCCCACCCTCTGGCAAGCCCCCCAAAACAACCAGTCTTAAAAAACCTAAAACCCCAACCAAAAAACCCACCAAAACACAAAAAACCCACCAAAAAACATGAAACAAGTCTAAGGTTTGGTGGACTCATCATGTTTTATGACATTTCTTGTCAGAACAGTTCACTTCTCTGACTGTCTTGGCCATCATGAAATGGAAGTTGTTTATTAAGTAAAATAAATATATAAGAAAATCAAGACAGTTCTCCCCTTGACAAGTTTGTAAAAGCAAATTTACATATGAGTGATATAATCTTCATGTGATGTGATCTTACCAGTTTCCACTGGCATCAAGAAGTCCTGTCAATAATAAATTTTACAACATTATTACACCTTTATATCCTAATTTAAAACTAAACTAAGGTATTGAAATATATTAGGCTGCATTGCAAGTGAGTGGTTTTTAGTAGTATAGCCATAAAATATTCCAACTCCTATGGGGTTTTTTTCCATAATGCAATATAGGTTTTCTGAGTACATGCTACTTGGTAGTATCCTCTTCAGTTTTTCCAGTGGTTTAGAATGGACATACTTTCCTCAGCTCACACAGACACTTCAGCATGAGTGATGCAGAACTCCACTCTATACCAGAAACTGATTTATTAGAGGATTTAGCCTGGGCAGAAAAGACCTTTGCTACTTCCCCTCTGGGAAAAATGAAAGTAAGAGAGCTACAAAGTCTTATGCTTTGCTTTTTTTTGCTCAAATTATCCATTGGTAGGCTGTACTGAAACTTGAGATATGTCATATACATACAGATAGTGTACTCATAATGGTAACCTCACAGCCTGAGCAATTTAGAGGACAGGCTGAGTGCATACAAATTTGAGCTTGCATGCTGAAGGTTTATATTGTAGGAGTGTAGGTGTAGCTAAGGAGTGAGGGACACAAGGAAAGGTTTATCATGGGAATAACTTCGAGCACGTTAAATGTGTTATCATTACTGTGTCTGGGTGAACGAGTTTGGAGTGATTTGTTTATTGGAGTTGTGCCAGCCTCACTTCTTATCTCCACAAAATCTACAACAGGGCTTTATACAGAAGAGTATAGCGAGTGTAAAATAGGGGACAAAAGGAACAATTTGTTCCAACTGTTTTTAGTTTCTGAAAATTTCTTCCAATTTCTCTTTTTGCATCTGTTTGATAATCCATGAATGTAAGGCTGGTAATTAAAAGTGGAGATGATATCACTGGGGGTACTCATATTTCCCACAAAAATTGGGAGTGACCAACCACTAACTTGCTTGTACCTGGCTTTAATGAGAGACTGTCGTGGATCCCACACACCTCTCGTGATTGAAGATTTGATGAACACAGTTCTGCTATTTTATTTTTAAGCTGATAGATCTCTTTATGACAAATATATTATAAAGATTCTGCTTAACTCCAAGGAGAACTGTTACTATTCCATTTACTCATGAGAAAAAAATGCCACAGACTTTATAAAATAAGAGAACAATAGGAGACCTACTGATATTGCACTTCAGATGGTCTGAGCATGTTTTTTATAACCAAAATTCTGAATACTCTCAGACACATCTACCACTAGAATGTATATGTTAAAAGGTTCTATTTTAAACTCTCCCTCTCAAGAGGTCAATTGTATCCCTAACTAATGATATAGTATGGATATCTGTAATAGAGACAGGTGAAACTGTCATTAGATTTTGATAATAGAACTGTCCCCTTCCTTCTGTCTCTAAGCTTGAGCTTCTGCCACAATATTTATTTTAAATTTCTTACACAATTGTTATTCAGTTTCTATTTTGAAATAAATTTTTAAGTCTTCTGAGAACAAATTGTGTATAAAAGAGTCTATATAAATATATAGATGAGACTGTATTGCGTTTTATTCTTTTTTCTCTGTTAAGACAAAAACTTCTCCTCTAATTCATTACTTCTGGCTCAAAATTAGACATATATCTGCTATTTTAAGTCATGGAAGCTGATTTACATTGAGATCATATGCAAGTAATAAATCCTAATCCTAATCATAATTTTAATAATCCTAATGATTATATGAAATCATTCCTTCTACAGTTTAAACAAATAAAAAAAAATTGGGGAAGTATTTGTTTTTTCACTTCCTAATGAGATCCAGTAACATCTACTGTCACCTGAAACTTAAGAGGGACTCAGAAAGAAATGTAGCTATCCTATATTGTAAAATAATGTTTCATAAGTGATGGTAGATGGTTACATGTAGATGTTAAAACACTTAAATACTGGTTAACCAACACTAGCCCTTCAAGAACAGAATAAACTATTTCACTGTAGAATGTAGAAAGTGGACCAAGGGGCAGTGATATCTAGTTCCAGTTTCTCAAACATGATTTTGCAAGCAAGAATTTAAAAAAGAAATATCCCCTTGATTTCATATTTTTTGAAAGTATAGGAAATCTCACAGAACCCAGCAGAGGTTCCACATTTTTTTTCTGCTCCATGTCCACTTGTTAGCTTTACTGAATGTTCCATGCTAAGTGCCAGAAACTCATTTTTCTGAATGTATATTAATTTGTCTATTCCATAAAACAGCTTTGCCAGCTCAAAGCTATTTGCAGTTCTAAGAGGGTATCTTCCTCCAGAATGAGGACAGGGAACAGAAGAATTGTGTCTGCGAACCTCGACAATTGTCCCTTTATTTAAAAAAAACTTCAAGGCAACGTGAATTAGAAACATCCTCTAGGTGAAGATTCCTAAGCTATAATGATGCAGGAGCCTGCTCTGCAGAGCAGCATGGAAGAATTGTCATCCAAGAGTCTTTATGGGAATTTGTAACAGCAGCAGGGACTCTTAGAAGGTATGTTGATACCAAGAAGAAAACTTTATATTGTAATGGTTTTAAGGACAAAATTATGACTCTACCTACACAATCTTCACAGGACATGCAAGTAGTGTTTCCATTTTTTTTGTTTGTACCAGTAGCTGTGATTTTCCATCTTCCCCCTGAGTTTTGAGATCTGCTTTGTCTCTTGTCAAGGGCTGTGTTACAATCTGCAGCAATAAAACTGCGTAAATCAACATATGGAAATAGTTTAGCTAACATGCTTTCAACAACAAAAAAGCACCATCTGTGCTACTAAGACCTACTTACATGCTAAAACAATTGCTTCAGTGGCTAGTTTCTCTTCTGTTAAAAAACTATCTATCTATCTAGCCAATCTTACAGACTGGATTCAGATATTGTTTGTACAAAGCAATATCATACCATTTATGAAGAGGAAAGCATTTTTGTCTGTGGTACTGCTGCATCCAAAACTGCTCACTGTAGGCCAATATTAAATATGCTATTGCCCTTTCCTTGTAATTGTGTGAGCTGTTTTAAAAACCCAGACCTGTCAGTGTTTAACCTCCATTAATTTTATATATATATATATGTATATTCTTGAAACAAGGGGATAGATGTTTAATATATGTTCTTTATAAAATCAAAAATTAATTTAGAAATTAATGATAACAACTAATTTATTTAATATTTTGCAAAAGTTTTAGTTTTATTAAAATTATTGTTGAAATCTCCTTATCTCTGTGGGGATGGTCGTTAAACTATCTCACAGTTCTAAAGCAAAATTTTCAATGGTCAAATGAGGTATATAGAGCAGTGAAATTCTGTTTATACAGATATATATATATCTTAAAGGTTACTTTTACTTTTCTGTTTATTTTGGATACTTTAGTTCTAACTAGCTGCTTGCAACAGAATCATATTAAAGCTGTTTGTTTTGAGCCTTTTTTGAGTTGGAGTCTGTGAATTTTATGACATCACATGACTTCAAATGCTGAAACTTTGAAGCACAGGTGTTTAATTATTATTTTTTGAAAGTAGATGGTTAAGATTAAATAGATTTGATAAAACCTTCAGAGTTGAGAACACCACTCATTAAAAAAATGCTCTGCAAATTATTCCTTTCTAATGAATGTTGTCCATTGTACATGTGCAAGAAAATCTCTTCTTTTCTAGTTGTCTTTCCAGGAGGAATGTGAGATTTTCTGAAGGTTAAAAGCTTAAAAGTCTTCTCAGGCTGTCTAAAAAAAGTCCTTCTCTCTTCCTGCACTGAGACTTAGCTGTGGCTTTATTGCAAGCAAGTCTACTACCAATGAACTCTAAACTCTCTTTTCATCCACCCTGCTTAGCAAACTTGCCTGGCCAAGTCTCAAATTCAGCATGTCTCAGGTTCTCAGGTAGAAGCAATCTTCCTTCCTCCCAGGCTTACCTGAACCAAAGTGCAGAAGCCCAGGTCCCACAGTCAGTCAGCTTTTCTTATTGTTGCTCAACACATCCTTCTGTTACAAAACATAAAAAGCTACTGATATATAGCAAACTGTGTACTATAAAATTAGTTTTATTGTCCAGAATGGCCACTCATTTTTAGTTATTTTCATCCTGGTTTGTAGTTGTAGCATGCGAAAAAAAAAAAAAGGAAATGGTGTTCTCTTGTTACCTTTAGAGACCTACCTGACTACAGGCACAAAAATTGTGTATCATGTAGACAGAGAGAAAAAAAAAAAAAAAGAGTTGTATTTATCTTACCTAGTCTTCACTACCTTCCCATGAATCCTTACTGCTCCTAAAGTACAGAGGAACTGTTCCCAAGAACCTTGGCTCTACTCCAGTGTTCCTCCTTCCATTGAAACCCCCATCCAGAGAGCCATTCCAAATTATCTGTGAGAGGCATTCTCTGAGCAGATTGGAAGCCCTGCATTCATCTGTTACTGTTCCTGTCTGACACTTGGACTGTAACCACCACTGCAGAACAGGGTTTGTGTGAGGTGAGTTCCTCAAAGGCCTCCTGAGCAGTACACCTTGGCTAGACAAGGCAATCTCCAGCAATTCAATTAGTTGCCTCTTTTTGAATAAGGATTGCAATGAAATATTCATAGAGTAAAATTACAAAGCAGATTTTTGACTGGATCAATATCCACATCATCTTTATGTATCCTCTCACTCTCAGATGCCCTAGAATTTGACTTGAAAAGGTAAAAGCATTTGTTACAGCATGGTTCAGTGATAAAATGTGGGTCATGAGAGTAAGCCAGGTCTTGTTTTCATTCTAGCATTTGTTCATTCTTAAGTGGGGGGCTTAGAGATATTGAGCAATCATGGCTGTCTGCAGCATCACTCTGAAGCGTGTGTGTGTGGTTGTCTCTGCTCCAGCCTTGTCACCTCCAAAATTCAAGAGGGCATGTCTGTCTGTGTGCTCAGGTCACTAATCCTGGACCTGATCAATTTAATGCTTAGGAATGCACACATCCTTCTCACTTACTTGCTTTTGCTCCCATAGCCAGGCTGTCAACAGAGCCACTGAATGTATGATTCCTGTGCAACCTGCAAGTTAATGCCTGTAGAAGAAGAAATCTGATAAAAGCTCCAAAATTTGGTCTACAACTACAATAAATTCAACTACATAAAATTCATTGCTTTAGGATAACCATCTTTTGACCTGTTTCCCAACTCAGTTAGTGTGAAGTCAATTCAGAATTTAACACAATAGTATTGTAAATTTAAAAATCTAATACTTTATTTTTCTAACCATAAACATGTAGTAGAAACATACATTAACATATTTTTAGATAGAAGGAAAATAACTTTAATTAGAAATTTGGCCTTAGCAGAATATGTAGCAGGTCTCTGCAATCTCAGCTAGTCTATTTATATAAGGAACATATGTATGTATGTGTAGTTATTATAAATACCCCACTGCTGATTTTGTGTCAGCAGTGAATATAATAAATATCACAAGTTTTAAGGTATTGAGAGATTGTCTATCATTTAGCTGTTGAAGCATACACACATACATCCTTAAATCTTTCATGACAAAATATTCCTTAAGCATTCTATATTTAACTTTTTGACAAGCTTCTGTAATATTTATGATTTCTTGAAAAATTACACTTTTTTGTGAGAAAGTGACTGGATCAGATGAAGATAATTTTTTCTTCTGAAACCAAGACAGGAAGTCAGCTATTAGGATGATAATATGTAATATTGACTCTTAATTCCTTTTATCTTTCTCCCTTTTATCTTTTCTATGACATTGCATATCCTGATTTAGTAGTTACACTTATTAATACTTCTTTTAGTGTTTCCCTTTTCTGAAAAAATAGTGATATACATTTCAGTGCATTCAATATTTTATTGTTTGCATTTAAAAAAAAATCTATAAACTAGCTGCTTAATGAAATACTGAACTCTGAAAACGTTTCTCTAGCATCTCCAATTTTGTCATGCATAAGGAATCCAAAGCTGCAGATGAGAAATGCCTGTCTTGCATCCTAAAAAAGTAGTTGTAATAGCTGGAAAATATTTTAGGATCCTTTCATCTGTAAAGTACAGAAGCATTCTTCTACATGTCCATAAAAGCATGACAAAATGCAATATAATTTTCCAACTTTTTGGCATTTGAAGCAAAGAGAAGAAACTATTTTCCTCTGTCTTCAGACCAATTGACGATACAGCTATGGCATATTTTCCTATACTAGGCATCCTAGTATAGGAACTTTTTACACATTGCATTTCTCTTATGAAGATAAGCTGACAATAGATTACTCCCCACTCAGTAGTCCTGTAAAGAGTAGCTAACAGAATATGGTATAAAACTATTATTTGAGGTCTCAGCAACCACAGAAGAAAAAAAAATCTATTTTTTCTGTCTAGGGGATATATGGTGTCTGATAATGGTTGGTGGGGAATACTTGGCGACAATTTAATTGCTGAGAGGCAGGAGCTCTAAGATGTGTGTGCTCCCAAAGGTCATGAAGGTTGTGAAGTGGAAGCATGAAGAATAATAAAGCAGTTTGTACCTTTAGTTGGAAACTCTTCAGTAACAAAGAATTCTGTGCTATTATTTGGAAAGTTGATATTTTGAGACAGATTGCCTTGATTCTACAACAAGTTAGAGTATGAACCATTGAAGTTCAGCATGTCCCCACTTTTGAAGTAACTCCCAAGTACTTCTGCCCTGTTCCTTTGCTGAATATGGTATTCCAAAACTATTTATTGAATACAAATATAGAGCTTGGAGGTATTATGAATAGGGACAATGTTTTCCATCTATTTCAATATTATATGATAAGAATATCATCAGGAAGGATGACATGCCTATGTGAAGCTTTTAAAACAACAAATTAAAAAAAAAACTTCATGATTAGTGAGGAAATCATCAGCTCAAGTAAATAATAGAGATTAAGGAGTAGTTTTCACATTGCTTTGGGAGCTAACATTTTTTGTTCTAAGAACCCTGTAATGAGGTACCTTCACTGTTCTCCCTTTACCCTTTCTTCACATGGCTTCACCACCCTTTGGGATTGTCATCAGCAATGAAATGCTGAACCATATTCTGCATGACTACGACTGCTGACATGAATGCAACTGCTAATGGTGTAATCACTGATGGAGTCTGGTGAATTGGGATCATAACAGCATAGTACATGGGTAGTCAGTTTGTATTCATGCAAATCTACTGTTTACACAGTAGAAAGAAGTTGGGAAAAAATACTGTTTCCCAAATGGTAAGTATTTTGAAAAAGGCAGCATTACAATTTCTGGATTGTAGATCTAGATATACAAAGCAGTACATGCAAAATTGCACTTTGAATATGGAAGTTCTGAGTTGGAATGGAGATGGTGATGAAAAAAGGGGTAGTGGGTGATGGAATGGCTCAGGAACATCCACTGGGAATATACACAATCACCATATATTTAGAAGACAGATAAATGCTTGTTTTCTTTATTGTGTCTACCACCTTGATGGTAACCAGAATGAGGCTACAAATCCTCTGCTGCCAGGAGTTTCTGGCCTTACTGTGGATGGCTATACAACACTGTGAGTACACACTCACTCCCCTCATGAAAATGTCCCTGAGGTTACCACTTTTCTGACCATACTGTTATTTACAGTTTTCTCTGCTCCGGATGGTGACTCATGGCTAATGCTTATCAAATGTCAGTAAAATATCATTAACATTCAGTTAAATGTTATGTTTCATGTAAGCTCATGGCAGACTATTTTGCTAAAATGGACATTGTAGTCTTGAGACATTCTTCATATGGAATGGAGAAAGAGAAAATGTTCATTGAATCAACCATACCATTTAGATTTGTTACTCTTTTAAATTATCAAGCATTCTGGGATTGGAATGCACAATCAGTTTACAGCCATTTTTACTCCAAGTGCTTAGGATGTTTTACTTTGTCTTTACTGCAAGTCAATCCATAAATGTAATTTTAATATATTCCTTAAACTCCTTGTTTATTGGATTTTTTCACAATTACCTCCAATGTTTCCTGAAGTGGCATTAAATTCACATCTAAATATCTCTCTCTGAATGAACTGATAGCAAGAATTTGGAACACTGATCTGTAGAACAGACTAATTTAGTAACATGTTTTAATAAATTTTTAGTTTTCTGATATCAAACTTAAAAGCTTAATGACTTTCTAGAGATCAAACTCAGTTCACTGTCTGAGGAGTGTGATTATGGGAGTGGATAGTATCAAAGACAGCACACTGTCTTTGAAATGACAGAAAACTTTGCTTTGATTTAGTCTTTAAACAGTATTATTTTCCAGAAAACACATATCAGTCTACTTCTCTGACAAGTTTTATTATTAGAATATTTGATTGTTGTTTTATTTTAGCTCCAGGGAGAGCAGGGAAGAGCACTGTGTGAATTTGAAGTAAAACAGAAACTTACACTTTCAAAAGCAATGAGATATATAAATATTTGTTATGTTAATCTACAAAATTACTTTTATTATTTGACCCATATGGCTATGTGGATACCAGTGCATATAATTCAATCATATATCCCAGTATTACAAAAAATGCAGCCTTAGAACTTAAACACATTTTTCTCTTGTGTCAAAGGTGAATCATTTCCTTATGTCTGAGATATCAGGATATGAAGGAAGATTACTTTCACAGACAAACAAGAGACAGCTGCCCTTGATAATGTAAGATTTATTCTTAACATTCTTTTCAAAGGATCCATTTATGTCCAAATTTTCATAATGAAACAAAACTTTTCAAAACTATAAGATAGGCAAGGCAAGAATATAATCTTTTTGCTCTCACTCTTAGTGGACTGAAATTCGCTCATCATTAAGTGAATTCAGATACAGACAAATGTAATACAGAGTTTACAGAGAGGAAATCAAGTTTCTGAGCTTAGGAGCACAGTATCTGCCTGTTGAATAAACACTAAAGCTATAGGTATACACAAATTCAATTTCACAAAACCTTCATTGAAGTGTGTAGGGTGATAATTGTCCTGCAGGAATTCTGGTCAACAGACACAAGAAATCTGTTTCAGATTTATTTGTGTAGATGTGTAACATATAGCAGGAGTCCATATCTTCTAAGTCATAGAAAATGAAATGGAAGATTTGCATATTTTGTCTGGTTGCTCAATGATATTTGAATTCTAGATATGAAGAAATCAGTCCTTACATCTCAAGAACACACTGTGAGGAGAATGATCTGGAATGAGAGCTGAATGATTTATGTCTCTTATAAGCTTTTACATGAGAGTAATGAAAGCTTGAGGAGTTGCAATATTATTCTAATAGAATTTTTGGGCCATACAATGCTTGTGCATTCATTTATTTGCTAGCAACACGTGATTAGTCTTTGGTCAGTTTATGTATAACCGTGTAACAATCTATAACTAAAGCAATTGTAACAACATGCAATTAAATCTGCATTGGTTTTGTGAATATGAATATCAATCGAAATTGTGTTCTGACAGTTTACCAGGTTCTGCTGTTATCTGACAACCCTACACTGTCTCTGGGTTTGGGATGTCTACATGTTGCCCCCAGGAACATATGGCTGTATTCTGTGGAGCTCACAAATGGAAATGTGGCTGTACTGACATGCATCTTTGTGCCATTCTATACTTTAAATTATTTCATTTATTCTAAGCACATTTAATTATCATAGTCAAAAGCCGTTCATGACTGTTTTATTTCCTGAAAGAAGCCACTTTAGCTAAATATCTTAACTCCTGTCAATGGTTAAGATTACTAAAGGCATTTGTGTGTTGTACCATCCTGATCACCATTGATGATTTCTTTCACTCCTCATTACCACAATGGGACAACAAACTGCCTTATTAGTGTTCTTGCTATTGCTTATGTCTTCTTCATTCTAATATTAATAGCATCTTTTAGATACACCTTTGGTTAAAAGTATACTTTAATTTTACAACAAAAACCCTCCTCTTTAGTCATATCTGTTTCATTTTGGTGAGGATGTTTAAGAGATTTTGCTCTTTAAAAAGTCGTGGGATGAGAAAGAATACGGCCGCAAGTAAAAAATAGTTCTAAATATGCTCAGTTTAAAATGTAGGAAATAAAGAGTAGAAATAAAGGGGTAGTTTTCATAGAGGAGAGAATGAAGTCCAGAGGAATCTATTCTGTGTATGTGCCCTCTAAATGTGGAAAAAGGAAAACTCATTTTACAATAAGTTAAATATGTTTGCTAGAAATATCAAGTTATCAAGGTAATAAATTGAGGTGTTATCAAAAATTTGCACAGGATATATGCAAATTTCAATGTCATAAAATGGAATAAAAAGTTTTGAATGAGTTTATATGTAAAACAATGGACAAAAATCTCAAATTTATGTACACAATAGACATAGATCTGATCTATAATTCAAGACTTAAATACCAGATTTATAGTAGTTCTACAAAAAATTAGCATAATAAAAAATACAGATCATAATGAAAAATTAGTAATAATTACAAAAATGGCAAAAACCCCCAGAGTAGTAAACACTGTAATTTCACTGGGTACATGTATCATTACATCTTGCATACTATGTACAGGTTTCATCCTGCATCTCAAAAATGTAGGTGTGAGAATTGATAAAAGTCTGGACAAGGAAAATGAGAAAAAATAGAAAGAACAGCTGATTGGATAAGGGTTCTATTCAGATTTCCTGGATTTCTTATTTTAGAATGAAAAAGAAATAATCAGTGAAGAATTTAACATATTTATCAAAAACAAAGTAACATGGAGGAAAGGCCGAGGGAAGGACTGCTCCTTGTGCCCTAAGCTGCCAGAGTTGAGGAGACATCAAGTAAATTCAGTAAAGCACAGTTTAAAGCAAATCAAAATTAAGAATGAGGTATCTTTACACATTAATTTAACTAAAGGGCATGACATATATTAATAAGTTAGTATGGGCTGAAAAAGTGACCTAACATTTTATGGAAGAAGTATTCTTTGGCATCCACCTTGGGTCTGTAATTCACTGGGAAAAAAGCTCTGGGAACTTGTCCAGTTCTTTTGCTCTTCCATATGCATCCTTTACCAGTCATCTGCACAATGTGCTTTGGGTTTGGTGTGATATCAAAACGTTCCAATAATTTTCTCAAACATTTATGGGATAACGTTAAGCTTTCATCCCAGTTTAAAATAAAGGGAAGAATGAAACCTATTTGGCCAAGGTCTCCAAAGTTAAGATCTGGAAAAAAGAATCCCCTGATGTCTACCTGCACACGTGTTTTTGCACATTATCAGTGTTTCACCCTTCATACGGCCTCAGATGTATTTCTGCCTCTAACCTTCAAAGTTTAATACTAGGTCATTCATGGTTTTCCTGTAGGCATGTCAGCTCTGCAGACTAAAGCGTATTTTACACATAACGAGAAATGGTTTGGCCAAGGCAGCAAAGAACCCATTGTTGGCTAATTTGTTCTGCTTCTCATATGGGCTGGGCTAGGCATGTGATTTGAAGACCATCCTCTGTTGTGCCAGCTAGCTAATTTGAAGGTGGCTTAGCAGTATCCCTGCATCACAGTCAGCAGCACAGATGTAATGTGTGTGTCTACTTTTCTTTAAACCTTCTATCCCAACCCCAAAAGAACCAGTTTTCACTTCATTGGTTTGCTTGTCTTGAACATTTATAGATGCCCTGAGAAGGAAATTGACTGTTTCTCTGGGACTGTAGTTTTGAGCTGCAGTCATGGCTACTCCCACTGTTTGGACCCAGGGAGCCATAAACCTGTCTTTTGGATACAAACCAATGGAACTTTAGCCTGTGTTTTCAGAAATCACTCAGAGCTGATGAAGTTAGATTAATTTAAATTCAAAGCTTTTCATCTTTTTTTTTTTTTGTAATATCTCTCAAATTTTCCTGTGAAAGCAAGAAAAGTATTAGAAGAGGGAAGAAAATGACCACCTGCAGTTTTTCTTCATTTTATGAAGTACTTGAAAGAAGTAACTCCACTGTGGGGAAGTTGAAATGACCCTGCTAGCAGCAGGAGGGACCTTGAGGGCAAAAGATCCAGTGACTATTTTGACTACAAATTTCCCTGCATCCACTAGATTATCCACCTCTGTTGACAATATTAAGAGAATAAGTTTTTTGAACATAAGTATTATTGGTTTAGAGTTCCACCACACTAAATTTTCAGACTAGGTTTGAAAAACCAGAATACCATGTCATCCCTTTATCCTTTTTAAAGTAGTTAGTTCCTATATGGATTTTCTGATCTTACAACATGTAACATTGGTTTTGTGGCTGAGTAAGAGTTTCTACTGCACTGCATCCTGTACCTCCTGTGAAGTTAAAAGATGATCCGTATTCATAACTCAGAATGTTTTTTCACTGTTTGCCGTTATAAGGATGAGCAAAAGTATCAAAAAACCTAATTCTTATCTTCTCATGGTTTATTCTCCCATCCAGTCTCATTTTCAGGTTTTTGTCATACTTATTTTTACTGGGAAAAAAACCACTTAAAATGCATAGATAGCCTGATTTAGCAGCAAAGGAAGTTTCCAGGCTGGTGTTTAGTTTTTGGGGATTTTTTGTAAATACATTTAAATGATAGAATATTCAGTAAGTGACATCATAAAAAAAATTCAATAGTGCATCCATATTTCAATATTTCAATCGCTCTTGATAGTTCATTCCTCCCTCAAATAGCCTTTAATGAAAAAGTGGTAGAAAATATCTGGTGTAATAAATTACTGGCTCCAATTCACTGCCAGCACCATGTTTGTAGGTTTACTGTTGTTATTTTTGTTATCCAATCTAGATTGTAATTACTATGTAACAAGAACTCAGTTTGAAGAATTTCCTATAACATAATTACTATCATTTTCAGTGGTTTCTTTGTGATATATTCTAATTTATTTTCATTATTTCTAGCTATACACTCTTCAGTTATAAAATACACATTTAATCAAAGTTAATAATTTTTTTCACTCTACAGTGATTACAAATGTAAAATATTTGCAGTTTGTTATCATTCTTTTCATTAACATATTGCTTGGCTTCCCCATGATTATTAATTCTGTGCTGTAGATTGCCTCATTGCCTCTAGAAAAATCCTTATTCGTTTTGAGTGAAGATGCCAGAATGCAGCCTTTTAAATCTTTCTTGCATTATATTTTAATGTCAAGTAACCAGTTTAGCAAATTGAATTGCCACAATATACAATATAAATAGCATTCTTGTTTGGGCTGAACAGTGACTGCAAATCTTGTCATGCCTTTGAATGTTTTGTTCTCTGACAGATCTAAAGAATCAATTTACCTGTAACTGGAAACAGCTTACACTTCTGTTTATTCTCTTCTGCATCTGCATGATCAATAGGTCTGCAGTGAAGGGAGCATGATGAATGGCTGTGAAAGGCTGCTGTTCATACCCAGCTCAAAAGAGTAACTCTCAGCTCCAGTGTATGTCTTTGGTGATTTTTTCAATATACAACATACAGGACATTTCAGTGTTTGTTTTCCAGTCACAAAGAAACTACGTGGGAAGAGTAAATGGCATTCTAGAGACATGGGAATGACAGGGAATGACATTGCCATCATTGATCTGTTCCAGTAGACTCAGAAAACACACATTTTCTCAGACCACTATTTCAGCTTCATACTCACAAAACACTTCTTTAGAAAATGCTGGAAGATTATATTGATGACGCAGTTGAAATATATCTAAATTTTAGTTTCTGCAGAGGCCATGCAGGAAAATTTAGTCCATTTGAAGTATTATTTTTTCTCCTTCTTAAATCATTTTAGTTGAATGAAAGGAGGAAATAGATGTCACTCTTTCATATGAAATGGGAAGAGTTCTGGAAATGCATTCTATGCTAATGGTTTACTATGTCATAATTTTGAGCACTGCACCTTCTGCTCACCAGTTTCCTGGCTTCTAATAAGTGCAACAAGAAAAAGAAAGCCAAATGATATTCTGCTATGCATCGAAATTTTAATAAAATGGCTTTAAATAAAAAAGGATTCAATTCTTTTTTTGTTCATTTAGAAAAACTATTTTATTTTTTTCCTAGACAGAGCTGAAATGATAAAATACAATTATGTTTCTATTTGCTGATATCTGAATTTCTGAGCTCAGTGAGTAATATTTAACATCTCATAACTGTGATCTTTAGCAAAAAGATCCATGTTTTTCTCTTTCCACTTGTGTTTTAAAATAAATTTTCAATAACTGTTTCGTATGCAGATAAAAATTGTGTTTAAATTTTATTATTCCTTGGTAATAGCAGAGGCATGAGGTGAGAGTTTGATCAAGTGCACTGTCAAATGGCACAGTAAATACCCACTCAGCGGCAATGCATGAGAGAACATGACAGGGTACAAAGGATGACTCTTAAAGAAATTAGACTGATTTTTCTACAGAATTCTGAGTAATTGCAATCTGATTAAAAACGCTACAGACCAGAAGCAATGTCAAATGTTTTAGTTAAATAGCAAATACTAATTTTGTATCAATTTATAACTTATACTATTTTTTGTCCTAAATTATAAAAAAAATCCCTAGTCTTATAACAACAACAACAAAAAACCCCAAACAAACAAACAAACAAAACCACCAAACAAAACAACAAAAAAGGCACCCCGATAAGGTCTGAAAAATACAGTACATATATTAAAAAAAATTGCTTCACACATTTTCCATTGGAAGCATGGAATTGATGATGTGTCTATTGAAATGAGATTTTCACCACAATCATGGGATTCAAGAAAGCAGCAATCTTTCTAAGGTTAGAAATGTTTCAATCTCTTTTCCTCAGGATGGAAAATTATCATACAACAGCAAACTTCTTTTGTAGGTATCAGAGTCAGTCTGCAACGCAGATGGTCCATAAAAGGAAGGTGTACTGTGTGTTATAGGTACACTGCCATGTTGTAGGATAACTCACATCTCTTTGCACATGAGAGTTGCAGCCTGTTGTTTTGCTTTTCATACAAATCCTGGAATATATAATTTTTTTTTTATTTATAAAACCTAAAACTATAAGAAACAGCATTAACAGAGGGCGGAACATAAACCCAAGGTTATATCCATATTTTGACTTTATTTTTGTTCACATCTTTTGACTTCAGGACATTTCTTATATAGGAAGGAACTAAGACATCAGGAAATAAATTTTGGAAATTTCCTTTCAGCAGATGAATATTCTCTGGAGTAGTAATGGTTTATATTAAATACTATCCATTCAATAGAATAATTTGAGGGAACCAGATCTACTGAGAATCTAGGAGACTTGCAGAGTGGTTTCCCTACTTTGGTGAAAGTTAGACAACATATCAGAGAGTGGTTACTGGCCTTAAATTGGCCTTCAATTTGTCAAGGCAAGAAAGAATGAAATGAAAGACAACGATAAGACTCTTACCTGGAGGAGAGCTTACTTGTGTCAGACTAGAAAACAAAGCTCTTGCTGCCTCCAGTGCTCACAGAGAAAAAAAAAAAAAAACCCAAAAGTTGTGGTGAAGGTTATCACAATTATCCTGTTGTGAATGATTACAGTGGAATACTTGTAGAAAACCCCATTGCTAGGTTATGTCTATTAGCAAAGACAAAAGGCCAGCACTGTCCTCGTGCTTCCCATAGTCCCACATGGTGGACATTCACAGCTTTCTCACTTAGTGGATTTTCAAAGGTGTTTTTACTCTCCTTGAAAAAGCTTTCAAACATTTACATTTCAAAGAGATGGTGTTAGACAGGCTTGGTGGTGTGTAGAACCTCCCCCTTGTCCTTTCCCATGTATACACTATATGTCTGTTCTTTATTCAAAACTCTCCTTGGTTGCACCTTCATTGGCATAAAGATCTGCTTGGACACTTTGTAATGACAATTTTCAGAAAAGCTAATAGGAACTGCAAGCACTTTATAAATTAGGCCAGTGTCAGAATTGATATATAACTGCAGCCATGCAGGAGGAAAATAGTACAGATTTGTAATTTTTAATAGATGTTTTTTCCTACATTTAAAACAATGGATTTAAAGCCAAAAATTCCCACAGGATTTAGGTTGTCAAAGCACTGCTGTTTTGCTGGTGGTATTTACACTAATGATTCCACTCTGCTTGGAATGCTCTTTCTTCATGGCCCTGTTGCTTGCAAAGCTTTGCATGTTTGTTTTCCCCGTGTTAGACTACATCACTGTTTCTATAGTTCTTTGAAGCATGTGGTATGTCACTTCTACTTTAAAAACCTTACTTCCTAATAGGAAGAGTAAGAATCTTATACTTCTTTACTCACGTGAATTTTTGGTCATAATAAGGAGTTTTACCAACTAGAGTCCACAGGAGGCAATGAAAAAAGGGAAATTGCTTCCTATTTCTCCTCAAGTAACATGATATTTCAGAGTTATTTGTGGACAATGTACAGTTACCTTAAGCGTGAATGAGAAGCTGCTATTCTTACTCCAGTCATTTGAAGGAAATTATCTGTTCTTAAATTGAAAGAAATCAAGCTCAGGAACAGGCATAAATGCAGAGTAGGACACAGCCTTGCTATATGACACTATATAAACATTTACTTTTTCTGTCTATGCTGTTTTATTTGCAATAGAACTGCTTCTTTCTTGATTTTTTTACCATCTCATTCTTTTCTTAGTTATTGCAGTTCTGGGCTACTTTAAAAGTCCATAAGATCTATGCTATTACGTTCTTCTTTAAACCCACTTTTGCATATTTTCTAGTGAAAAATCACCATTGGATGATTTTTTTTTTCTAATTACTTCAGAAAATATGCTGTGAAAACAGGCAGAAGGTTTAGAATGAGGGATTTGGTATCCAGATGATGTTAGTTTTGAATTATCCATGGACAGTTTGATTCACTAAATAATTCACTAGCTATGCTGTACAATGACATTAAAAAATCAGGAACTCCTTGTACTATTATTCTGGCAAGTTTCTTACAGATAATTTTCAGTGCTTAAAGACACCATGTGAATACTCTTTTTCTTCCCAACCAAATTATATATATATTCATATTCTTACCTAGTATATTTATTAGAACTGAATTATAATTTGCACTGTAGCACATACCTAAAAATTACTTTTTCACCATGAATTGATGTAAATGCATTTTGGTTCACATTATCTACATCTAGAAACATGCTTAAATTATAGAGGTCTTAGCTGGGGAAACCAACTGAAGCTCAGCAAACTAGCTTTTCTTACTGGGATCTTTTGATTACTGTGAATCTGTAAAACCAAAGTAGGATTCTGTCAGAGACTGGATTAGATCAATGTCTCCAGATTCAATCCTCTAACTTCCTTTTTCCTTCCTTATCAAGCTCAGAATCTGGGGTCCTTAGAATTGTACATGCCTCAGTAAAATGAGGAATGTATAATCAAAGAAATATCCAGGTGATAAAAACAATGTTTTGATGGTTCATTTTTGGGGGATGGTTGTTTTTTTTTCTTAACAGAGCATACATAAACAACTCTGAGGAACAGAAAACATGGAGAGTAAAAACAAATTCTATGCTTTCTGCTGTTATTTTGGTTGAAGGAGATGGTGCATGACTGAAGCTTCAGTAACGAGACAGGTTTAGCACGACTTACAACAAACTAAGAAATGTCTTGTTATTTATTAGACAACAAGATTAGTGGTTAACCTGATCAGAAATGTCTGTCTCAGCAGTTACTGAAATAGCCTTTGGGAAATTTAGCTTCAGGTGATGCAGTAGGGACTGTTGGAGCTGTATTACATGAAAAATCTAACCTAGCTTTGAACATTGCATGGCTGTAACTCTGGTCCTGCCAGAATCACTCTGGTAACTCCGGTATTGCTCTCAAGAATAAAGGTGAGCAACACAGAAGTCCTGGTTCTTGAAATGTTTACTTTAAACCATCCTTGTTCCGTGGGGTTTGGCTAAAATGATCCATCATCATCTTGTTCCTTGCTCCTTTTGGAGATACCCCAGATGTAAACCCTTATTTCAAGGATGAGTGTCTCTGTGTCTAGGCTGGTGAATTACAGAAAGCATGACATGCATCTCACTGCTGCCTGTCTGCAATATGAATAGATCTGGAATCCCAGTTAAGAGACTGGGAACATGTGAGGCAACTATGGGATAAATTCTGTTACATTTTGCTTACTTATAAACTACAATCCATAGTGGAAGCTAAATATACGTGGAAATCTGTGTCTTTTTTTGCAGAAAGACCTGGAGGTGGAAAGGTTTGGGTAAGGTCTTACAGGATTTTGACAGTTAATCAGCCACATAGAAGACAGCACAATCATGGATTAGGCCTTGGATGATTCATATTTTTCAAGTAACAAACTTTTTCTTATTCAAGAACAAACTACTCTGAATAATAATAATAATAATAATAATAATAATAATAATAATATGTGTGCGCCTCCTCCTATAAAAGTTTTATCACTACTGTTGACTGAATAAATGTTGGAAATCTGGCCTCTTGTGATTCTAAATATATTGAATTTCTTCATTCCTTCAGCCATAAAATGAAGATCAAATCCTCACAGGGAACTTTGCAGCAACCACCTGAGGACTTCTGAAGGTTTTGTTCATTACCCAGTTTGCTTATTTGGTACACTGCTCTCTACAAGTCTAGCACAAACTCATTGGACAGTATCACTCAGTGGAGTATATTAGGTTATGAACTATAATGTCACATTGACTTATGTCATATTTGACACAACATGACCCTAAAAAAATCTGATGGATAGTGATGAGCAGAAAAGGACATTTCAAAAACTTCTTCCAAAGTAAACTTTTTTTATTATTATTTTTAAAGGTGGCCTTGAAAAGAGCCATGTTTAAAAAATAAGATTTCGTATTTTGCCCACAATGTAGTCAGATAGAAGTCATTAGTGAAAAAGCAAATATTTCCCATCATGTAATATATTCCATCCAGAAAAGGTAGAACTTCTATGACTACACATATCCAGCTGTGCTGTCTGCTAGAGGAAATCAACTTCCCTTCAGTCTGATGTGTGAGGTTTTTTGCAAATCTGGAGAGATTATGCTAGATATATATCATATGCTCCCTCTAGCTGAGATTGTTCTATACATATACATGTATGCTTTCTCTTAAATTCCCTTCAGATTGATGGCTCCCTAGTGGGCTTTTTAACACTTACGTGGTGTTTGTCATCTTTAAATGATCTTTTAAATATATGTGATTGTACTTAGCTTCATGAGGTGAGAGTGAACTGAATGGACAACAGATCTGTCAATGCTGTTTAAGGTTAGTTTTACAGGTCTCAATTTTTGATTATGCAGTGAAACTTCCTACATGTTAACATCTGATATAAATCCCATGACACATGTTTCAGGGTCATGCTGCTGGATGATATAAGTGCTGTGTATGGAATCAATGGCTCTGAGAGAAGTAATGCTTGTGGCTGTGCAGTTGTTGCTTGTGGTGCCAAAGACTGAAAGGTGATTCATGGTGATATGAGCAAGTTAAAATGTATTTATTATTATGAAAATGGCCTTTCTGTATTTCACCCTTCTGCTCTTGCCTCCTCAAGGAATTGTTTAGCTTCCACATAATCCAAAGCCACCAATTTATTGATTTTTTTTTTTCCATTAGTTAGTAGGTTCTACTTCCTATCCAGTTTGTCTCTATATCAGCTACATTTTCAGAAAAGGAAATTATTGTAAGAAGATTTATTTGCATCTGAAAATAGTCTATGACTTAAGATATTTAGCATGTTTTATAAGTCTGAGGCTTTTTTTCTGACTTAACTATTTATGTTGGTCTTTGTTATTAATAACTGATGAAAGCTAAGTTAGGGGTCAATGCAGTGTGCTTGCTTTTGTTGCTTCCTTCTTAAACAAACATTGTGAGTTAGCATTTAGTGATAGGAAAAATGCTGCTTTCCTCTTAGAAAATTATCAGTGTGTCTTTCAGAATAAGAAATGTTATATTTGACTGTAGTAAGTTTTGGACCACATTTAAAAAACCCTAAAAATATTAAGTTCATATAACTTTTAAAGTGAGGTAGGGATTGTGTTTTCAGATGTCATGGGTTTTAGTATGAAAGAAGAATATTTCTTCAAAGCTTGGAGTTTTCAGTTTCCTAAAACTAGTGATGTCCTCTGATGTTTTAGCATACAGTCTGTACGCTGTGGGTATATTTTCCTCCTGGAAGGGAGGTCAAAAATCCCCACAAAACTTGATTGACATCTGTAGTGAAATTGGCATTGCTCATTCTAGTTCTGGGGTTAAAAAATATGAGTTTTGGGAAGCAAATGTGTATTTTGGGCTTTGGGCTTGAATATCCTCAAAGGAATTCTCACTATTTGAATCTGAAATAATTTGTCAAATTAGCACATGACTGACATTGCATGAAACACGTTCTGACATTCTGCAATGTGGAGTACAACAGAGTCATTGAATTGAATTACTACTGCTAGGTGAGGCATGAAAAGGCTTGAACAGCATTGCATGAGTGCGAAGTAGCAAACCCAACGGTAGAACATGAAGGAATTGATTCAAGGGGTTTTTTTTTAATAAGAGAAAAGGGATTTAATTGTCATTAAATTATAGCAAAGTTTATGAAGTATCATTTTCACATGTGTATTTAAAAGATCTAAAAGCATATGACAATTATGAAGGCTGGTTTTAATCAACTTTTTTTCTCTTTTAGAGTACAAATATAGTACCAGTTTACCTTACACAGAAAAATAAATTAGGCATCCTTTGTAATGCCAGATCTGATACTTGCACTAGCAGATTCAGTACTCAAGATAAATGTGTGCTTTAACCTGACTTTAGCCATGGAATAGATACAGATTTTTTTTTCCCTTTGGAGGAATGCATGTCAATAGTGCTCTTCCATGCCTTTTTAATGTGATCAGCTACTGATATTTGAAATGTTTTTTGTGAAGAGAGACAGTTGATAACAATGACTGCTGTAAAGAGAATCATCACTTAGTAATCAAATCACTTTCCTCATACAGTCTATGTTGATATGCTAGAACATTAAACAGGTTTTGGCCACAGAGGATGAAATATGAAGAATCCAGGCTCAGTAGCAAACAAAGAACAGAAGAGGTGACAACAAGCATTAATGCTTCCCAGGGTGGACAGACAGAAGTTCTGATTCTTTTGGCCTTGCAGAGAGAAGTTGTTTCAACTGCAGTAGATGCATGAAAGATCTGGTACTTCTTTCTGGTTTAATCTGAGACAATAAGTTTTGAATCTAATAAATATAAATATATTTCCCAAACACCTGGAACAGTGGCCAAATTTCTGGCAAATTCAAGAAAAAAAACTCCAAGACTAAAGCTCTAATTTCAATCCAATAGTGACTCTGACAGTCTCCTATAAATAATAGAATTGTGTCTCTTCTTCTAAAAAAGTATTACCTCCAGACTACTACGCTTGATAACAAAATAAGTAGTCAGGTTTACATCTTCCACTTAATTTGTGATTCATCAGATGACAAAACACATCACCAGTTCTGTGAAGGGCTTTAAGATCATTTGCATCCATAGTAGTGAACAATGAAAGCTGTTGCTCTGGTGTAAGTGGAGTTTTCTGTCCAAGTGGATGATGCTTTTAAACAAGGAGTTCAACAAAACTAGGTCCATAAGGATGGATTCCAGGCAAAGGAGATTTTATGTTTAGCTAACTTTTATTGTCTTAAGTTAAACAAGACCAATAAGGTAAATACACAAATTAAAAGTCACATTGATAATGTATTAAAAATTAAAGCTAGATTAAACTCAGGCAAAGGTCCTGAAGCAATCACCATTCCATATATCGTAGTGTAAAAGTATATATTCAGTCTCATCTCCAGATTTTCAAAACTTCTAAGCAAGCTTCTTCAAAGCTCAAACTTCAGATGACCCAGTACCTATTTCAAGCTCAAATGAAGAAGTTTGGCTGCCAAAAAAAGTGTAATGACTTTAAGCATTAGTCTTCCTAAAATTTGGCCTTAAGTATGTGTATTGCACATGTTTGAGCCTGTCCTTCAGTGATATCAATGAACTGTCTTGAAACTACACACTGATGAAATTGAGAATCATTGTTTATCTTGCAGGTAACCAGCACATCTATGCTCTGGAGGTAAGCATCTGGTAATGTTTGCAAAACCACTAATTTCTTATAAATTTCATCCAAAGTGCTCCCTTTGAATGAATATATTGGCTGTTATACTGTAATGACCAAAATTTGAAGAGACTGGTGAAAACATTTTATTTGCATTCATGAATAGTTACTTACATAAACTGCTGCATTAGAAATCAAAATAGATGTCTAAATGCATAAAGTATCTTGTGATGCCTGCACACATTACTAGCTGATAAATATTCTGAATTTTTTTCACAACCTTCATTTTCAAAAACTGAGACTTGATGTCATCTTTTCTCTTTTTAAGTCATCTTTTTTGTGTGTTTGTTTGACAAGATTACATCATTGCTGAGTAAATGTTTAATTTAGGTGTCCTCCTTAGTGTTGTAATCTTTTTGGTCCATTTGGTCCTGAATGTTTCATGTATGTACTCCAGTTCCTCACACAGGTCTCTAGTGAATGTAAAAATGGAAACATACTGAAACTGGATGTTCTTTAAAGAACTAAATACGCAGCTAACACAGAAAAAAATCCGTATTTGACTGAATTGTGAAAGGCACCGTGCTGAAAGTTTAATGTGTTTATCATGCATCATCCAAAATAAGTTGTCCTACTTTAATGCTGTTTTTTTAAAATATACATTAGGAGTTTTAGTGCTTAAATGGACCTTGTCAGCTAGGTAGCCATGCAGTATTTTACTCGTTTGCTTTTTTGATTTTTTTGTGGATTCAAGTGCATTTTCCAATTTGTTAAAGAGGTTTTTTCACTACACTTACTATCTGAATACGCCTACCAAATTAATTGCCCTTCTAAACCTGCTGAAGGTTTCTTAGAGGAAAATAGTTAAATATATAGGGCAAATATAATCTGAGTTGAATCATCAGCCTGAAGAGATTACAGATACCAGTCAAAGAGCCTATCCAGGCAAGTGGATGGCACTACTCTTCAATCAGATAGGCAGCTGGCAAGTGGACAGAACTTTAATTCTTTACTAGCCAGAGTTATCTGAGACAACAAAAGCAGTGATGATGTATTACTGATAAAAGCCTTCAGAAAATTGCTGTTTCCTTTAACAGACTTGTGCAGGTGCTGCTTATTCAGACTATGAATTAGCCAAATTAGGCTTGCAAGAATGTCAAATACATAACAAAAAATTTTTATGTGTAACTTCAGACATATATATATATATATATATATATACTTGCAGCTATTATTCTTTGCTACAGGTCTACTGCAGACACAGAAGGGTTAAGCCATGAAAAGTCACAACCTAAAAAAATCACACCTTATTTCTCACTACTTTCTTCATACTGGTGTCACCTGGACATTCTCCTGCTGAATTTCAATTGAAATTTGACTACTGTTGGTGTGCAAAGTTACTGCCCACTCTCTGAAGGGAATTAAGCAAAGCTAGCTTTCCAGAATGACACAAATAGGGAAATGTACTGTACATGGAGAGGATATGAAGACCAACAGGTTATGACCTAGCTTTAGAAATCTTTGTTTAAATCAAACAGAATTGTCCCTTAAAAAGAATAATATGAAAATATTTTGTTTTCCAGGCAAGAAAAGATTTATTACATTTCTTATGTGATATTGAACACATAAGCAAAGCAGTCAATTATTTCTGAGATTTCCTTGCAGTAGAATCTAGTCAAGAAATTGGGAAAAAAAAAAAAAAAAAAAACTGGGCGGAATTGTGGCTGTTACACTATGAGTTATTTTTGGTAAGGAAAACAAGTGGACACAAGGGATCACAGACCTGTAAATTGCATTGTTGTACTGAGCAAGCTGAATGATTAATACACTGGTAGTTGTCAGTCTGTAAGCAATTAAAGGAGGATATGTAGATCAGTTCTAGGCACAGTAGATTTCTGAAAGAAAAAATACAGTACATAAATGTTCCTCTTCTAACCAGGTCTGTCTTAGAATGGAATAAGGGTATGTACTTTAAGAAATGGACATTTGGGTACAGAATAGATTTTAAGTCCAAACTTGTGTACATTTTAACAAGTAGGATCTATGCTTGAAGGTGATAAAATTTTATCTCAAATCACTACTGGATGTGGGAAATGTATCAACATGTTGAATTACTTGAAAAGTTCATGTGTGTCACATGCCCAGAAGGCAGTGATCTGTTGACAGGAAACCAAAAGGGGTCAAATAATTTTACCTAGATTTAAATTTCAACCAGGTTAAATTTTCACAGCTTATTGGGGCAAATTCCCACCATTTACAATTTTTTTTCCTAAGGTTACATGGTTAATTGTGTTAGCATCTACTAATATAAACCACTGAAGAAATAAAAACACAGTTTTGAGGCCCTTCTCCATTTAACAAAACACTTACTTCTGGCACTTTGGTGCTTCTTATACTTTGTAAGATAACATGAACAACTTTTCCCGTTCCATGTTCCTCATTTATGAGAATAGTTTTCTCTTCTTGCCGCTCCTGCCTGTGGGATAGCTGAAAGAATTCTGTTCCTAATCTGCTTCTCATTGTACAGTCTGTAAAATCTACTGGTTTATGTACACCATGGAACATGGGAAACTTTTGCCACAAACAGCTTTTACTTAGTCTGTTCCAGTGCCAGCCACTCTCAGCTTGATTTACTATTCCCAGTTCTTGTGACTTGCTTACGACTTTTATCTCTTTCTGTAAGGAGTTTGGAAATATGATGCATCTGAATTTCACTGCTGAACTGGAGTAGCCCAGAGACATTGCTCATACTGTGGTTTATTATTATCACCTTTTATTGGCATTGTTAGCACAATGTAAGAAAAAAGGGGTTTTTTTAAAAAAATATGACTACATGGTTGGACACATTAAAAATCAATGTTGGGGATGATTTGGAAATTTATTTTCGTGTTTAATTGCAGTCATAAAATCAACTAGTACAGGGTGAATTTATCACGTATCGTTGCTAATTTTTTTTTTTTTTGTATTAGATTGCTGAAGCTTAAATTTTAGTTTTGCCAGTAAATTCAGCCATTAACATTTTAATTGCAAGTGGAGAGGAAAAGTCTGTAAACATGAACAAATTCAATGCTTTTGAAATTCAAATATGTGTGTAAGGAAATGTTTATTTCTACTTTTCTAGGAGTACCATTTGCATAGTTCTGCCACAGTTCTACAGGGTGGAATGAGGAGGCTTGGTTTGTTATAGAGCAACTGACAGCACAGATATGGAAAACAGCATTGGAAACAAAATGATGAAAACTGAGTTCCTTAGTCAGAGCCATTCTTTATATAAACTCTATCAGCATAGGCCTATATACATCAGAGGACTTGGGCAAGGGTTCATAATGTAGTCGGTGAACCTGTAGAGATATCTTCCAATCTAAAAAGTTTTGCAAATTTTGAGAAAGAACTCAGTCTTCTGTGCAAGTCCCACTCCAATGGCAAACATCCTGCTAGAGCAAGACCAGCTCAAGCGTCTGTTGCCACTTAAATAGAAAGCTGATTTGTTTAGATGCTTTAGCAGGAGTGGTAAAGGTTGCCAGGCTCACTTAAACATTTACCTTTATTTAGTGATAAGCCCATGACTGGGAAGCTTATGGGTATTTATATTTGGCTGTGGCAGTCTTGTAATTATTTAATAAGGCACACTAAAGATAAGGTTATCATGATATAAGTGCCTGTAATCCCTCTGGGGTGTAATTGCCTCATGATAACCTCATCCCTTGAAGTTGTCTCTATTGCTAATATGAAAAATGTTTGTTTTCAGTGGGAACATATATTTTGTGATGGGACAGCATTAAACTGTCAGATCAAAAAGTTAAATAGTGTTTGGAATGAGCAGAAGGGTTCAGATGGATTAACTTAGCCCTTATGGATAGTTGACTAGATGAACTGAAATAATCCAAAACCATTTTAAATGAGTGAGGTTTTAAGTCTGGAAGCATCTGAAGAGAAATAGCTGTTTTCCCAGAAACATGCTTTAGGTTTCTTAGACTCTACTAGTGAACCTTGGGATTCATAAAAATCAGGAAATATTTTTCAAAAGATGTAGCTGTGGGAGTTGTTTTGGAGGAGGATTTTGTTTGTTTTTGTTGGTTTTGGTTTTGAGTCTTTTTTTTTTAAATGGTGGCATCTGTATCTTTTCTTCAAAATTCAGCATTTTGAATAGTTGATCAACCATTCAGTAACACAGCATTGTGTATGGCATTGTAAATCATGAGACAAGTATTAATAAAATGCACATGCTTCACAAACAGGTCTTGGAGGACAGCTGTTATACTTGTTGCTACAAGGAATTTTCAAAACATGGAAATACATTAGCTTACTTGAAATGTACCACCTGAAATCTGTGTGAATCTGTCATGAAGACCCCAAAATATATAAATAGCACTTTCCTCAAGACTAGGGAAGTGTATGGCTAAAAACACTCTTTAGAGAGGCAGAGAAATCCTGTTCCTGAAGGACACAAGTCCAGGTCAGGGACTCTGCTTTTCTCTTGCTTCAGGCATCAGCCGACATAAATGTGCACCTCTGAGCAGTTGCTCACAGACGAGTGTATGACAGGCATGCACATTTTGCGTCCCATTTTGCCTTCGTAAGAAGCCCTGTGGCCTGCTTCTACAAGCTGCTATGTACATTCTTGTGACAAATTCACTGTGAGGTCCAGCAGACAGTTACCCCCTGCAGCTCCAGGGGCTGGAGGGACTGCATGGAGAAACCTTTCCCATCACATGAAGGGTGTTACAAATGGGAGGTCAGCATGGCAGGCTGTGTTTAGGTTTCTGCACTTTTTATAGGCTCTGGCTAGTTGTGTGCCTGAAGATGGAAAATATTTGGCAGTAAACCAAAAAATTCAAAACTAACCTTTTATTTCCTTGGGATTTTTGGCATCAGCAGCTCTTTTGGCTGTGTCTGAGTGGAATAAGCTGTGTCTTTGAGTTTAGTACATTATACAGTAACATATTACACTTCTCTATTTTTTGTGCCTGGGAATTTCACCTCATCCATCTTTCACAATGTTCAGCAGAGACTTTTAAAAATCCCTGAGCCAGCTTTACGCAATTAATTGGAGACAGAGCCAAACCCTAGATCCTGATTTCAAACCTAAATCCTTGTTCCGCTTGAATCTGATGCTGTGCCGGGCCTAAATTAAACACAGAATCAAAACACTGAACATCTAACAAAATTTGGATTTAAATGTTATTTGCTTGGCTAAGACTGAATATCCTAAGAGCAAATTTTGGCCATTCAATACCTACACTTGAAACAAATCTTAAACTCAATAGTAAAAGAATTAGTGAGAAAAAGTGGCATGCTTCAAACTATTTCATCTCAGTTAAATATATACCTCATTTAAATGTTTAAAGTATTGAAGCATTTGGAGGTGTATTTCATTTGAAGGTTTAACTATTATTTTGGTTTGGTCACTTGTTAAAAACTCTTCAAGTATCTCATATCCCTTGGATCCCCTGGATCCCTTAGTCTCGCCTCTTTCCAGTTGTTGAAGTGTTGACCACAGTCTAGTCATTTGCTGCTCCCCTAGAAGAACTAGACAGCTTTTGTTTACACAGAAATATATGTCTTAGGAAAATATGTGGGTAATAATTGTTTTCTTATTCTATATTACACAATCGTCTTTATGTTATTTTATATATATATATAATATATATATATGTTATTTATATATACATATTATGGTATTTAAAATAGTAATGAGAGTTTATTATAATTTTTATCCCTTTTTTAATGTTTCCATTTTAGCTATATTATTCTAAGTCAAAACATTAATAGCCCATGTTAGCTCATAGCTTTCATTTTTCCATCTTAGTGTAAGTCACACTCAAATTTGTAGGCAGAAGGGCATGTGACCTATAATTAATCTAAAACTAATTAACTGTTTCTCAAAGTGGGACAGTGATGTTTGGGCAGTTTCCCTGGAGTACTGGTGTTACTTTGGAGCCCTCTCCTGGAAGCTCTACTTGTGAATTGGGAAGCAATTCATGAGTTGCTTTTCATTTGGAACTTGCCTGAAGAGTATGAATTAAAAAGTTTATGGCTGTGTAAATAGTGGAATAAAGGACTTTTTCTTCCTGATGTTTGACTATTTTCTTATCTCTTTATAATTGATAGTGGGAAGCCAGTGGTAAAGTCATGATTGTAAATGATGTTGACTATACAGTTCCTTTCTTGATGCTTGGCTCACTTCTTTCAAGTGTCCTGATATTCTGGTGGATGTTCTAGCCTGATTCATTTCAACTTCTAACACTGATATACTGACTTCCAAGACACTAAAGAAAGCAGCTCGTTTTATAACCTTTTTCCTCTAGTATTTCCAGTATTTGTTTTACTCTGTTTCATACTACTTGATTGTTTCTGTAACTGATCAGGTAATGCATTACTATTTTACCCTGGGCTTAAGATTCATTCTGTATACACAAGATTTATTACTGGTGTCAGTTTACTCAGTGTTTAACCTGATTGCATATTTTCCCACAT
This sequence comes from Brachypodius melanocephalos, assembly GCA_013398615.1. NCBI lineage: Eukaryota > Metazoa > Chordata > Aves > Passeriformes > Pycnonotidae > Brachypodius > Brachypodius melanocephalos. The sequence continues at coordinate 14,074,901 of VZSR01003371.1, read as the reverse complement.
GTGAAAACAACAGGAATTTTGAAAGGCAAATATAGTGAAACTTAAAAAAAACAACCCCACACAACATTGTGTGCTACCTTTCAGTGACTGCTAAAGAATTTGTAATTTATCTTTCTTTCTAAGCTAAACCAGAAATACAAAAAAAAATCAACAAAATTTTAAATTTCAAATTAACAATGATTGAGGCTTCCGGAAAGACAAGATTAATGAGTTCATGTGGAGAGGATATAATTAATCCTGTCATCTTCTGTCATTGCCATGTACAGACTAGTCATTGTTCTGCTTCAGCATCTCTCAAGTCATAATGTCTGTTTGTACTGTGTCATAGCATCTCTTTCCAGTCTCATGGAAAACAGGGGAGGGTTAATTATTTTATCCATTTCTTACTTTCTTCAGGTCAGAATTGAGCAGAAACATAGCTCTCATCAGGAGAATATGAACTGATTAGTGTTCCATCTGTGGCACGCCTTGACTGCCAATGGATTTTTTAATTATATTAAAATGATGGACTTTGTACTTTGATATGAGAAGTGAAATAGGAAGCTGGTTTCTAATAATTGCTTTAAAATGTACTTTGGAGGAAATATGGAAATATTAGCATTACCAGTAATACAATCTGAATGAGCTAAATGGGAGGTGTAATGAAAAGTTCAAGACAAGAGGGAGCAGGAAGAATATGGAAAATGTCATTGTATGCTGGCTGAGGTATCATTTCCCAAATGATACTTTGGCCTGCCCCTGCTGTATCTGAATACCAAAGAAATGGCTCAGCAGTGAGCCTGTGCTGATGCTGATTTTACTCACTGCCATTACTCCTCCTGGTGCATAGCCATATCCTTGATATGTGTTTACAGACGATATCCAGAGCATAATTATATTAATGTCTAAATTAAAATTGACTTTTCCATGTCTGTTCTACCTTCTAAGACAGTTCTTTGCTCCTGGCTTTCATTTTGGAAGTCCACTGAAACGTACAGTGCACAGCTTATGTATATTGTGCTAAACAGTCACAGTCACTGAAAAAGTACAGCCTAATTAGCATTTTTGACAATATGCTACAATAAGAAAAAGAAAGAACTATGTTGATCTTTGGGATTAAATGCTCTGGCCTTAGGACAAGAGCTGTACATCTGAGAGAAGAAACTGCCTTGGCTGCAACTTCAGTGTTTTCCCTTTCCATCATTTTAGCTTTTTCAACTTTTACTTTTTATTTGAATATACCTTGGTGAAAAAAAAAAAGTGTACTTCTTTTCCTTCCTGTACTTTACTATGATCTTTACTATAAAAAAAAAGTACTGCAAATATCCAAAGTAATTATTTTAGCTCTTTAAAGATCAATTCTATTTGATCAAAGCTATTCAAGAGACTGATTTGGAAAACACAAAAGTGACTTGAGTATAGTTACAGTACATTTGTCAGGCATTGAAGAACAAATGTGTGTGACTAGATGTATAAAACTAAGTTCCTAAGGATTTGACAGTTATGAGATTTGTGCTGTTTTCAGGTTTGTGTGTTGTGTGGAGGATTAAATTCATAAAGCTTCTTTTGTTACTCAAATTCGAATAGTTTATCAGACAGAAAAGATTCTGTATGGGAGAAAACTGTTGTGAACATCAAACCTTGTGAGACAATGGAAAAGCCATATACAAGATATAAACCTGCAGGAAAATTTGTTAGCTTTGTTGCTCATGAAAATAATTTTATAAACTGTTAAAGTTCATAATCGAGCTGTTTCTAGCTGTATGAATTTTCAGTTTTCTAAAAACTGGGTTTCCTGGATTCCAATGAAAGCCAGATTTATGACAAAAACAATGCTCTGAAATGGAGTTTAAGAAGTAGCTGCATTTAAAAAACCTCTACAACTACAACGGTTTCAGTATTTAATACCTCTAGTACCACTTCAAGTCTTATTACTTTGGGCAAACAGAATGCATCTCCAAGAACCTCCTTTCTTTTTATTTATACTTCATCTTCATTAAAATCCCAGATTCTCTGGCAAAGCCTATACCCACTTTCAGAGTTACTGACAACTTTAAGGCGGGTTTGCTTTTGTCAACCTAAAATTTAAAATCCATTCCTTTTTCAGAGGAATATTTGAAATGGAAATAACTAATTGACACAAAAACAAGGCATATATAGCATCTTGCTTCAACAGTCAAGAGAAAATTTCAACACACCATAGCTGTCCCAAATTTTCTGTTCATTTTCTGAAAATGGATAGTGAGCAGTGCAGAACATAGACTTGTTTGTAGTGTTATTAGCCTTTGAGTCCCTATAGTCCTGACTGGCCTGTAGCCAATCTGAAGCTCCAATTAGGCAAGCACAGAATTCCATTCATGCTTAAAATTCATAAAACATACAGTACATATGTTGAAACTCTACAAAAATAGTGTGCCTTACTTTTATTACACCCTGATCTCTTGTTTTCTACTTTCTATTGCTGTCACTTACTGCCTTTATGGGCAAGTGACTTAATGATACTTTATCTGCAAACAGTTCTCTTGTGTCCTGTTTTATTTTTACTAACATAAACCTTTCTGTAACTGTGGCTTTCTGTTTTAGTGAACACAATCCTACAGCGCTGCCTCATTATATGACCTTGTAAGGCTGAAAAATTTTAGGGGGGAAATTTGAATGTAAAGAGACTGTGAAGGTTTTATTTTCTAAACACGATGAAATCCATATTAGTGAGATTATCTATTTTATTGCTTGCTCTAGTATCGATGTCATCACTGACATCAGCATTAAATGTCATCTAGGTGCTTGCACAGGGATCGCATTTCCTTAAATAAGAGTAAAATCTGAAGAATCAGCAAACAACCTTAAAATTATAATTATGCATTGCATAACAGACAAAATTATGGCATTGCGCATTTTCAGTGAGAGATTCAAAAATATATGTTGCAAGAAAACAACTGAGGATGTTGTTTCTTCTTAGTTTAGGGTTTTCCTCTAAGGATGTTTCTCAGACCTCCATCAGGCTCTCCAGAAAGGCATGGGTATCCTGAGGGGCCCATGCCCTATCTGCCAGTTTTTTGCAGATATTCTGGATACCTTAGAGGGTAAAAATGGTATGAGGTGCCTGCATTTAGGCAACTGAATCTCACCCTTGATGAAGCCCATTAACATGATTTGATCTTGGGTCAACATTCCCCAAATAAAATTATCTGAGCAAATGCCAGAAAATTGGCAACATGTAGCAGGAAACCAAAAATGGAAAAAAAAAAAAAGAAAACTCTCATACTGTCAACTCACAGTAGTCACTGAATGGAAAGACAGAATTATGTGTAAGAAATCTTTTGGAGAATGGTGGTGAAAGGATACAATTAAAATATACTTTTCAAATGTTGGTCTCAACATTTGAGAGTGTTGAGATTTTCAATCTATTCAGAAATTCTCTACAGAGTTAGTAAAATGATACCTTCTGAAAGAAAGCATTAGTCAAAGGAACACTTTCTCATCTATTGCATGTTATTGATGGAGCAGTTTACTCTAAGAAAAATCTAGAAAACAGGGATAAAAGATTCTCAGAAAATAGCCTAAGCTACAAAACCATGAAAACAATACAAGATTTATAGAAAAACATGTTAACATTATATAGAGTCAACAAAAATTGTCTTGGTGAAACAAATGCAAACATATCTTAGGTATAACAAACTGAAACCTAATTCAGCTTTCAACCCTTTCAAAAATTAGCTGTAGGCAACCTTACCAATGAAGATATTAGTTTAAAATGAAATGACAAAATTACATTTTTGACAGATTTCTTTTTCTAAATTATTTAATAGTTTTTATGTAAATCTATTAGTAATTTGGGCTGACTGAAAGCTGCAGTTCTTGTATTAACTCAGGTGGAATCAAGTTAGCCTTTCTATGTCAAAGCATAAAAAAGAGCATTATTTTTGAAGGCAAAAGCCCATAGCTGTTTTTCAGCCAATCATACAATGTAAACATTTTTTCCAACTCATTAATATGTTTTGAGAAAACAGATGAATATTTGTAAATAATTATTTCAACAGAAATTAATGAGTCCACTGTAGCATATCTTTGTATATATTGCCTCACCAAATTAATTACATTTATTAATAATGTTTTTCTCTGGGGAGACTTATATCAACCACTGAAGTGATTCAGACTATGTTTTGGCAGTAAATGTTCCACAATTTTAAAAATATTGTTCCATTTTTAAGGTGTTTGCTCACAAGGGTAACTACAGGAGACAGTCTTTTGAGAAGGCGATGAAGTTTTAAAATCTCAAAATTGGTAAAATGTTCTGTATTTGTAATTTTACCATTGGCACCTTAAAATACAGATGAGAATCTTGAGAAAGGAACACCAAACAGGAAGATTTCTAAGTATTGACAAGATACTCATCTTTTGTCGTAGGTTGCTCTGTTGGAGTTACATTACTAGTGCAGTGTAAATTAATTTCTAGCAGATTAAATAATCCTGTTCATATATTAAAATTGATAAGAAAGCTAGAATAAATTCTCCAGAGATGTCCCATTTTTGCATTTCTGGCTAAATTGAAACCTTTTATATGCACATACAGCTAAAAATGCATTAGCTGTGTGTGATAGTGTGAGTATATATTTGTGAATGTGGGATATCACATGTAAGGCATATATAGCAACTGAATACTGAAAACAAAATTGTATTAAAGAGTTTTTATAAAAGTACTATCCCAAGAAAGAGCTGTTCTAGAGAATTCAGACATGAAAGATGTTCACAAGAGGGTGATTGTAACCCTAATGCAGCATTTCACCTCATTACTATAAACAATTGTAATCCTAATTCATCACTTCTCAATTGCTGTTCTGAGGAGTTGGGAGAAGAGTTTAATTCCTGAAGTAGAAGGTTACTGAAAGAACATAAACCCACTGCTGTGAATAATGATTGAAAATAACACCAAAGTTTTTAAGGGGAAAGCAACAGCATATCTGGTATTTGTAGTGGCATTAATAGGTTGTGAAAATTTGTGTGAATATTTTATTTACTCTTTTTCCCGTTTTATTGTACTCATGTGCCCTGGGCAAACTGTTAAAAAGAGATAAAATAATGGATGCTCAACTGACCATCTCAAAGTATCATTTCATTGACAGAAAAACTAAATTATGGAGAAGGTGAGGCACTTTTTAAAGAAATGGTGAGTGACCACATCCCAGATGAAGTCACTGGGATCCCTGGACACTCACCTTTCAGGAACTGTAAATCACCCCTGAGTACTGAAGAAGTCAGTGCTCAAACCAAGAATAGAAAACACTTTTCCTGTGTTGCAGGTTTATGTTAAAACCACGAGTCTCTTCCTTGTATTTATCTGCCAAACCACTACTGTAGTGATTTCTCGTTATAATGTCTTAAATTATAGACTAAGCCAGAACTAGATCATTTTGGTTTTGCTAAATGGTTTTTATATAGATTGTCAGATTGGACAGACAATTCATGTCTTATTTAGATGGAACTTGCTTTTTTCAGAGTTCCTGTGGATGCTACATTTAAGGTTGCTAATTGACCCAAAGGGCACTTATTTTAAACAAAAATATATGTAAGATCAATTAAGCTCTTTTGTAACTATTTCACTTGTTTATATAGCAAGGGGGTTATTTCAGGTTAAAATGTATTTCTTTCAATATATTCAGAGATTCTTACTAGGAAAATAATGCCATCATAGCTAAAACAAGAGCTTCTGATAAACATAGCTAAGATTCAAACGGAGACAAATGAGTTTAAAATATGAAAAGTGATGGCAGACATGTCACAGTTTTACTAACATTATTCAAAAATATTGTTGGTTTTGTATGCAATCCACTGTACAGCTCTCAATGAATATGCCATCCACCTACTCCTGAGAATATTCATGACACTGCTGCTAGACAGTGTAAAGTCACTGTCACTAAACTACAAAGGGGAACAAAGAAGGTTGACATTCTCAGGTGCAGCTCTGCAAATCACATCTTATTTGACACAGACTTCAGCTGATACAATCATTCATACCTTGAGTCCGACAGTATTTAATTCTTTCCTTGCCTGATAGGACGTTTATAGTTATTGTGCCTTCAGTAGATTTCTATAAGTATTTAGGCAGTAAATACCAACAATATAAAATTAATTATTTCAGATCTTATGCATAGGCAGATAATACTAAACCCAAGGATGACAACAGAGTAACTTTTTATCTTGAAATTAGAATAATGATGCAGTCTCATATATCAATCATATCAATTGTATCACATCTATCATGTCTATCATATCATATCATATCATATCATCATATCACCCTGACATTATGGTGCATTTTAATAGGCACTCCAATAGTGAAGGTTCTAATAAGATCCTTTTCTTAGAGTCATTTTTCCTAGTTTTTCTTCCAGGCAGATCTATCTTCGTGCCAGCAGATCCCTGTGGGATGGGCAGGCTGCACAGAAGATCCCCCAGCGCAGAAGTAAAGGCTTGCATAGCACAGGGTGCAGAAGGAATGGGAAAATGGTATGATTGAAGGCCCCTCTGCTAATGGGCACCTTGCAAACTCTTACTGATGTAAACAAAGTTCTAGTGGATGATATTAACCTTTCACTGAACTGTTTCTCTCAACCAAAACCTAAGCCTTTTCTCTTTTTTTGGTTTGTTTGCTTTGTTCAGATTTGATTAGGATTCAATCACACTGTCAAGCACAGGCATGGAAATTAATTTGTCAAACACGGTCATGGGAATTAATTATACCTTGGAAAAAACCTGTTTTCAATGGGTTTTCAGGTAGCATTTAGATACAGTATGAAAATTTAAATTGTGTAGCTATATTTAAATGGGAATACTAATGAGGAAATGTATGTCTTCCTTGAAATTTGACTCTGAGTTTTCAGTTTGCCTTTGCCTACAGTTCAAAATATTGGTAATAATTGAAAAAAAACTCCTCCCCCACCCAGGAAAAAAGCAAAAGCAAAAACCAAAAAACAACACTAATCACTGATCTGGAATGCAGCTACCTGACTTGAAGTGAATTATCTTTCACCGTGTCACAGCTTTGGGGAACTAAATTCATCTTGTATGATCTCACAATCTCTGTTAAAATTTAACTCTACTATTACCAGTAGGGCAACTGAGAGATGTCTCTCATCTTTGATACTCATGAAATGTTTATCAGAATATGTGTATTTAGATTAGACTATTCATGGGTTCTTACAATCCTTGTGAAAATGATACAAAATCTCTAAATGTAGGATTAGTACTAATTTCTGGTCATCTGGTATATTCTTAAAAATTAATGTGTATCACCAAACTTTCATGTGAAGGCAATAGAAGTAAAGAAAGCCCATGCACAAGAAAACAGAACTAGTGTAAAGAATGTGAATCCCCAAGCTCTGGGTCTGTGAGAGAAACAGATTGTTTGGAGAGCCAGAGAGAAAGGAAAGTAGGAAGAAAAGGTGATTCATGCAGTCTTGTCTGGACTGCAGAATAAGTATAGAATCTGTGCATAAGAAGTTTGTCCAGAAAGTATATTTTTTACATACTACTGACCAAAATGCCACAGTCAATCAGATGCAAAAAAAACAAACTAGATTGGTAGAGACAGAATATTTTAAATCAGTGCCCTAGGTTCTTCTGAGCATGAACTGAGACATAGGATAATATGGCTTTAATTTGCAGAGAATTTTGTAGATCTCTTACTGTTTTAAAAAATGTTTTTTCTTTTGCACATCCAAAAAAAAAAAAGGAATCAATTGTTATCAGACAAATAGTAGGAAACAGTTGCTAATATAATTTATTCTTGAGAAATATCAATCCAGGAAACTTCTAATGACAAAAGACCCAGTCTTCAGCTGTGTAAATTGGTCACAGAAGACTTCAGACATCATTGTACCCCATTAATCACATGCTCTAACCTGTTTTTCAACCTGGTATTTTTTTTTTTAACCAGCAAAGAGCAATAAGGAAGATTTTATTATATATCTCTTATATTAAAGTCTATTTGGAAAAAAGTTGTGTTTCAGTAGGAAACTCAGGACAGGGACAGGATTCATCCTACTTTACTCTTAAGCACTCAACTGAGGCAGCTAGAGTTGCTTCCAGTTTTCTAAGGTTCTGTGAAAGAGATAGGCATCTCCAGAGGGCAATTCAGTTTACTTAGGATTTCTCTCTGTAGTTCCACTGTTATTATAATGTTTTTAAGCATTACATAATATTTATGTCTGTTTACATAAATTATCCAAATTATTCTCTATAGATTTGGGTACCAAGCCCTCATTATTGTCAACTGGTCTGAAGCCACAGCCTGGGAAAAATAGAATGAGTGTTGATGACTTTTCAGAGTTTTAAAAGGAAATGAGATAGGAATTTTTTAAAAACAACTATTAGTAACACTGAAAGTTTTAAAATAAAACACAGGATCTTTAAGTCTGGGAGGAGTATAATGGGGATTTGTTAACAGCAAAACAAGAAAAATGGAAAAAATGAACAATCTTCTGCTGTGTAGAAAACAGAAGGTGCTCTCACTGGTACAACGAGGTGAAGAAATCTGTGGCCTTTTGTCTTTTATTTTCTTTCTTGTTATAGTGTGGAAAAATCTAAGACTAAAAATTTAAATCTCTCATATATAGCAATAAGATTTAGAGCCTTTCCTTTTCCACTCTGTCAGCCCAATCTAAACTCCAGAAAGTCTGTTGAAAATGAATTGTATTCACGTCTTTCAAAACAGTGATAAATACTTTCTCCTGGTAAAGTAACTAGTGTATTTATGCATTTTGTTTTTCCTGTTCAGTTTGCTTCCATGTATATTTTTGTCAATATTCTGGAAATAATTAAGAGTCTTTGGAACTGTTTGAATGTCAGGTTAAAATCCCTGGGACATCATCTTCCCAGTAAGCAGTGTAAGTAAATTACAGGGCTCAATATGTGGTTATGGTTAGAGATTCCCATAAAACAGCCTGCAGCTTCTTTCTTCAGAAATGGTCAGGCTTTTTGTGTGTTATTTAGTTTCACCTTCCAAACCATGGGAAGAGAACTGTAACTATGACAAAATGATTGTTTTGGTTGTTGGGCCTTTTTTGTTGGGTTTTTCTGTTGTTTTGGGGGAGTTTGTTTGTTTGTTTGTTTGGGGGTTTTGTGTGTGTGTGTATGTTTTGTTTGGTTGGTTTTTGTTGTTGTTGGTTGGTTTTGTTTGGTTTTTTGTTTGGTTTGCGCTTTGTGGTTTTGTTGGGGGGGGTTGTTTTTTTTTTTAAATATTTCAATAGAACTTGCTAATCAGTTAATTGGTAATGTACAGACATAATTACCTCTTTCTGTGTCAATGTTCTGATGAAGCCAGCATGTACAAACACCAGTCCTGCTGACTAGGTCAGGGCGACAAGTGAGTCAGATATCAAGGTAGGTTAAAAATATCTCTTTTTAAAAAATATTCTTCCAAATAAAATAGCAGATAACATATCTTAGCTGAGCTGGCGAAGCTACAGAATTTTGCTGGGGATCATGGAGAGTGAGCGACTTATGTCAGTTGTTATTTATTTTACAAGGTGTTAGTGAAGAGAAGGCATGGATGCCTTGTGAAAACAAAATCATGGATGATGATATAACCATCACATTTTGTAGGATGGACTGTTGACCTGGGAACCTAAGAAAAGTGAATGCCTATTTTCCATATTTAAGCAACATATTAAAAGATATGTGGCATAAGCTTTTCAGGAGCAAGCACCCTTAAAGGTTAAGTTTATTATTTTTTCACTAATAGTTCAGGCAGTCTTGTCTGAGTCACAAGAGGTGTGAGGATAGACACTGAACATAAGCTATTCACTGCTGTGTAAAGAGAATGAAAAAGAAAACCAAGCAAATCCCCATGGGGCTCCAACTGGTTCTTGGGCTGTTATTGTAGTTCCACATGAGCATCTGCACTTTGCTAAGACTAATGAGATGTTAGAGGGGCATCTGCAGAGGAACTCCTAGAAGTTCAGTGGACCTTATTTCCTCATGCTTGTTCCTAACCTAACATTTGTGGGTTGAAGTGTTAGCACTTTATTTCTGTGTGGCATTTGAACATGAGTTATGAAGTAAATGATTCTTGGGACACCATCATGCCTGTGTGTTTGAAACTGTTAACAGATTTAAACAAAATTTGACAGAAAAAAAGTTTCAGATGTATTAGATTTCTGTAAGTTTCATAAAAGCTTAGTTAGATGGAAGAGAGAGACCTTTGGGCATGATTTACTTGCCTGAGCATGGACTGTACTAATATTTGTGCTATCCTAGATTTTCCTGCCTAGCCTCCAGCTACCATAACAGAAGGGCCCTCTCTGACTTTGTCAGGTATAAGGACATCCCAGAAACCATTAGATGCCTGTGTTTAGGCATAATCTGTAAATCTCCAGCACAACTTTCCAAAGTGATACAAAACCAGCATTGTAACTCAAGTATTAATGAAAACTAGAGAATCTACAAAGAACAAACTGCTTAGAAGTGCAGCAACTAAGCAGAAGACTTCTGGTTAGAATTTGCAGCTGCCTAGTTTTAATGTGTATAGGAAATCCTGCTTCCAGCTTTATGCAAAATTTTAAGAAGGAGATTAATAAGTTTAAAAATATTCTCTGGTTTAAAAAACAGGATTATCAAATATCACGAAGTTTCCAAGTTCACAAATATAACTTGGGACTTTCCTATTAAAAAGTTTGCATTCATTTACTTTCAATCTACCGCTTACATCTCTTCTTTAAGCTACCTTTTGCTTTTAACTAGCTGAATTTCTTCAATGCAACCTCTTTTTGGATTTGTTGTTTGTTCAGGGTTTTGGGGTTTTTTTGGGTTTTTTTGTTTTTTTTTTTTTAATTGGTTATTTACAGACACCTTGCTACATTTATATTTTTATTCTGAGTTGGGATTGCCTTGTTTAAGGATCACCTTTTGTAATTGTTCTGAACACATACCCCTACACATATGTATATAAGTAGTGAAGTTTGCTGGGAAGACTTGCAACATGGATTAATTCAAGAGGAAGTCAGGTTTTTCCACAGTATGCATCATGAAGATTTTTTATAGACAAGTCCCTCTATTCTAAGTTGAACTAAAACCAGCTTGCATAAAGCTGTCTAGTACAGGACATTTTAATAAATATTATGGAACTTTTCCAATTTTTGCAACATTCTGTAAGACGTGGTGATTTTTAATAAAGCAGAAAAAGAAACACTCCAGAGAAAAATTTAAATGAGAAGATTTGGGGGAAGGAGTTTCTAAGTATTTTTTATAAAATATTTATTAGATATTTATTACATTATGTGGCTGTTACTGCAACAGTTCTGTGGAGACACTCCTGCATCAATTTGTGCCACAGCACAGGAATTAGATACTGGTTTCACTCTGATTGCCAAAGAACACCTTTGGTGTTGCTAACACCTTCAAGAAAATGCAACAAAATTTTGCTGAAATGCCAGGCCCTGAGCAATCTCAGGAGAGTCCCTATTAGAGCAATCTCCACTTTCTTAATAAATAGTTTTCTTGAAATCTGGTGACTAAATTTTCCTCCATGGAGTATTTACACCTGGGTTCCCTATTGTGTGTTTTTCTGTATGGAAATAAGATTATAAATGCTTTTTTCCTTCTGGGAAATTTAATGTGCTCTATACCAGACATGTAGGCTTTGGTTAAGACTCTCATTGTAGTGATTTTTCATGTTTTCTAGAGGTTGCTTTTGTTCTGGTACAAGAAAGGGGATGCTTTCCTTGCGTGCTTCAATGTTCATGCAGCTGCTTTTAGGGAAAAGGGAAAAGAATAGGATGTGGCCTACCTGGAATTCAGTGAAAAAGCAACCTAAAGCAGACTGATGGTAATTTGACAGATTTAAGACTAAAAGACATTCTGCTCACTTTTTAATCCTTTGAAATTCCTTAGATATGCAGATTGCATTGGCACCACACTGACACCACCAAGTTTCAACAGAGGTATGCTTGCAATTCACATTGCTTTTTATTTTTGTTCACAGCAACAAAGCAGACAGAGAGAGCAGAAGGGCAGTCTCTCTTGCTTGCAAACCAGATGAAGTTAGTAGATTTAATTCTAGGCCTACCAATCTCTTCCATATTTATAAGGCTGGTACAAGTTAAGGCAAGTTAAAGGAAAAGAGATTGAGTGGAAATTTGTCCATCAAGCTGAGCTGGAAAGAGTGTTTTTTTGTAATCTGTATCTTAAGGGATAGGACAAGGTGCAGTCATATCCTGGAATTCTTGCAGAGTGGTAATGCTGTGTCAAGAAGCAAGAATTATTAAGAGAACTTGTGAAAGCTAGTATCTTTCCAGCTCTCTCTACTTTAATCTTCTGTCTATTAACTTCTGCAAATGCTACCCCGGCATATAGTACAGCCACATGTTAATTCCTCATTTTCTCTCTAACAGCACCCCCAATGGGATATAATACAATATTGCTATTTTACCTGGCTGTGACATATGACAAGGTAGATCATACTCTTCAGTTGTCTGAAATTCCCAGAAAGGTTGAGGAAAATAACATCAATCATTCATTGCTAAAGTATCCATGAAGAGGAAGCAGATTGGCTTGTTACACTGGGTTACTTCTCGTTTAGTAAAGAACAAAAAAAGTACCTCAAGGATTCAGATTCGGTCTCTTTAGTTCTTCTTTGTGCACAACATCTCAATTGTGAGCTGGCAAATGAAGCACCGTTACTGGAAAAAATCACACGCTCTACAACTTGATCTTAATGAAGCACAGATTTGTGGTGAAGCAGTGAATTGTACAGCGGAAAGACAAAACAATGTGACTTTCTTGGATCACCTGATGAACTAGATTCTTTCCTTATTTATTTACAGAGCAAGAAAAAGCTTGAATTGAATAAATTATCCAGATCTTAGTAATTTTAAAAAATAAAGCAATTTGATTTTTTTCCCTCTGAACTTTTACATTGAATGAAACTTTCAGGTAATATTGATATCAATTCAGCATTTCATTCAACTGAATTCTTTCTTTGACAGGTTAAAATTAGACAGACATTTCTTGGATACTCTCTGAATGCACTGTGCGTATGAAAAAAAAGTTACAGTTGCACACTCATTGAAGGGAAAGGTGCTAGGTGTCATGAGAACATTCACATGCCTGTTTTGGATGTCTAAGATTATTCATAATAAATATGACAGGATTCAGATAATGCTGTCTAATTATGTAGTATAATGAAATGGTTTGAGAGAAAATTTGTGTCACACTGGTTTTTGATAATGATTTTAGACAGACATTGTTCAGACTTGACAGTGAAGAAGGATCCAAAATTGGTGTCTAGAGGCTAGAGATGATGATCAGGTATTTTCTGGGGAGCTGGGAAAAGCTTCTATGTGTATATATCTATCTGCACATGTGCTTATGTGCACACATACATATATACATATACATTGTCTTCCTCACCATATAGTGTAGTAATCATGTGAACATGTATACATAGTTTATACATTATAGTTTACATTAAACTATATTATCCTTCAAGAAATCAAGGTATTATTCATATGGAACTTTTATAATGTATAATGTATCTGATAGAGCTATCTATTAATAAATCCCTTAATTCTGCGGGCCTCCTGAGTAACATAAGTAATATTTTAAATATATTATTATGAATACTGTCAAAGTAAATCTATGTATATAGGTTGAAGTTGGAGAGCATTGAATATTCCATATCCTGTGTTGCATAGGTGTGACAGTTAAAGTATTCTAATCCTGTTGAGGACTTTTGGTAGTTAAAGCTTCATACATGTTGGATGGTTCTTTATTGAGTCTAGTTTAGGAGGATGTTTCAAATGAACAGATAAGGGCGTAGCAGGGAAAAATGAAGACATTAAAGAAATCAGTAGAACTACAGGACTCATGGAAGACAATGAGGGGGTGCAAGAATTATGAATGAAATGAAATAGCATTGAGTCAATATCAGTCCTGCTGTGTTTCCCCTTGAAATTCCAGCATTTGTGGGGTCATATATCTTTTGTTCTATAAGTTTCATTTTTAGCCCCTCAGAAATTGACAGAAGTTGTATCTCAAGAAAGGCTTCCACTTGGGTTCATCATCTTTATTTAAATTTTCTTCTGAATGCAAAGTCCATATTTTTTACTACAGGCTTTCATTGCCTCAAACATAGAGAAGCAGCACCACTAGACAACACACACACACACACACACACACACACACACAAAAAGCAATAAGTGCAATGGTAATATCAAAAAATTACAAAAGTATACTTCAACATCTTGGTGAAGAGAAAAACAGATGCAAAAATACAAACTGCAGTTATCTATTATATGTTTAATTGCGCTCTTTGGAAAGATATTAAACATCTATTATCCCAAAATTAATAAATTTATGATTAATAAATTAATAAGCAACATTTTGTTTAATGAGAGGGAAGTAATTAATTCCACTAAGATAAATTATTAGTTTTTCATTTCAGTAGCCTGGAGGAACCCTTTTAACCACAAGACATTTCTTCTTTTTTTTCTATTACATTTGAACATTTGATAATGATCATATACGTCTCCACAACCAGCATAGTAATATGGTCTCTATTGTTTTTTCCAAGTTGGTAATTAAAGACACAGATGTGTTTCTTAGATCAGTGATGTTTCACTCAAATAATTGCATTGGGTTTGGGCTGAGTGGCCAAAGCCTGCTGGCAGGCTGGGCAACCCTGCGCCCCCCTTGCTGTTAGTTATCATTCAGAGAATGGCAGCGTGCCTTGGGGAAGCCAGCAGTCACGTCACTCCTGCTTGCCATGGTTAGGAGTACAGCAGCTGTTTACCCCAGAATTTGTTGCACTAGTTCTGGCAGGCTTTTGAGGACTGAAAAATAAATATTTTTTTGTACTCTGTGCATCTGTAAGAATAGTGGAAGGATCCAGGATGGCACAGAACGGTCACTGAAGTCTCCATTTGGAATAGAGATGGGCCTGGGGGTCAAACTCCAAGGCTGAGTTTGAATCTAAATGTTCCCCTGTGCTGAGTTCTCAGGACAATCACTGTCATATGGATTAGAACACACAATAAAACAAAAACTATGTTGTTGAAATTACTTTTCTAATTTTCTTCTTGTCTCCGTCTCTTCTGTTAATGGTTTTCTTTTCTAGCTCACTCCTTCACCTGCCCTTCAGGGTAGCTTTACAGTGCAGGGTAGCATTACACAAGTAGACTTTTCAATGAGATATAGGTGAATATAATGAATTGTAAACTTTCTTACCAGAAATTCTGAATTTAACCCAGGATATGGAATTTTTTTGGTGGCTAAAAAGATTAAGAAGAAAAAGGCAGCAAAGAAATTAACAAAAGTGAAAATCTCCCTGAACTCAGGATAATGGAGAGTTCCCAAGATCCATCTAGTAGTCTTCTAAGACTAAAAGTCACCAAAAAATGATTACATAAAAAGCTTAGAAACTTCTGATCAGAGAAAGATTGGTGTGATGTACTGCAACTCCTTAGTTTTGCTATCAATCTTTAACTGAGGTAAAAAAAATTAACACAGTGGTGTGATTTTAATACTCCGATTGGTTCACTTTGTTAAAACCAAGGGCTTAACTTTTGCAGCCCTTCCAAGCTATTAATGTTGTGCTGGGAAAGAACAAGATTAAGACATGGAAACAAGAGCTCAAATGAATGCAGGTTGACTACTACTTGTGAGTCATTGAAGATGTTATTTCAGAAAAAAATTGTATTCAATCCTAACCTGTTTTATGAGCAATAAGGTAAAAAATATAAAACCCAGTACTTTTACGAAATTAATATACATTTCCTTTGGGCTTACTATGATGACACAAATATGAAATACATATTTTTAAAGATATATTTTGTCATACTGAAAGATGTGTAAAAGAAAAATCAATTATCTGAAGAAATAAAAGTGTTAAAGTAACGCTTGGGCTTCTCATGTTTTTCTTAGGTTGACAAAGTTTGCTATGGAAGCATTTTTGTTTTTTACTTCACCTGATTTCATCATTTCATCATTTCCACTTAGTGTCTTGCCACACCTATACTGAAATTCTAGCTAAAGAGAATTGATATCATCCTTTCTAGATAAGAAGCTCTGGGTCCATCAAAATAATTTCTAATGAAGATGTCTAGATTTTAATTAAAAATGTGTATTTTTTACCTTCATGCCTTATGGAAAGCACAGATTTTCAGACTCTACTAAGTACTAAACAAAATATATTGAATTTACTTTCATATACTGTTGCAAATTTGGGTCAAAGTGGCCATTCACCTAAATAGATTATGGTTCTCTAATTTATTTCACATAGTGAAGGATCTTCCTACTGTGGAAAATTATCTTTGATTGCCATGTTTCTTCTTCTAAAGCACTTATTTTTTATATATCTCAATCTAAATAAAAAATTATGTGTCTTTAGGTAAAACCAAGGGTTAAATCAAATACAGGAATGCATTCTCAGGTTCTTTTTAGTACACCATGAGTGTGAATTTCTTATTTTAGGAAAAGCATATTTAGGCCAGTCAGTATCAGCATGTTTACTCTTCCACAGTACAATTAAGACTCTGTTGAATACCCTTGATAAGCACTGGCAAGTGAATCTTGTGCAAGGTTTGTTATATATACAGCATTTAACAGCTTCATGGCCTTTGGTCTGTCCAGCTTTGGGAAAAAACCCCAAACCAGCAACATTTATGAGTTCCACAAATCATTCATATCTGAGTTTAAGTTTGAAGGGGATTGGTCTTGGCTGGCTGCCAGATGCCCACCTAGCTGCTCTCTTACTTCCCCTCTTCAACAGGGCAGTGGGAGAAAATAACGTGGAAAAACTTGTGGGTCAGGATAAAGACAGGGAGATCACCTACCAATTACTGTCATGGCAAAACAGACTTGCTTTATTTATTTAATTTATTGCCATTTAAAATAGAAGAAAATAGTGAGGGGAAAAAAAAGAAAAAGAAAACCAACAAAAAAAAATTAAAGCACCTTCCCAATCCACTGCTTTTTTTTTTTTCTAGGGTTGACTTCACTCCTTCATTCCCCACTCCCCCACTTCCCTGAGCAGAGCAGGGACACAGGTAATTTCATGTCTTAAGCTAGACCAGAAGGCAGATAATATCTTCTAAAGGACAGATCTATAGCACTGGTCTCAGGGAATTTCAAACTACTGACAAGCCTAAGTGCTATGCTTGAGCATTCCTGAGACCAGTGATGCACATGCTCGCAAATTTAGTAATTACTGTGTATTGAGTATTCCTTCTGGATAGTACAGATCTGAGGCAGATTTTTTTGTGAATGCCAAATATTTCCCATTGTAAATCTCTGCTAATAAGCAAAAAAATTGGAAAAGTTTAAACAATGTTTAATTGATAACAGATTTTTATGCTCTTTTTTGTTTGGTTGGTTTGGTTTGTTGGTTTGTTTTTGTGGGGTATTGTATTGGGCTTGAACAGTTCTGTGAGGGCTACTAGAGGGAAAATGAACCCTATCTCAGTCAGACCAAATACAGGCATTTGTGGTGTTTTTTAATAACTGGTGACCTTTAAAGATGTATACATTTTGTTTATCCTTTATACTAGAACAAATGGAAGATTTTAGGAACAAAAAGGAAATTCAGAAAGAATAAATAAAGTTCTGCATAGCATTACAGAGTAGGATTTATTTCTGTGAATGCCTCTCTAGCCGTAAGGATGTACTTTTTCCCTTTTGGCTTCTCTCTTCACAGATATTCTGACTGGAATGTTAAGTTCAAGACAAACATATTTCCTTATCTGTAGGTAAATGTTGGCAAGCAGTGTTCAGTGAAATTAATAGCTTCTATCTCTCAGAGATGATTTACCTTTCATGTATTTAAATATGTAACCATTCTAAGTAATTATAGCATTTTTTAAATTGTTTAGACTATGAGTAAAATCATCTGTTATACTTAAACTCCAAAATCTACTTGTCCCTTAGGTAACAACTGGGTAAGGCTTTCCAAAGAGACATTTATTCTGGGAAACCTAAAATTAAAACAAAGTTGAACTAGGCAATATCTCACAGAACCACTTTTTCAACTGCTTGTACTCTCATTTTTTATTTTTCCTAGAAACTTGAAAAAGTACATTAGGCTCTTAGTCCATATGTAGCAAAAAGAATTCCTGAAACTTCCTGTCACTTCCTCAGTACCACAGTAAAAATAATAATAATATTTATAAAGTATTATATTGATGAGTATTTAATAAAATCTCATATTGGATAAACAGATTATATTTTTATTTTGTATATGATTTCCTTTTATCTGGGAAATAATTCCTTCACATGACACTATTTTTGATAGATGACGAACGTTATGGAGTTGATGAACTTCGGTGCCAAAGAGCGCTAGACAGAACCTGCAGCAATGGACTTATCAGGCATAGACAACAACAGTAAAATGTGTCTAACTTAGAAAGAACTACAAAACATCTATTTCACTTAGCATCAAACAAGAGTGGCCATGAAGCATGGCTGAATACCCTATAACAAATTTAAACCTGCAATAAAAGCCCAAAGTCACAACTCTGATGTATCGTAGGAAGACAGAGTAGAGACAGTTATAATTTATGTTCTAGATCCCAAAAAAGGTGAAGATTTTGCTAACATATCTTGCAGACTGAGGAAGTAGACTATGGTCTACGCTCAGATTTACACCATCTTCTAATATTTTTTTGACCATGACACCAAAATCCCATACTTTAAATCAAACTCCTTGACTTAGATTTGCTATCTGAAGACTCACTCTGTACACTTTATTTCTCTACCTCTTTTCATCCCTTTAATATATATATCAAACTTTGTCTTGAACTCATTAAGATTTTGCTTATATCATTGAAACACTTAGAGAATATCACTCTTCACATTGTTAAAAAATGTCTTCCAATTTGTCATCAAAACTAATTTATAATGTTTCTGATCTTGTGCTGCTATTAATCTAAATAGTTCATCTCTATCTTGGTATTTATCCTCCAGAACTGTCTGAAATGTCATCATATTCTCTTCTTATGAGAAGCAAACACATGGAAGCCTATAAACCACGCTCCACAAAATAGAAAAAATGCACACCTTTTCACTTTGTATTATTGAATTTCATTCTATTATGTACTATTCGATACTGTCATTTAATTCATCCTACACAATGATCTTATCATCTGCTGTATTAGAGGAAAGTCCTAACCAGTATAGTCCAAAATTACAAAAACTCTCACCTATTTCTTTCTCTGTTTTGTAGCACTCATACAAATCCTGACATTTCTACTTGAAAGAAAAACCTCCTATATAATTTCTGAAACTAAATTTAAATGGATTGAACCTACAGCATTAAACTATCTAAAAAATCTTATCAGAGAAAGTTATGCTGTTTGATACAATATAGACTTCATAAAATCATGCTGAAAATGTCTCATACTCTATTTATCGTCGTATTCAAAATTTTTCTTTACATAAAAATTCATTGTATGACTTGAAATAGTGTTGAAGTCAAGATAACAGCTTAATAACTTGAAGCACCTTTTTCTCCACTCTCTTTTTGAGTAGAGGTATTATTCTTCTTCCACCACAGAATATTTAGAGATCAGTTAAAAATCATGCAACTCTGGCAGTTTGATCCTGGCCAACACCCTCTCAACTACACAAAGAAGACCTTCTTTGAGAATAGAAGAAAATAGAATGTAGAAGAGGAGATTTTGTGCATTGAGATAAGACAGTTTAATAGAGAAAGGGAATATCTGAATTTTTATGTTATCCTCACTCTTCTGGCAACAAACGGAAAACACAGCACCACAGAGAGTGCTGTGGTGGAGATCAGCTCAATCCCAGCCACAAAAATTGCATAGAGTAAATTCTCCAGAAAGAACAGCCCTGAGAAGAGGAAGACTTGTGTCAGCAACTTTAGACATCAAATGCTTGAACTAATCACGTATTCTTAATAATTCTTAATTATTAAGAAAATATTCTTAATATACTTAATAACAGGCAGATTGTATTTGTTCATTGTTCTTAAGAAAAAATGTTCTTTCCCTGTCACCTTTGAGTAGATGAAATTCAAAGCTTATGGTCAGTAACATAAATTGTAAGATTAGTAAGAAGGGGACTTTATCTTTATAAAGAGTAATGCAAGTGCAAGTTCATTAGAAAATGTAACATAGCAAGTGATATGCAGCAGTCGAAACTATGAGGATATTTCAAACGTGTTCCTACCTTCCTTGTCTTAGGTAGAAACATGTACAATTGTATTCATACTTCATATTTGAATATAGCATTCTCAGTAAAGGTAGAAACCAATCATAATTTTCATTCAATTTTTATATTCTTTTTCCATTTTATATGAGATATGCAAGGGAGCATATTCTACTACAGTTGTTCTCACAGGAATGTGATAAATAAATACCATGTATGATTAAATGTATCCTCATTTATAGATGATTTTTGGGAACCAAATCCTTTGCAAAAATGTAACTTGCAATAAAGAATGAGAACAAGTTTATAGTGAATATCTTATGAAATAAAATACATCAAAAGAACTGTAACTTTCACCTTTGTTATTCAAAGGAATACTTATCATATCTTTTCTACTCTGCACTTGGCTGACTTCTGTTAAACCTTATTTCATAACAAGGATTTTGCACTATATATTTTTAACTCTGAGTTGGCCTCTACTTCTTTCATGTTTCATCTGTGTTTTTGTAAAAAGTGTTAATTTTTATGTTGAATTCCCTCATTTGAAGGTAGATAGCTCTAAAATTATCTAAAAATTTTTTAAAAGTCCTTGAACATAGTGTTTACCTTTTGTTCAAAAATGGCCATTCTCAGATGACTGCCCTGAAAACTTTAAAGAAGAGCCATTTAAGACTAGTCTTTATTTGCTTGTAATGTTTCCTGATCTGATTGGCTACACATACTGAATTCTGGATTTAATAGGCTTTACTTTCTTTCAGCTAAAAACTCCTTTGAATTCCTTCAACTAACAACTCCTACACCAATAAAGTGATAAAAAATATTACAGATTTCTCTTGCATTAAAACATATAAATTTTGTTTATTTGCTTCATAACTTTTATTGCACAGCTTTGGGAATAGTAATACTATTTAACTAAATTTAACTAAATAAATTAACTATTTAACTAACTCCAGGTTACTGAAGTTCTAGATTTCTAAAGGCAAGTGTCCCATTCTGTCTCCTTTTACAGCTTCTTTCTGAACCAAGAATTTCTGAGGTTTGTATTAGAAATATTAGGTTGGAAGTGAACATGACAGTGCTGAATCAAGGAGTGTCTGCTTGACAATAATGTTTCTGCAGTAGATTATTATGAATAATACATAGTTAAGTTATTTTGCATAGTCTGAAAAGTTATGCAAATCACAAAAGTAAATTGCCTACAATTTTAGTTGTTTTGACAGAGAAGGTAAATTGTCTTGGCTGATACTGCACAAAATTGATATGCAGGTTTCTCACACTAGATGTTCATGATTATTTTTAATTAAAAGATCTGGATCTTCCTTATTGAAAGGTATTTTCATATAAAATGTCTATACAGTTGGAAACCCCATGCTCTTAGCAGTATGTTATCTGTGTATCAGAAAACTACTGAATCTATCTAAACCTTCTGTTACTGGAAATCAGAACAGGGATGGGAAATGCTGACTTTATGGATAGAATTCAGAATTCAGGCTAGTGAGCCAAGCACAACCTAGCTATTTGCTCACACCCCCAGCCTCACTAGGACAGGAAGAGCAAAACAAAGTCAAGATAAAGATACTTCAATAAATGAAGGAAAGAGGAAGGAAAAAAGTTGTGCAAAGGTAGTGACCTCCATAAGCAGACTGACATCCAGACAGCCTCCAAGCAATTTTTACCTACCTCAAAACCACCTCCTCTCAGTGTTTATTGATGAGCATGACAGTATTTGGCATGGAATACTTTGGCCAATTTGGGGCAGCTCTCCAGGTTGTGTCCCCTCTGAACATTTTGTCTATTCCTGGCCTACTCTCTGGGATGACTGTGTGGGGAAAAGGGAAGACTTTGTTGTTTACAAGGACTGTCTAACAATTACTAAAACACTAGTGGCTCATTGAGATTGTTTTAGACATATACCCAAAACACAGAAACCTATGGGATCCTATGAAAAAATAATAACTACTGAGCCAAACCTGGCTTACAACCTGTCCTTATAACCTGGTTTCTCTTTCTATATAGAGAAAATAAACTAGTGTAAACACACTGCATCTATGCTTGTTTAGATCTCTTCTCAGGCTTAGATGAAAAATATCACCTGAGGAAAACTGTGTCATCCACAGACATCTAGTTTTCACAGGTCAGTCTGACAACAAGCTGATCATCAGCTTTCATTGCATCCTCATGGAAAAAAGACCAACAGTATCTTGCGCTTGATGAAGGAAGTTGTCAGCAGATTGAGGGAAATGGTCTGCTCAGCATTGCTGAAAAACATCTGTGGTGCTGTTCCTGTTTCTGGAGTCTCCAGGGCAAGAAAGACTTGACTTGACTGCAGTCCAGTGCAGGGCTGCTAACATGGTTAAGGACTGAAGTATCTGTCAGATAAGAAGAGGTTGAGAATATGGGGTCTGATATTGGGACTGGATGAAAGTACTGAGAGTTCAGCCTTGACTCCTCTCAGTAGTGTCCACTGATGAGACAAGTAGCAAAAAACACAGATTAAAATATATGAAATTCCACTGTGCACTAGGAATTGCTAATTTTTTTTTTTAATTGAGTTGGCAAAAGTTGCCCAGAGATGTTGTGGATTTTCCATCCATGGAGATATTTGTAATCGATCTGGACATGCTCCTGGACAGGCTGGTTTAGTTGTCCTTGCTTGGACAGCAGAAGGTTTAGACTACATGACTTCAAGGGAGTACCTACAAATGTAAATGACTGTCTGATTCTACAAATTCAGATATCAGAAGGAATTACCATAGACATGCAATTGTTGCTCAGAACAGTAATAGAGAACATAAATTTTATTTCATAAATTAATACTTTAATTTTTATGCTGCTGTTATTGTTGTTCTCTAAAATCCAAAACTTTAAATATCATCTGAGCTATACTAGATTAATGTTAGATTAGATTAGAAAACTTGCATATATATTCTTTGTGTAAACGATTTCTCTGTTTAAATAATCTGAAGACAATTGCAGGTATGAAAAAATTACTTTAAAATAAAAAAAGAAAGGAAGACAAAATGAAAAAAAAAAGATCCATAGGCTGAAATCACCTTTATTCTAGTTTACATAAAGAGCTAACTATTTTAAGTGGTGTTGAAATAAGCATAATCAAGAGCTGTGCCAAGTATTACAGCAGTGAATTTGGCATATAGAGTTATTACATGTGATATATAATCTAACAAATTTCCAAACAAACATTCTGGAAACAATTACAAGTAAGCAAGCAACCCTGAGCAAAAACCATTGAAGTTTTAAATTGCATTTTGGTCACCCACGACCGTTTTAAAAAATGTTCCACAGAATTTTTATGCCTTGAGGAACAAAAAGGGAGTTTTGGCTGTGTTTCCAAGTGAGAGTTTAATGTTGACAATCATTAGGAAGCATAGACATTAGTCTCAAGAATAATTGTTTGGTTTACAGTCACTTGAGGCTATAGTCTCAATCAGACCTCAGCTGTGGTGGGCTAGGAGAACATGCAATTCAGTATAAATACAGTTTGTTGATATATCACTGACAGAAGCATATGTTACACCATTAACTTCCAAAACAAACATGCAAAATTGTTACCAAAGAAGGAAAAATGTGATGGCGCTTAAAAAATATATTTCAAATTACTTTGAAAATAATCTGATAAATTAATAGATGCATATTTTAGGTTTTTATATCCATGTGACTTAAAATATTAACAAAGTAATAAATACTTTAACAATAAATTATATTTGTCACAGAACCTAACCTAGTACTTTTTACCAGGGCTGGGAATTTTCTTGGGAGGTCTAAAATTATGTCTATTCCTATTTATTCAACATGCAGTCCTTCAAATATATGCAAGGTTATTAGTTTAAAAAAGTCCTTAAGAATTTCTTTGTTGTTTTGAGTACAGTTTCTTTCCTCTGTAGAAAGAGCTTGTCTCTTTTTGGAAGGCATCAGGCTCAAAAGACTGTTTTCATGGGAAATGTTGTGAAAAATTGTGATATAAAGAGGACTTTAAAGTTGAATCCCAGGGTTCAAAAGAAAGAATCTTGTGTTCCTACATAAATTGAACAACTATTAAGCAAACATTTGTTAAGTGTTGGCATCTTCAGCAGCACACTTCTTGAAAGAAGGCTCTTCACAAAACTAGAATGTTATTATTACTAATAATACTACTTTTAAATAAACCCATCCATTCAGAAAAAATCCCAAACAAATGAACAAACCCAATCTGGTAAAAGATCAAGCGATCCTACCATCAAAGCCATAACTGGTAGAACGACTTTAAAACAGTCCAGTCCAAATCATCTTACAGCCATTGGGTTCAGTGTGAGTGGGACAAGGCAGCCAATGTTACTATTGTATTTTCTAATGATGAAAATCCCTCTCTGAATTAAGACTATCAATGGGTCCCACTCAGGAATAGAAATGACCTTGGGGTGCTGTTTAATTGTTATGAAGAAGGAAGGATTTATTTTCTCTGTATGGGTATTTTGGCTCTGGTAAAGTATGCAATTTATTTTGGTCTTAACAATAAATTTATAGCTGATTTCCATTAGAGGATCTTTCAAAGTATCCCTGTCTTTTCCCACTATGAAAACAGAAAGACTAATAATATCAACCAGATTACACAATAACTATCTCCCAAAGTTATTTAATTACTTTATGAATGGAATTATTTTTTTAATCTACCATCTTTTGAAGAGGAAATGTAATGTCTTCCTTTTGCAATGCATCAACAAATTATTTTGTTTTTTTGATATTAAACTTCGGTAAACCTGTCTTATCTATATCAGTGGACCAAAATAGCAAACAGGAGAACACAAAATGGAAGAGAACACAGGAATATCAAATCTGGTTCCTTTACAGCAGTCACTGGCAGCCACATTTATATTACATCATATTAATAGTTCACAATTATTCAAACAGTAAATATTTCATATTCCATGCCTTACAGGCAACAAAATATTTCCTAAAAATGTACACCAAAGTCAAGTATATTGGTATAACCGCTAATAGGCACAGATGTTCAGTCCACCGTTCTATGAGTATTTAACAGTCTGTTATGACTATAAACCAACAGATAGAAACACAGAGTGTGATACACTGTAAACAGATGGCATTAATTTGTTCTTTTTAAATTTCACCTTTGTCTAGTAAAGAGTAGGCATGATATATTTTCCCTCAGGTTTAAGAAATCTTGTGGAGTGAACTAGAAGTCAAAAAGGATATCTGTTTTTAATGCAACAGTTGTGCTTATTTCTAAAACACTACTTTAAAACTACACTTTATAAATAACAAACATGACTGGGTCACAAAACTGTAATATCATTCATTGCAATGCCAACAAGCTTTTTCACAGTTCTCCTCTTTCCTTTTCTCCTTTTATCTTGTTTACTTGTTCGTGTTTCTGTATCATCAAGCCAAGGTTGTGGTTTCTGAATCTTAGCACTAAGAGAGGAAAGGAAACGCATACAGAACATTTCGATGATCCCCCTTCCAGCATTGTAACCCTGCCAAACTCATAATTCTGTTGCTCTTTATTTTAACCATTAGATGATACATATGCAGCTAATTTCGTTTTTCAAGAACTAAAGGAGAGAGTTTGGAGTAAAAGGAGTCAGCTAGGTAAACACAAAACAAAAATGGTATTGCTGCAGTAACACTTAAAAAACACAAAAGCGCAATTTTATCTACTCGTTCTATATTCTAGCCATTAAGAAGAGAAAAAAAAGTATGAAGCTCTATGGCACTTTTAGAAAGTTGCACCTCTCCTGAAACAGAGAATCCTCACTGGCTGTTCTTGAACCCTTGCCCTACTGTTGACCCAAAAGTGACCCTGCAGTGGAGAAATATTCTCTTCTCAAAACAGGAATGTCCTCTGTTCATCTCAGTGAGTGTAATAGTGCAGAGGCAGGGTGAGGACATGGTTTGGCTTTTTTATGAGCTCTTATCCTTACTCTGCAAGGCAAGCAGAAGTTTTCTCTCTTTTTTCCATTCATTCATCACAGTGGAAAGAAGCCTCTTGGTGCTTAATTATCCAGAATTCACTGATGCTGCTGTACATTGCCTGTGTTATTCTTGGCTGAAGGGAAGTCTCATTCACTCTTCTTTTTGAGGCTTTTCTTATTTCTAACTCTGCAAGATAAGCAGTTGAGGGTCTGCTGAAGGACAAGGCTTCAGGGTCCTCATTGTTCAGCAGCTGCTGGAAGCTGTTTGAAGTAAGGACATTCCTTTTTCTCTCATCATTTCTCTGTCATACATTTGGACCTTCTTATCAAGCAACACTTTTTTACATCTAAGAATATTTATGAAGTAACAGTTTATCTTAATCATGCTGTAGTTTAACCCCATTTAAGAAAATATCCCACAAGTCTTCTCAAAACTGTAGCAGAAACACTTGTGACAAATATTTCCTTCACTTCAGCAATCGCATATCAAATGCAATAAACTACCTCGTCACTTCTGCATTTTTTCAATTTATGTTTTTATTTTGAATTGCTTTGCAGAGAACATGCATCTTGGGTGGAGGACTAAGTACATGGTAAATAACATCATTTCCTAAAGCATTCATTAATGAAATATAAGAAAAGTGTTAAAAATACCAAATTTTCCTACTTCCATTTCTAATCAAAGAATTGGTATTTAAATGACCCCAGAAGACCAAAATGAAACTAAAAATTCTACAGGATTCTAAATTCTAAATTCTACAGGATTCTAAATTCTAAAAACTGTCTGAGATTTGATGGCTGCATAGCCAGTCCTAAACTCAAAAGATTTTTCTAATTTCACAGAGAGGAAACTTGAAGTGGATTAACATCTATGCTCCTGGTAGCTTCAGGAGTGTGCCAGGGAGAATGAGTTCCAGGCTGCTCAGTGAGGGAGGATGTGCCAGAAGCTAAGGATGATCCACCAGAGTGATGCCTGCTCCAAGAAGCATCTGAGCGTGATGGGTAGAAAAGGGTGCCAGGCACAAGGTCCCACAGCAAAAACAGCAAGGTGAGAAACCAGGCCCAGGGTCTGTCCAGGAGAAGCAGAAGACAAGAATCAAATATTAACATTCCAAAAGCATCACTAGGGCAGAGAATGATGGCCCCATCTGGGCTGAAACCGGGCCATGGAAGTGTGACACACATGGCCCAGGTTAGGCTAGACAGGGACAGTCAGTCCATAAGTGCTTCCACAGTGGATACTATTGCCCTGAGGCTTTAAATGGGATTTGAAGATTATACTGAGGTGGTGTTGATTCAGCTGGAGTGGCAATTATGTGCTACATAGGGCTATTTTTAAATTAATTGCTTTTCTTCTTAATATAATGACACTATAATGTGAATCATCTTTTAAATGTGGAGTTGCATATAAGTACCTAGAATAATTAATTTGAAACAGACTATATAAACTTCAGTTGAGAATTTGTCACAAGCCTTATAAGGGAGAATTTTTATTCCTTACTAAATTGTATTGCTATAAAGCCATATGTGTATGTCACAACCTTATGTCCAATGCTCTTCCTTGTAAAAGGGTTAAGATCTTGCATTGCTTGAGATGTGGCCTGCCAGTCCATTATATCCTATTATTTCCAGCGACATTCTATCTGGAATGTTGGATGCTGCCATGGGTATCATGCATTAGAAATTTGTCCCTATTTGCAATATTATGCCTTGTAAATGCACACCAGATAAAAGTCTTGGGACCCTTTGCATGAAGTTATACTGGCTTACCTTGTCATCTCTTCATACCAGGTCTTGCTGGGACAAAGATCGGTATAGTCTCTCATTAATGGTTCAAGAAGCAGGAGAAAAATGAGTTCACCTTGACCTTTATAAAGAATTTGAACTCAGGACAGGTCTCTGCCTTTGCTGCTTTCAATGAAGAGGTAGCTTTTTTAGCTTCTAGCTGGAAATTACAATGTGTCACATAAGTTTGTCGTATTATCTTTGACTTCCTTATTGCCAGACTGGAAAAAATCAACATGGAGATATATAGTTTCCAAAACATTCCCAGTTTTATGCTGTTCCACAATGCACCATCTTGAGCTTGAGCTAAGTATTCCTATGTGACCATGTAACACAATTTTTTTGGTAGCCAAAGTGGGTATCCTTTCATCAACAGTTTTTATTATGATGTATAAAGTATATCGCCTAAGGAGTAGACTTTGTTCTGTTTCCATACTACTGAAGTGGTATGGAGCCCCAAAAACAAAGCTTTAGCAGTTCTCCTTGAATATCGACATATTTCAGCCCTTTCTTTCCTACGTAGTTCTAAAGGACTCTTCTGAGATAGTGCAAGATGTGTGTTGTCTGGAAGTTTGGAAACAAATGAGAGTATGTCTCCTATTAGGTCTGAGGGAGGCAATGGATACTGTTTGTTTGCAGGTGTTTGGGGAATGAAACACCTCTGAATCACAGTTTAAATACTATTGAGTGTTTTTTCACAACTGGCTGTGTGCTAACAATCCTCAACTCTTGTGTAGCTGTATTTTTAGCATTATTTGTATGGAGGTAAATTCTTTACTTTAAAAATTGCTAAGTTGGCCTAGTTAACAGAGACAAAGCTACATACATGAAAGATACTTCAGGAAGTAATCTGTAGATTTAATAGTTATGGGTTTCTTAGAACTGAGTCAGCCATGATTTGCTGAAATTGTAAATGGTATTTGCAGTAGATTTTCTCTTCACCTTGGATGAAGATCATGTACATAATGTACTATGATACTACATTGTCATTTACTAGCCTAACATATTAAACAGTTAATTCCAGATTCTGATTATCATAATAGTGATCTATGACTCAAACTGTTTCAAAATTACACACACCAATGTGGATTACCACCTTTTCTCTAGAGGAAATAGAGAACAGCTGGAAATCAAAAGCTCAAAATCAGAGTCTGCCTCTAAAACAGTACAACACAGATCTGTATTGACAGTACATAAGGAAATTAAATTTGGACACTGCTCTACCATAATATTTTCTCAGACCTAGATCCTCTCTTTGGCTTTACTTGCACAAGGTAAACTCATCCCATGGCAGTAAAAAAGAAGAAAAGAGAGGAAACACAGTTTCTGAGTTTGCATAGTTAAATGAGGTAAAATCAAGGAGCATTTTGGTCTGCAATTTTGCTGTCCTTGTAGTCAAATTATGTATTTTGAGACAACTAAGCTCACAAGATCATGAGTCATTCCAGCAGTTCCTGAAAATTATAATATAAATAATAGATATATTTATATTAAAAAACCCAAAGCTCTTTTGCTTGCATTTAACTTAGTAAGCCTTGTCATAAAAATTAAGAAACAAAAGTTCAATTAGTCAGCTCAATCACTCTATATAAATGCTAAGTGGTGCCAGATGTCAATTGCATTAGTCATTATTATTACAGATTTTTACTGGTATTTTACTTTACTTTTTCTATTTAATTATGTTCTTACATGTTTTTGTTCTTTTTACTGGCAATTAATACCATGACATCTTGATCCTCGGCCTACGGGACAGCAGACCAGCATGAGTCTCCTTGTCTCATTTCTCTCTCTGGCAGCAGCTGTGGATCCCATGTGGATCCCCTTGTAGAAGCCATGCAATGCAGTAAAAACAAGGACCTACCACACCTCTCTCTTTCTCCTCTCCTGCCTTTCATCTTGTGGCAGAAAAGCTATGGTACTTCAATTCATTCTGCATAAATATTTGCAGGCATAACTGATATCAGTGGTCATCTGTAAGGGCACAGCTACTCAACTTAAGTCAATTAAAATGCAAGATTAGAGGCTGCATTTCTAATCTGTGCCCAAGAAAAATATTCCCAAACTGAAGCAAAAGTCTGTGGACCTTAATATAGCTGAAAATTTTTTACCTACTTAAAAAATTAGTGTGTTCCCATAGCCTGTTCACATGACCTGTTTGTTCACTGCCTGTTTTACCCCTCTGGTAAATACCTTTATTTTGGACTTGTTTTAGAATGGGAATATATCCACTCTGGCAAATTTTGGACATTTCCACAGACACATAGTTTTGTCATTTTATTATTTCTGTTCATGGTTTGTCATAACAAAGAACTGCAGGATAAAATATGATCTGTCCTCTAATGTGTCTTTCCACTTTTTTCATTGGTCTCTCTAGATTTGCACTTTTTTTTTTACCCACTGTAAACCCTGATGTTTCTTCTATTCTGCATTGAGGGCATCTCTAAGAAACTGCTTTTCTGTCTTTCACTTGCAACCAGGTGTTCTTGCTAATTGCTGCTAAGTGCAAAATTTTCATGACTGAGTCATTAGATTCCTCTAGACTTTTTAATATAACAGGCTGTCATCAAACAAATGATATGAGATTAAACAGTCACAAGGTTTATAATTGAGTAATCTAAAAAATGTTCAAAATTATTTAATACCTTATATCAAACATCTGACATAGTGATAAGTGAGGTATGAGACCTATCCACAGGAAGAAAAGAGATTAATTCATGACCAGTCAAATTACTGAGTGTCATTTAATATCCAATTAATCAAAGTTGTATCCTGGCACCTCAGTAAAATCTTACAACCTTCTCTTCACAGTCAATTAGTTTCCACAAGTCTTTATTGGATGTGGTTTAAACAAAGTTTAACATTGATGTTTCTGTGAAGCAAATTACAGAGAAATTCACATTATTCACTTCCATCGTCTTATACACTACTTGGAAATCTGCAGCCCTAAAGAAAGTGCAATGATTGAAGTTTTCCTGGTCTCTGCTCTACATCTCAGGTGACCATTGGAAGAATCGTTTCCTCTCATGCAGATTGTTGTGCAAGACAATTTGGAATTAGTCTCTCTTTTCCATTGTATTGGACCAATTTTCTGAATGTATGTCATGCAAATTTTTAAGTGTTTATTAATATATCAAAAATATTCTCTTAAAACATACTTAAAACTAGTTAGAATTAATGAAAAACCTCTTGATTATTTCAGCCAGAACAGTCTCAGTTTTTCAAGTTAGTTCATTAGTCCAAGCCAGTAAAATTTAGTTCTTGCCTTGAGTAGCACTATCTTTTGGTTTCATTCTCTCCAAAATATTTCTGTTATCTCATCCTTTAGCCAGCCTTACTAGACCACATATTTTAGCAAATATTTCAGCAAAACTATAATTTTTTATACGTCAGCATACTAGTTCTGTACTATTACAGACAAATTAATACAAATCTTTAAGTACATGCTTATCCTACTCCATGCTATGCTCTTTGGCTTTCTGCTTGACCTTTTTAGCATGCAGGTTCCTGTACACAGACTTATAATTTCTCCACAGATCTCTAGATCTCTTGTTGCTTTTCATTTCTCTTTCTTCCTTGTAGGTCTTTATTTGTATTCACCTATGCATGCTCAAAACTTCTCTGTTCTTATTTTCAACTGAATTTTAAAATCCTTTCTCAAGTGGACCGTTTTCTCCAACTAAAGAAACACATCATGCTTTCATATTTCCCAGGAACTGAGAATAAATTTTTGTTTTCTGCAACTGTCTTCTTTTCCTCATTGGAAAAGTAAGTTCTGCACATCATCGACAACAATATTTTTAATGTCTGTAGCTCATTTTTAACATACTGTGCCACTTGTGGATTTATTGCCTGCTAGTATTGACCTGATTTGAAAAGCTAGCTGCAGAAATAGCTGAATAATGTTTAGTAGAGAAATTCCTATCTGCTCTGACTTCTAATTGAAAGTTGTTTTGGTTTCTTTAAGCAACCTCAGTAGAATAACTTCTGTTTTTCAGTCAAAATAACTTCAAAAATTCTCTTATGTTTTTGGGAAATTCCATTAATTCCATACTCTTTCATCATTCTGTTCACAGACCTATTTTTTTCCAAGAAGCCTACCATCTTTTGCCATTCCAATACCAATTAGTTTCACCGGTAGTATTTCCTTTCCTTTACATGTATTATGTAATGACTGTAAATTGAAGCATGTGTGAAATGTTTTAGCTTAATAAAATTAAGTTTGCTTTAATAACTATTTAAAAAAGATAATAGTTTAGTTTTAATTGTTGTTGATTTGATAATGTAATGTAATATATCATGTATGTATGAGATTGACAGTTAAAAAAATTAATCATATATTATTCCACCTTTTCTTTACAACATTATCTCACAACTCTCTCACCCTCAAATGTATGAGTTTAAGATCAAGGGGTCACATTAATTCATTGAATGATCTGTATCACCATGTACTTTTGCGCTGCAATGACAAATGTCTGCCTGGGAAGAAGCAAGTCCTCAGCTTGTCCTCATCTCCTGTTTCTGTTCCTTTTGCTGCTGGGTGAGTTGTCTTGAGAATATGATGGCCACAAGTACCCACATCTCAGCCTGCTCTGAGAGGCTACTGAGGGACCAGTGACACTGAATTCTTCACAGAGAGAAACACACATCTGGCACTTACCACATCCTTGCAATTATGCTTTGTGTGGGCAATATAGAGGCAGAGAATGGTAGATTGTTTCACAGCTTAAAGCACCAACAATGGTAATTAAACTTGTTAATACTTGAACTTCAATAATTTCAATTCATATTTTAATGAACATAGAGAATTCAGAAATCATCTTCAGAAGTAGTTTTGTGTTCTAACACTGGGTGCTTAGGTTTCCCTTTAATGGTGAGATGTGAGCAATACTACCCAGATTCCTCTGATACAGTGTTATTTATCAAATGCTAATTTGTTGGTTCATATCAATGACAGAGTATAGGCTTTAGGGAAAAAGATTTACCAGACAAGTATCAATGAAGCTTAACATTTACATACTCTTCTCTTTCTTAGTGTTTTTATTATTGTCTTAGACATGCTTTTAACTATGAAAGCTGAAAAGTCTGCATTCACTTTATCCACTTCATTTAAAAGAAAACAATTTCTAAATGAGTTACAGAAATATGACAACCCAACAAAACATGCAGTGAAGCAAACATTACTGAAATGCTTGAGAGACTGTTTGACCAATGCAAAAGAAAAAAGTGCAGTCATGTGCAAATTAGTAGAAGATAAGAAAGATGTTGCATTGACATCCCACTCACTGGAATTATGTTCCCAGTTTTGTCACTTCTCTGCAGCTGTTGGCAATGATCAGGTGGGAAGTCAGTGTCTAATTGCATCAGACCAGGTTCTGCTACGAATCACAGAATGGGTAAGGTTAGAAGTGACTACAGACTACATCTGGTCCTACCTCCCTCCTCTCACTTGATTGAGATGTTTGCAATATTTCTGGCTTAAATAAGCTGCCTCATCCTCCTGTCTAGCAGAGGCCAGCTGGCAGTCTCCTGTCCAAAAGTTGGACATTGCTACCAGAGAATAGAGAAAGAATGTTTTCAGGACATCCTTCTTGATCTCACAGCTCTTGCTGTGGTCATATTTAAGCATGTGTTTTTTAGATTATGCTGTAAACTCCACAAAGACCTAGCTAAATACTATGAAATTCAGAGCAAGGCAGGCAACATACAAAATGAGATGTGGATCATCATGGACAATGATGAACACAAAGAAAAGGGTAGATTTTAGGCTCCAGATAGTAGGAAAAATGGGTAGCAGACAAGACAAACTGGAATTCTTGTTGGCAAGAAAAATGTTACGTGAATGGAACCAGTGAAATCAGTTGGGGGGGTTCATTCAGTCGTTATCTTAAAATCATGTAAGTTTTATAGAAAGAATGGAACATACAGAGGGCATAAGAGATGGCATTACTTACAGCAGGCATTCTCTATTGTAAAACTATGAATAGTTTGGGTGGTTGGATCCTAGAATAATTGCAAATAAGCACACATTGCCCGGGAAGGAAGATCTGTAGGAGTTTGTGACAGACCATACATTTGTACTGAAACCATGATCTATTCATTGTCTGTTCAGACTGTGCAGAAAAAAAAAGTATAATGGAGAATTCACATTCAGAGAAATGTTGAAGGTTTCAGGCAGTTAGTCGTAAAACAGCATTAAAGTATTTGAGTAATCATACAGGATAATTTTTTTAACACAAAAGGTATTGTAAAGTATTTGCATGGATCGTGCACTATTGAATTACATCACAAGAGATAATGACAAGGTAGTAATCACTCAGATAGAAATTGATGGTTGAATAGTGGTCAAAACTTCTATTCAATGTAAGCAAACAAAAGAAAATCAGCAGAAACAACAGAAATAGGCCATGATTCAAAGAAGGCATGTTCTCACATCTGATGAAAATTAGGAACATAATTGATGCAGAGGATCACTTAAATGGAAAAATGTGAATAAGAAGTAGAAATTTTTCAATATGACTTCAAGATGAATTTCAAGTCATTTAACTTTCAGTGCAGGGATGTTTTGCAGCAGAACTGGGAATCCAGGATTGGTTTCCTGAGCCAGGGAAATGCTAGGAGAGTGCCAACACCTGCCAGGAGTTGGCACCTTGCACAAGAGAAGCTGTCAAGCTGTGGGGCCAAGAGTGATGCTGGCTGCCCCTCATTCCTACAGAGGCAACCCTGGAGAGCACAAGCAACCAGGAGCACCATGACCAGAGTGGACAAATGACGTAGCACATCAGCCAGGGAGGTTCGCACAGCAGTTTGAGCAAGAGAGAACCTCTTTGAAGGAGGAACATTCCATGGTCCAAGTGCAGTGGGAGAGAGATACTTGGAGTGCATACAACCCAATACCTGGACACCATTCTGTGACCATTTGCAAAGGTCAAGGGCACTTCTGCAGTCTGAGGTCTGATCTTCAGCTTCTCTCTTCAGCAGGTCTGAGTGGAGACATCAGCCACAGCCAGGATAGATGGTGCAAAGTTGCCTGATGGAATAGTGACTTTGATCTCATACGAGTGCCCACCATGCTGATGTGATGACCAGGTAGGATGACCTGTGACAAAAGCTTTCTCTTAGGTCTGGGACATATGAAGCACCTGCAGATGGCTGAGCTGCAAGAAGTGGTGAGAAGAATGTGGCAACAGGGAGCTTGAGAAAGACTGAGATAGGATGTTCCAAGCTCATGGAACCTGCAGTTCTGTGACCAAACATCCAAAAACTCTCCCACCAGCACACACAGAAGGGAGACAGGACAATAGCCTGCAGAATGGAAGCTTGCAATGGCAAAGACCTTCAGGAGGAAATTACTTCCTCCCAAAGCCTGAGATGCCCTTGCAGACTCACTTCATTGGTCTGTAGAAGGAAGAGGAAAGACTTGTCACTTGAGGAGAGATGCTGGAGCAGCTCCTTGTGCCCCCCACATAGCAAGCAGCGCAACTGAGGTGATGGGTGATCGCTGTAGACAGCTCTTTTCTGAAAGGTGTGAAAATCCCCATTTGTATACATCCCACACTACCTGGAGAGGTCTTTTGTTCACCAGGGGTTTTTTTCAGAGATGTCACTGAGATGCTGTGAAGTGTCACACAATTTGCTGATCATTATCTGCTGCTGTTGTTTCATATAGACCAGTGATGCATCCAGGAAGAGTCTGAGGTATACCAAGAAGTATAACAGAGGCCTGGGTGGGACAGGAAGGAACTCTGGAATGTGGCAAGTGTTGTCGCCAATCCTCCCAGTCAAAGACAAGGGTTGAAAAAGCCAGCCAAATCTAGCAAATCAACAAATGATTACTGGACTGGTGCCACAACCAGGAGTTCAGCTACTTAGACCGTGGGACTTTGAAAAAGCTGGTGTACTGAGGGGTGATGTGGTCTCTCCATCAGAGAGGAGGGAGAGAAGAATCATAGAATGATATGGGGTGGAAGGAATCTTAAATCATCTAGTTCTGACCCCTGACCATGGTCAGGGACACTCTCTGCTAGACTAGATTACTCAACAACTTCTCCAACATGAACACTTCCAGGAACCGGCCATCCACAACTTCTCTGGCCATCCTGTTTCAGCACCTCTCCACCCTCACAGTGAAGAATTTCTTTACCTAGCCTAGAAATTCTAAACCTATCCTCTGCCAGTTTAAAGCCATTATTCCTTGGCCTGTCACTTCAGGTCCTTGTAAAAAGTCCCTCTCCATCATTCTTGTCAGTCTCCTTTAGGTACTGGGAGATTAAAATGTCTGCCTGGAGCCTTCCGCTCTCCAGGCTGAACAATGCAACTCGCAGATGGTCTTCATAGGAGAGAGGTGTTCCAGCCCTCTGA
Source organism: Brachypodius melanocephalos (assembly GCA_013398615.1). Lineage (NCBI taxonomy): Eukaryota > Metazoa > Chordata > Aves > Passeriformes > Pycnonotidae > Brachypodius > Brachypodius melanocephalos. The sequence goes on along the minus strand of VZSR01003371.1, from coordinate 14,038,692 downwards.
TCATGTTTGTGGCCTTCCTCTAGACTTGTTCCGACAGGTCCACGTTCTTATATGGGAAGTGTCAGACCTGGATGCAGTATTCCATGTGGGTTTTGGTGACAGCAGAGCAAAGGGATGTGCTGGATTGCAATTTTCCGACATTCAGGTGGTTTAGAGTCTTTTG
>VZSR01003371.1:13995531-14038429 GCA_013398615.1 Brachypodius melanocephalos | reverse complement strand
CTCTCAGGGCAGCCAAAGGGATGCTCTGGGTTCCAACAGGGATGGGAACACCTCTGTCAACCTGCTGGCTGCTTTGCTTTTGATGCAGCCCAGGCCATGGTTGCACTTCTGGGCTGTGACTGCACATTGCCAGATCATGTTGAACTTGTTGTCAACCAACGCCCCCAAGCCCTCCTCCCCAGGACAGCTTTCAACCCATTCTTCACCCCAGCCTGTATTTATGCCTTTTATTGCCTTGTCCCAGGTTCAGAACCTTGCACTTGGCCTTGTTGAACACCACGAGGCTTGCAGAGGCCACCTCTTAAGCCTGCCCACATCCCTGTAGATGGCATTCCTTCTTTTCACCCATCAGCAAACTGGCCCAGGGTGCACTCAATGCCACTCTGTTTTGCCAACAAAGATGTCAAACAGTTTCTGTGCCTGTAGCAACACCTGAGGGAACACCTCATCACTGTTCTCCACTTGGATATGGAGCTGTTGACCTGTGAACATCCAGCCAATTCTGTACCCACTGAATGGTCTGTCAATCAAATCTCTGTCTTCACAGTTTAGACACAAAGATGTCATGCAGAACAGTGTCAAATGCTTTGCACAAATCCAAGCAGATGGTGTCAGTTCCTCTCCCCTTACCAAATACTGGAATCGTGTTGAAGAAGGGAGACAAAGTCTGTTTGGCACAAATTGCCCTTATTTAAGCAATGTTGGCTGTCACCAGTCGTCTCCCTATTTCCCATGTGTCTTAGCACAATTTACAGTAGGATCTATTTGCTTCACAATCTTGCCAGGCTCCAAGGTGAGTCTGATTGGCCCTAGGTCTTCCTTTTCTCGATTTTAAAAATTGGGGTTACACATAAACAAACTGTCAAAAGAAACAGTGGATTCTGTACTGGACTTCTTTATTGACTTCAGATTAAGGGAGAATGTGTTTGTTCTTATTGTCTCTTTCATAAAGAGATGCTTTATGAAAATGCACTTTAACTAAAGTGAACCCTAAAACAAGGTTCAAAATAAGGTACCTATATGAAAGGTAATGGTTTATGATATAAAGCAGGTCAGACAAGATGATCTTTTGATTTCTACTAGCATTCATATCTAGGATCTATGAAAAAAAATGAAGAAAACATAATAACCATCCATTTTATTACATTTCTCTGAAGTCAGGAAGCACAGGTTGCCAAAGGTGTGATAAGACTGAGCTGACATTTGTGCTGCTGTAAATGTTTATTGTTAAACATACAAGAAAAATTGGAGTTTTAATTGCTGAAGTGATTCCACATAGTCTGCCTCACTTAATTGCTTATTTATTTATTAAAGAAACATGATAGCAAAACTTAAATGAAAATTGTGTCTACAGGGAAACAACATTAAATATTTAAGTACACTGGCCACTTGTTTAATTTTCCTCCCTGCTATATTTCTTTAACATCAGGGTAATTTGTCTTTTGCCTAATAAATAAGACAGAAAGTGAAATTCTGCAGTGACTTGGAGCAGGTACAATGAAAACACTTCATGTCTTCCATTCGTTTTCTTTCTAATCCCCTTCAACCCATGAATATTAATATTAAACTTTTATTGCCCTTACATGCCTTCACTATGGTATTCATGTGCCTAAGATATTAAGGGAGAAAGAAAATATTTACTTTATTTGTTTATTTAACGTGTTGATTACTTGCTATTAATTGATTAATTTACTGATTGTTAACTTTTTACTTAGGATGCTGTATTGAGAACTCTGGATAACAAAGTTCTCTATCTGATTGGAGACTAAAATTGCTGTTCAATCATTAAAGAAAGGTGAATAGTAAATATTCCTATCATGATAGTGAGTGAGGACTGCAATAAAAGCTTGGTAACTCCAAGAGTTAGATGACAAATTGTCTTCTGTCTTGTGTAGCATGAAGTTCAGAAGATAAAAATGAAATAAGGTCTAGACGATGAGGGTATAAATATGAAGGCAAGTATGAGGAGAAATAGTAACAGTTCTGTGCATATTTAGTGCTTCGTTTGTACATTTTGGTTCTTGTTTATATATTTTTGTTGCTGTTTTGAAGAAGATTCAAGAACATTTTAAATTGCAAGAGTGAGAAGAGTAAGGGAGACAAACACTGCAAAGGGATATTTGATGGTTGCCAGTTTCTGAGTACCAATCAATAACTAGGTTAATCTTGAGGAAATGCCTTTAAGAAATATTTGAAGGTGATTATATGAAAGCTGAGTAATGTTAAAAGCTGTACTAGTTAATTAAATACTGGAAAGAAAGATAAAAGAAATACAGAGATCATTGTTATGAGAAGTTGTTAATTATGTGTGTAAATTTGTTAAGTGTATAAGTGTTCACTTTGTTATGTGAAGAGGGGAGGTTTCCTTGACCCTCAGTACTTAATTTGTCTGTCAGTGCCCCAAGATGAGCAGAGACCTTTGTGCCCACCAGTGTCAGCATCTTGTTGAGAGGTCTCTACCCTGAGCATTCCTGTTGGATCGTGGAGTTCTTTGACTGACTTAGCATAAGGAAGAACCCTCAGCAGGACTTCCTCTTTATTTGGGTACGGTATCTGCTGCCAGCAACTGTGAGTGCCCATGTCAGACTCACACTAACAGTTTATGGAATAACACTCCTTATCAATATAAAATTGTGGCAGGTTAAGATTTGAGAATTGTTGGTGATAGTGTCTGGTTGCAAAAATGTATTCAAAGCAATGTACAGACAAGATCTAATCCACAATAAAATATTCAGCTTGCACAGAGTATGACTCTTACCATTATGGGGGAGAAGACAGGTTCAGACCACCACTGGTCCCAGCAGTCACAGTGGAGTCTTCCCTAACTATTCCCCCACTCTCAACTTTTATACTATTTATTTGTTTAGGTGGAGTTTGAGCTGACTCTAGGCATATATATCTTTGTTACTGATTGTTGTAATGCTGCCTCACTTTGCTTTTAAAGATACAGCCAAAAAAGAATAAACAGCACGTACCCAGTAAGGGGTGATAATAACTTGGAGACAGGTAACTGGGATGGAGGTGCGTGTTAATATTACAATTAAGCTATAATGAACCAAGTTCATCCAAGGAGATTGATTTTGCCACAGGTGTTGGCTCAGCAGCAGGATATCTTCTCCTATCTCCCCTGGCTGATGGGCACTGTGTGGTTTATCAGGTGTGATGTGTCACTGAGTTCCCAAGGATTTCAATAGGGCTTGGCTGTGCTGTCTCCACTCCACTCACCTCCATTCCACCCCCTTTAGCTGGTGCTTACACCTGCAGACCATGTATACGGGGATTCATCATGGAATGGGTTTTGTGCATGCCAGCTGCATTTCAGGAAGCAGGAACTGTATTTTACCCTGTAATTTCTGTGCTGTTAAAACTCCTGTTATAGGTAGGTTAATTGACCAGTTGGAAACAGAGATGATGTAAGGGTCGGTGTGACAGTTTAAATAAATATTTCAACTGTCTAATAGCTGGAACAAATTTCAGAAATTATAAATAAAAAACCAGATCTTTGCCTGGCCACTTCTAAAATACTTTACTTTTTGCTTTCATGATCCACTTACAGTAGTTACAGGATTTTATATTAATACCTCAACTGCTATTTTGCTATGGAAATATTCCACTATATCTCCTGCAAGCACCAAAAGCCAACTTATTTTTCTGCAAGCAACAACATGAGATACCTTTCACTATCTTTCAGTGTACAGTTCTAGCTGACTGGAAAACACTCTTGAATTGAATGAGAAGGTAGATGGACCTTTTAGGAAAATTAATAAAGGAAAATTTCTTTGTTTCAAATTATTTCAAATTACGTAGAAATTCTAAGATTCAGTGATCCTCTCTTGTAAACATTTTCCAAGTGTTATTATCTGATCAACTATTTAGTAGACCAATGTAGAGAAAATGTTCTGTTTTGCCAGAACAAAATAATTCAATCACAAGAAAGAATGTATCTTCTATACTGCTAAGATACTTTAGGAAGAAGCCCAAATTTGAATGAAAGATTCTGACTAAAAAGCATGGTTCTGTTCCTACTGTGTCATTCTGCTGGTCTCCAAACGCAGCAGAGCTACCAGTTTTAAGGCTCCCTGGGTCTAGATATTTTCTTCTTTTTTTCTTAGCTTGGTCCTCAAGACTGAAGGTTTTGGAGAGAGTTTTCCTTAAAAAAAAATTCTGACCATCTTCTTCACTGTCTTTCATCATATTCTCCTTAGGAGGGCCACTGGGGGCCCCTCCAAAGCTGAATCAAAGCAAACTCCTGGTGTTCTTTTTAGCTGGAAATTCTTGGACCTGGAGCCAGACATCTCTGTAACAATGCTTTGGGTAGTGATGAAGAGAAATCTGGCATCTCTCTCTGAAGTCTCCTTGTTAATATCTTCAGGCTGTGTGGACAACTGCCAAATGGAACTTTCACCTATAGCCATTATCTTCAATGTGTGCATTTGTGTAACTTTCGCTGGAGAAATCCTAGATGTTTGTACGCAGCACTTTCTGAGTAACAACTATAAAGAACCACATGTATAAATAAACATTTTTGTTCTCTCTGTGCATAGATAAAGACAAGGTTCCAACTGAAAAGCAGCTTAAAGAACAGCCTTTCCTTTGTTACATTACAGTAATTTGTTTGATACACAGGAGAAGACAGACGGGAATGGGAGTTACCCTTGTAAAATGTTTATATCTGTGGTCTGTGCATATATGTTTTTGTTATACTTGTAATGTATTTTGTTAGGCAAGTATGCAAGACCTCCTTGAGAAAAAACTTTAATTCATGTGTCGACTTTTCTCAGGGCATGTAATGAACTGCAATGAACATGCTGTTTTAAACTGATAAAAATCAAAAAAAAATTAATCCTTTTGTATAAAGAGACACCTTTGGAGAACTGTAAGTAAATTCCCTCAAAGGAAGCAAAAAAGAAAGAAAAAATTATGGTTGAAATTAAATATTATTTAATCATGCTTAAAGACTTGAAATTTATTTATTGATCTTTATATAATTTTTTCCAAGAAATACTACAGGAATTACAACATTTTTGAACTACATTCATTTCATTCTGTGTTTTTATGCCATTAAATTTTTGGAAGAGCCGTAATTAGCATTTGTTTTCATGAGACAGTGCGGTAAAAGTCCTTCTAGAAAATTTTGAAAGATATAGTTTTAGAAACTTAACCATGAAGCAAGACAATGACATGTGAAATGAGTGACCACAACAGTGCTCATAAAACAGAGAGAAAATTTGGAAAACTAAATTTTTGAAGTAAATGTTACAAAGTAATTAGATGCTAAAATTGCACATATGAGTACTCAGTACGTGCAGAAATGTGTATATAGAAAATAGACTGTTTGGGTTCATAGCCTCAGATATATTTAAAATGAAAAAAAGGTTGTATCTATTTAGAGACAATGAACAAATAGAAAAAGCAGGTAAGCTTGTACTTTTCTAAAGTTTTCTCAGCCTTGGTCTTAGAACTAGTGTCAAGCTAAGAACTAAGAAAATAGTATATACAAAATCATAGTAAACAGTCAATAATCCAGGATCATCTTTCCTATAGAGAATGAAATAAAAATGTAAGAGGAAGGAGCACATTTTTAGAGCAGCATTCCTTTGACAAGGCCCAACCCTTGAATCATTACTTCATGTTTCTTAATCTTGGCAGTAGAATAAAGTCCTTAGCAGAATAACGTTTTAAAGTCCAGATACACAACACTTCAGAGTTCTTATCATAACTTCTCTTTTTATGTCTACATAATTTACAGCATTTGCAGATGGAAGTAATTTAATACCATGATGATCTTCCATCTAGCCTGTTTCCTCTTGGTGACCTTATGTTTAGTATAAGAAAACACCAACTAGGTGTGTGATTTCTCTGTAGAAAAATGGCAACTATTTTAAACAAAGAGATTTTATCCAACAGAATCATAATTCTTCCACCGTCCTCATGCATTAACAAAAATGCTCATTTGTTCTAGGGGAGGGTTTTAGTAGAAGAAACAGACAGTTTGGCTCTGCAGCAAAAGATGCATTTTAAATAAAATAATAAAAACCAAGCAAGAACCACAGGTTTTATGTTTTAAATGGATAAAGTTTTAGTTGGAAAGGAGTTGATTACATATTTCATATCATGACCTCACATTCAACCAGCCCTTCCTCACATGCCCCCAAAAACATCTTGCTGTGGTTCCTGGCATCTATGAAAAGTTGGTTGAAAGTTGCAAATTAAGCATATTTCCCAAGGGTTTGGAAAGAGAATAATGAAATAGGATCTCAGAATCCTTTTACCCATCCTGGAGCTGCAGTCCAAAGGCTAAATTGAACCAATCCCAATATTATAATATGCAATTTTAGTAACATGATAAGTTTTTGTGGGACATCTCTAGAGTACTTTATTGTTGATAAGAAAGTTGAATCCTTTAGAAAAATATTTGTCTGGCTTTTTCCTAGACTAAAGCAAGCCACAGTGTCACACTTAACAGATTTTTTTTTTTTTTTTAATGAGATATAAATGTTACCTAGGCATTCAAATACAGTAGTTCACAGAATCACAGAATATTGATGAAGTGGAAGGGATCACTGAATCCAACACTTAGCCCTGTGCAGGACCACCCCAATGATCATAGCATGTACTGGACAGCATTGTTCAAATGTTTCTGGAGCTCTGGCAGGCATGGTGCACTGACCACTGCCCTGGGGAGCCTGTTTACAATGCCCAAACACCCTCTGGGTGAAGAAACTTTTTCTAATATCCGCTGACACAACTTCAGGCCATTCCCTCAGGTCCTGTCACTGGTCACTAGAGAGAAACGATGAGAGCCTGCCCCTCCTCTTCCCATCATAAGGGAGCTGTAGAATGCAATGAGGTCTCATCTCAATCTCCTCCTCTCCAAGCTGAACAGACCAAGAGACCTCAGCCTCTCCATGTACATCTTCCCCTCAAGGCCCTTCACCACCTTGCTTGCCCTCCTTTGGATGCTCTCTAATAATTTATTATCTTTTATTGTGGCACCCAAAACTGCCCCCAGCACTGGAGGTGAGGCTGCCCCCACTCAGAGCAGAGCAGGACAATCCCCTCCCTTGCCTGGCTGGTGATGCTGTGCCTGATGCCCCCAGGACAGGAGACTCCTGGCTGCCAGGGCTCTGCTGGCTCATATGCAACTTTCTCCTGACCCCCAGGTCCCTTTCCTGGCACTGCTTTCCAGCACCTCATTCCCCAGTCCAGGATTACCATCCCAGGAGTATGGTTGGTGATTGCCCAGCCCTCTGATTTGTCTAGATATCTCTGCAGAGCCTCCCTTACAGCATCCTCAGAGCCATGCATTGAATCAATCGATCTGCCTTTTCCTATCAATATTGTTCCTTGTTACCAGAAGGATCACGGAGATCATTGCTTGTGCTCCTCATCCTTGTTGTGCTCAGAAATCAATACTTGTTAAGGAAGAAATTTGGCAAAAGGGAGTTACGTAATTGGGCAGACACCCAAGTTTATGGCAGCAAGGCTGTAGGTAATCCAGATATTGCTTAGATGGCTCTAGAATTCAACAGGTAGTTACATTTATCAGAACTTTAGTAGGTACCAGTTATATCATGTTATATCAGCTGTGATTATTCTCCATATTTCAATTGATAGTAAATGATGAGAAACTTTGATATTTTTAAAGGAAAGTAAGTTTATATGTGGTGATTATAAAAAGAATATTACTCTTTAAAATCTTCCTTTTTTAGGAAGGTCTGCCTATCTTTTTTTCCCACTGACCAAAGGGAGAAATATCACATTGCAGGGCACTTAAGCTGCCTGGCCAGACTGGGAAGATGTGTGAATTAAAGAGTTTCAAGTTGCTCGTGGACAATTAAAGTTTAGGGATTCTCATGCCCAAGCCCACAGCATGTCCATGACACTGGCGAGGACAGGGAGCTCAAAAGCTCTCAGTTTAGACATATCTATCTTAATGATTATATAGCTAAAAGCTGCAAAAACCCATGAAAACATTGCCTGCACTACCACAGTCATAATTTCCACAAATGATAAAGCAGTGCTTTTGTAATTTTCGCTGAAAGGTGAAAAGAAAACAGTAGCATATTTTTTGTGATAGAAGATAAAAACACTCCACTTCCCTTTTCTTATTTTCCATTTCATTTTCTCTTCACACTTTTAAATCAACACCATCATTCTTAAAAGAAAAATGTGTTGTATAGGTAGGACAGTAAGGCCTTCATAATTCACTTGTAGTGTTTTCTCTGAGATTTATTGGGTTTTGTATCGCAAATAGAGATACGAATTACATTCCACTTCTTGATCTTTCAATGATACACTACTGGATCTATGCTGATAAGAGCAGGGATTGTGTAGTTTGAAAGAGGACCTAGAATGCATTAAAATGTTTTTATTTGACTTCTATAAACTGTGTGAGCTTTTCCTTCAGGCAAACTATCCTAGTCGTTTTCAGCGGTCACTCTAGTGCTATTTATGTTTATTTAAGAAGTATTCATAATCTTGGTATAACTGATTTTCCTGGAATTCACCTACTCCCATATTCTGCTTCTTGAGAAACAGTCCTCACCTACCTGCCCTTTTGAAAAAACCTTGTGTGGAGTCTGGACAGTAAATAATTTTCATAGTATGTGGTTTCAGTTCATTTCAGTTTATACTGATTTGGATTCCATGGACTTTGGCAGGCCTGAAAGAAAAAAAAGGTCAAAGAAAATGCAATGCATTTTAGCATTAGAGAGAGATGATTTTCAATCAAATTACCACATCCAACTACATTGCAAAAATTTAGATCTGTTTTTTATCTTTGTTGTAGGAGGAGTAATCACCCAGATTCAAGTCGGAATGCTCAGGTTAAGTATAGGGTAGGAACTATCCTTTCCTTGTTTATCTTCTTCAGCAAGAACGTAATACTTAATAGAACTTAATAGAACTTCTTCAGCAAGAGTTGCACTGTGGTTTTGGTATATCAAGTTGCCATTTTATTGCTTGCTCATATCTGTGAGATTATAGTGGATTTTATCAAGACCCCCAAAAAAACTGTGCTGTGTAAGCTGTCGTAAAGTGCAAAACAAATGAGGGATCAGCTCAGTCAAGCTCTAGAAATGTAAATCCACTTCAGATTTAATCACCTTGAACATCAGAGATCTAAATTAAAGATTTGGATGGAGTTTTCTAGGAAGCATCACAAGGACCAGAGCTGAAGGTGCATGTTATTTCTTCAATATCTTTTTTCATATGCATGAGAATAATTTCATGCATAATGATTTTGTGAGTCATGTTTAAATGTGGTAGTTCATGGATTTCACCTTAATCACCACACAGGATTCAGACATGTTTTACATACATCCATAGACAGATAGGTTTTTGCACATACAAGTAGATACAGACTGCTTATGAGTGCTATTTGCTCTCTTCCATATACTTTGTGCCTTAATCAGAAACAAGCAGCATATGTTCAGATTCACATATTGTAGTGTTTTGCTACTGATCTTATCGGTCCTTATCTCCCAGAGGAATGGGACAAAGCCAGGCAAAGTGTTTATATCTATTTCTTCCTATTAGTTGGAGCCACCCACCAGTTAAGGCTAATACATTTCAGATGATGTCTACAGTGCTTCATTATGCTTTCATGACCAGTGAAGTTCTTATGTGAAAGGAGATATCAAGGGTGAGTGGACAAATTAATGCAATAAAAGGGTAATTATAATTTATTATATGTACGATATGATATGATATATTCCCTCAAAAGAAGGAACCTTTATTATTATAAAAAATCTGAACAAAAATGAAACACTTATGGTTCATGATGTATCAAAACAGCTCTGCAATTATATTGCACCTTAATGTTTTGAGCACGTTTTAGGTTCACGTTACCTATAAAACTGATTCATCATACTGTTCATGATGAAGATCAGAGCTGAATATCAATCTATTAATTTTTCTTTGATTCTATCTTCATTTGACAGATTTAAACACCATTTAAGCCTGACTGCCGTTCAAATGCCAGCTTTCTCCACAGTAGTTTTGTGCTGCATAACCCTGCTGGTCTTGGACTACCTCAGTAGTTCATAAACAGATTACATGACACAACAAAAAGATAAAATCCTCAACATAAATTGTATTAGAGTAACTCAATATAAGTACCATGCTCTCATCTAGCAATGTATGCAGAAACGCATGGAGAAAGGAAACACTTCTTTATTGTTCTTTTTAAAAAAATTATTAGTTTCACGTTCAGATAAGCATATTCATGACATCTCAGTTTCATTTTTCTCAGTGGCATTATGCACTAAATTGGTCCACTTTGTATAGCAATCAGAAACAGATAAACCTGCTTTGGAAAATTTGACTCTGCTTATGATGCTGAAATGGGAACCTCACATGCTGGACCTTGTTGAAATGTTAGCTTTATGTCTGGTTAGCTTTAGACTTTGAAATGGTTGATGTTATCAACCTCATATAAAATTATTCTTTTCTCTTTTATTATGCACAACATAAAATTAAATAGCATGCTTCCTTTATGTTTATCAGATGAATTACTTAATTAAAAGCTGAGATTAGCATATGTCTGTTAACTGGATTTTAACAAGCTCTATCACATTCTGTGGTTTTGGTAAAAACAAAAACTGTAGAAGTTTTTCTCAATATATTCAGAGAAAACTTAAAATGGAAGATTAAATGATCAACACTAAGAAAATAAACTTCCCAAGGCAGAAAAATATGAAGGCAAAACCTTTTAAAATAAGAAACAAATGTTTCCAGTAAAATAAATGTTGTGGGTGTTTTTTTTAAAAAAAATAGACATTCTTAATTATTTTTTTAGGATGAGAATTTACATCAGTATTTGAGTCAATAACTCTAACCTTAATAAAAGCTGCATGTTACAAAGAATTCCCACCAGAAAGCAGTGATACTTTGGTATCTGAAACACACAAATACCATATACAGGTCAGATTTGGCTGAGAACAGAAAGCATTTAACCCCCAGAGGCAACATTTTTACTTTGAACATGATTAAGCTGTTTACATTTTGTTAATAAATCCATAAGAAAAATGTGTGCCTTAAATAAGATGTGTCTGTATCAGAAGTTTAAAATGTCTCATGGTGTCTAGCACAGCTTTGGGAAGTGGAAACTCTTATATTTTCCTGTGTATAACACATAACATCACGCAATTCTTTCTTATGACTAACTAGACAGGACTCCAGCTGGTCAAATAGGAATAGTTCCTCTCAATAGCCTATCCTTCAGAGGAAATGCTCCTTCTTTTTGAAATACATCTTACAAAGATACTTTGAAGAATATCTCAGTGAGAAATGTTCTGGCATTATTACCTTGAAATGATACTTTCCTTGAATTTGGAGAGGAAAGAAAGAAAAAAATATTCCTACAACTGCATTTTAACTGTGTAAAACTTTTGATTTAGTTGCAAAAGAAAAAATAAGAACTAAATTGCTGTATATATCTGTGTTCAGTGGATATTAATTTGGAAATTCTTTTTTCTTAGAGTTCTTTCTAGAAGTTATCTTATTCCCATTGAACTGAAACCCTGCCCTCAGCCCAGGGCTGAAGCTTTCCACCACTCTCTGAAGAAAGACAAGCCTTGAGCAAACACCCAGCTGTGACATTTCCAAGGGGGGAGATATATCAATTTCCAGCTAGGACTGAAATAGAAAGAAGTGAATGAAGTAGCTTAAACAGGGGCATTTTGTGCTGCTTAAGCAGGTAGGTATTTTATAATACTTGTCCAAGACCTCAGCTCTGCACCAGCAGCCAGACACTTCTTAGGATATGCTAGAGTATCTCAAATGCAACAAACAGGGAAAAAAAAAAGCCAAAACAACAAAACCCTTGAAAAGCTATTCTTGCCTGCATACCCTTGCCCTTCTGCCTTGCTGAAGTGTAAATATGTTGTGATCTCTTTCCTCCAAATGAGCCTCCTACTTGTTTTATCAGCATACACAAAGTCACAGTAAACTAAATCATGCCACTATTCAGAACTGCTCAGGAAAATTACAAGCCTAGTCATGTCAATGTTTGGGTGATTTTATATGTATTTACATATTTCTGCATAAATCAGCTCAATAAGTTTTCTCACATATATATCACACCTGTTTAAAGCAAGATATTAGTTTTCTTCTCATCCATACTAACACACAAAAATGAAAGCACTAAATATTTACTGCATCCTGATTCCTGGGATGAAATAAGTGCTACTTCACTGTTATTTAATAAATGAAACTATATTTCATTAAAATGTATTGCAATTAAAAATATAAAAATGTGCACAGTAGAGTGCTGTATTGTACTGTCCCCTTCACACTGCACCTTAAAGACCCTTAAGCAAAAGGAAAAGAGACTGAAGTATGTAAATGACACTCCTGCAAATCAGCAAGAAAGACAGAATTTCTCTTAGACAAAACTCATTTGTGCAAGGTTTTCTTCAGATGAAGGGAGTACCACCCATCTTCTTTGTATCTCATACTATTCAGCAAATAAAATTTTGTTGCCAGTAAGCCTTAACATTTATAACATAAAAAAAGAGAAGTCCATGCTAACAGCACTGACTTGTGGTCATTCTTTTGCATGGAGTGTCTTTTATTTTTTTTTCCACCAGAGTATATTATTTTGCTCTGATGACAAATATATGTTGTCCATTCCCACAAACATCTACGTACAGCACACAGTTAAACCCACAGGCCATTATTCCTTGTAGGATTAAAAAATATGCTTAATATTGGTGGAATAGGATTGAAAAGAAGAGTTTTCCACTTTCTCAGGGCACAAGCCAGATACAGAAGTTCACTGACAATAATTTTAGTGGTTCTTGACAAATTCAAGAACATAAGGTCAGCTGCATCCTGTCTCTATGTGTGTAACTCACCGGTGGACATGTACTACAGATCTCCATCTGTGTCTACTCTCCACAGGACATGATTGTACTAATCCATACCAGAAAGCCTGATTACAAGCTTCAGCAGGTTTTGCTATGAATGCTGGAGCTCTTCTTCCAGTCCCCTGTGTGAGAGCCGGGGTAGCAGCTGTCACCATCGGCGTACAGTGCAGCAGATCTCCTCCCTTCTGATGGAAGCCCAGAGACACTGGATTATGAGGTGTCCTGTGTCCCCCCTGCACAAATCTTCACAGAACAGCTTGAAGAAAATCCACCTGCATGTTCTATATTCACTCCTTTTGGGGCCACAGGAAGGTCCACCATTCTCTTTCTCAGTGTCACCCTTTGACCGTCACACTGACATTGTATGTCTGCTTACAGGTTTGTGCTTTTAATTTGTTTTCTCAGATCTTAAATCCCTTTAAAGCATTCTCACTTACTTCAGGGGGCTATAGATGAGGCACTGAAATTGTTATCAGCTATTTCTTTTCCCGGAAAATCTCCAGTGAACTGTATTTATACCCTCCAGCCGTACCCTTTCCTGTGATTTATCTTTGGTATATAATCATCCAAATTTTTATATCTATAAGATAGTTTAAAATATTCAAATCAATTAATTTCCTGTACAGTTTGGGCTGTATCAGCTTGACTTCTCCAGGCAAGTTGTCAGCAACTGTTCCTAAACTGTAGGAAGCTACTGTGTTGCCCAAGCTGGGCAATATTAAACTCTTTGTCAAGACTTACAGTCTTTTCCATTCATGTTCCCACATCTCACTACAGGACAGTAACTGAGGCCCTAAAGCAAGTCCAGAGTAGAGCAACAAAGCTGATGAAGTACCTGGAGCACAAGACTTACGAGGAGTGCCTGAGGGAGCTGGGGGTGCTCAGCCTGGAGAAAAGGAGACTGGGGGAGATCTTTTGCTCTTCAAAATTGTGACAAAGGAGTTTGTGGTAAGGTGTTACTTGGATTCTTCTCCTAGGTAGCAAGTGATGGGATGAGTGGAAATGCCTCAAGCTGCTCCAGGGGAGGTTCAGATTAGATTTGTCATGAGAAGTTTTGCCAGACATTGGAACAGGCTGCCCTGGAAGTGTTCAAAAAATGTGTGGGCAATGGGACTTGAGGACATAATTTAATAGTAAACATGATGGTGGTACTGTGTTGATGGTTGGACTTGGTGATCTTAGAGGTCTTTTCTACCCTTAAAGATTCCACAATCGTTTCCAATCTCTCTGCTCTTGCTTTTACCACTGTTTCCATGGACTTAAGGCAACTAAGGCATCAGAGAGTTGATGCTGTTCCTCAGCATCTGGAATAGGTTAAAGTGCTGGTCATGGAATTTTTTGTGGTGACAACCTCCTGCTTCCAAACATGAGAACAAAATGTAGTATCCTGTTACTGAGTACTAACTGTGGGCAATTCAAATTATGCATGGGAAGTACAGGGGCAGGGAATCACCTGCCCTCCTCCCGAGATTTCTTGTTCAAATTGCAGATTCATTAAGTCTGGCTGCATTCTGAGTGATTTACCTATGATAGTTTATACATCAAAACTTTTGAAATTCTTTTCATATGCAAGTTAGAAAAGATAATTCCATATAATACAGTATTTTTCTTCTGAAAAAAAAAATCTTTTTCTTTTTGTAAAACGTACCAGAATAGTCATTCTCATATTTATTGTGCCTAATTGCACTAGAGTGAGCATATTATTCTGAAGTGCTACGTTAAAGGTTACCAAGGAAGAAAAATGTATTTTTTTTTCAGTCTTGACAGTGCCTGGATAATTGCTATAATACTAGCATGTGGATCCACAATAAATTAGAAAGAAAAAAAAAAGTAGGTGTTTTTTTTGGTCTTATTTTTCTGTTAAAGATAAGAGAAATTGGCATTAAATTACCCATATGATGCCATGGTTACTTCTAGTTATTCAGATTGTTTTAATGAACAAACATGTTGATTTTGCCTTAACCTGTTCCTACTCAGCTAGCACTATAACTACAGATTTTGCAGAGAGGTGGGAGTTGGAGTTTTGGTGTGGGTTTTTTTCTAGCTTTAGTTCTTATATTTAGATAAATTTCATGTCTCTTAGACCATGTCAGCATTACAGAGATTGCAAGAATTGTTTGCCAACCGTGCAAATGGTTGAAAATGCATTGGCACAGAGAGAAAAACCATATTTAAAAGTTGTTATAGAGGCTATAAGCTAAGGTCAATGTAATTTATTTCAATTTTTAGAATGTCTTTTGTGAAATCCTCTTGAACAAAAAGCTCTTCTGTATAATTCCAATAGCATAAAAGTTATAAATGGAGAATCAAGTTCACAGGCTAAGAACATATTATTAATATCCAGCATGGAAAATGGTTGACAGTGGGAAATCTCATGCTTCCGTATTAAGCACAATGTTATTTGTCATATTGAGCAAGCATCAGGGAAAGATGGTGACTAATAGAATATATACATATAATAGAATGTATCTCAAAAGTATTCAAGACTTAAGAGAAACTGCATGGTTTCTGAACATTTTGGCTATGGTCCAGTAAAGCTCTTAGCACTTGCTTAGTTCTAAGTCCCTCAGAGGTCTCACTGCAAAAATTCTGGCTATGCAGCATTCTGTTTTGTGCTTGTTAGATGTTGTCAGAAGTCAAGATTCCTTTTTCATAAAAGCTTGCTATTAATTTTCTTTCTGTTAATATGTGACTAGCTGTTTATTCAGATAATGATTTTTATTTCTTTGAAGTGGCCTCTTTAAAAACATAACTGAAGTAATCTCTTCCTCAAGAATTCCTAGCATCAAATTTTACAGAAATTATTTCATTCTTCCAAATTCCCCAATTTGGGAAGTAAAAACTCCTGATAACATTATCAGCAAGAGTTACAGTTTGAAACTGTCTACCAACTTAAATGATCATAGGAAAAGCATCTGTGGTTCAAACAATGCAAATGTTCACCTGGAGGGTTCTGCAGCACAGTTGGCCTGTCACAGAACTGATCCTGGTCCCATTTACAGCAGCATAATTCCACTGACATCAATGCAAACAGCACCACTGGCATTACCAAGGAGACTGTTGCTGAAAACAGTAAAAAGACAAAGAGAACAAAAAAAGAGGGTAAAAGTAAATGAGATGGCCACTATTGACTCATGAATAATATTTTTTCAAACGGATAATGTTTTTCATTTACAATCCATGATTACATACTAAGATAGGAATTTAGTGGAAAAGTCTCATCATCACAAGTACTTCTCAGTCCATGTGGTAATACATACATATTCTGAAAGGCATGATAGGATCTTATTAATATATTTTGCCACAAATACTTGGTTTGGCCCCATGAATTTAAACAAATTTGACTTAAAGATATCTACAGTCACTTGTTTTCTATTATTTTCTACTTTTAGTACATTTGTCTACAGTGAAGGGAAGCAAGGGCAAACACAATTAGTGTCCTGCCCAAACCTAATAAAGATCTCTTTTATTCTCACAGTTCTGAATGAGAGCCACAGATGGGCAGGAGTTGTTCTCTGGAGCTCCTGCCCTGAACATTTCAGGACGTGCTGCACAGGGACAGCAGAGGATGCTGTCTGTCCCTTGAAACATCCACTTCACTGGCTGACATTTGCCCACTCATTGCCATGGAGATCTTTGGGCAGATCAAACGACCCTATATTTGCATAATCAAATTTCATCTGTAGCTGATATGGTGATGCAGTTATACACTCTTGGTTTTCTAACAGGGGAAAGCGCTGTGTGTGTGTGCAAGTACAAATGTTTTAATAGAATACATCTCATTATATTTCAGTGCTATGACAGTATGCGAAATAAATAAATATTGAAGTCAGAAAACTCAGAGACCAGGTTCTGTGCATGTAGGAAAGAGAACTGTAAAAATTTCTTACTCTCCAGGAGATACAGAGAGCCTCCTATGAAGTTTCACTTACTGTTAGCCTGAGGGGCTAATTTTTTATTTATTCTATTTTGGAAGGAATTAACTTGGAATTATTATGTTGCATTAAAAGATTTTACATAAAAGCTGGAAAACTTTATGCATACTCATTTTCCAGTAAAATTATTTTTAGAGCTCACAGAGCACCTCAGTGCTGTTTTCAGAGCACCTCGGTGCAAAATGCCATAAATTTTCACATATTTCTTTACTGTGAAATGAGATCTGAGGTAGGTTTAATTTTCTGTTGCCAGAGATTCATTTCTTGCATGAGATCCTTTGAATGTTGCAGCTTTCCCATAAAACTAAGAACTTTATATTTTAGTCAAGGCTCGTTATTTTATACAGGGAGTCAGGTCCATTGCCATGTAGTACATATTGTATGTCTACTGATAAGGAGCTATGAATTACAGTTCTTCAGATCTCTCTCTGCCCTGGCTTTCTGCCTCAGCATTTGTAGCATAGTATTACACTGTACATTAAGGCCATTCCACTACCTGCAGATATTCAGTTAATAAAACACTTTTGTATTTCTGTGTGTTTCTATTGTGTTCGTTAACTAGTCGTTTTTCAGTCCATTCTAAAGATCAACTCTTAGGCTATATAGATGATTTTGAAGATATGAAAAGAAATCTTATTTAGCACCAATTAAATGAGTGTAAGGAAAAAGGACAACTGGAGATATGAAACAAAACTTCAGTGTGATTGTTTCTTACAAACACTTTTTCTCTTGCTCTCACATACCTGAAGCACGATTGTGGTCCAATGACAATATTGGTTCTAGGATAGAAGTACCTAAAAATGCAGGCTGGAGAAATTCCTCTTATTCACATAACTGTGCTTTCAGAAGAGTAAATACTACAAAACACACTGTTCCAAAACCTTCATATGTCCATTTATGCAAATCTGTTACAATATTTCACTGGATACAGATTCATTTGCCTATACAAAGCAGATACACAATTTCCAATGGAAAAAAAAAACAATGGATGGAATTCGGTGAAGGCCATGGCTTCTAATAATGACTAACATTTTTTGAAACATGGCCTGCTATTGAGTTAACAGAGTAGATTCATAATTTCACATCTGAAATAAACTGATCAGTTATTTTTTTCTCTATATAAAGATGATAGAAGTTTTTAAAAATTTTTAAGACTTGGGCAGACAGTGTGCAAATGCTGAAATTTTACTGGATGAAATTTCTGTATAGGTTAAATAGCTATTAATTGTTGTGGGGTTTTTTTTTTGTTTTTTTTTTTTTTTTCCTTACCTGCCATTAGGCAAATCAGAGTTTACCTTCTTTTTCTATTTCTTGTTAAAATTTTTTTAAACACAACTGCAAAACAAATTCTTGCTTTCGTATTTAAAAAAAAATAAAAAAATGTTGTTTTCAGTTAAAATCAGAAGTTTTTTGTAAAAGGTCTTACGTGATATGTTTAAATACTTAGCCTAGACAGATAATATCTCATGTTTGTTATAACAGAGAATTATGAAAAGACTAGGTACATATAAATATTTGAAAAGGTGTTTCAGTTTTTTCTCTGTTAAAAAACAGTAATTAAAAAAAGAATGCTTGTGCATCAGTCACCTGATATTAAAAAAATAAATTCAATTCATTATCTATGTGCTTTACCTAGCTGCTCCCAACAATATTTCTCCAATATTTTTACACAATTGAATTATTAAACAGTTTCAATTAACTTATGTGAAAATCAGTTTTCAAAAAAAAAGGAATATTTTCAGAAAGTAAAGTGCTTTAAATCCATTAATCAACTCTCATCAAAAAGTACATAATTTTTTGCAAACATCCATTCCTTTGTTGGAAAAAGCCAATAGCTTATTAAGGACATAAATCTCTGCACTACTACAATGTGCACCTTTAATAGAAAATATTAAAATTAAATATTAATTATCAGTGAAAGTACATCCTTCCTATGTTGCATATGATTACTATCTTTTTTTTTTCATGTTTATTTTTCTGGCACCTGAAAGAAATCAATAATTTCCAATAAATTTTGAAACAAGTTTATCCATCACTCATTTTTAATTTTCTGCCTGGCACAATGTTATCTCACAGCGTACCTTTGTAAATAAGTATCTTGCTTGTAAAGACAGCAGCTAGAGCAGCTAAAAGCCTTGATTTTTATTGCAATGGATTTACCCCAAAACTGTAGAGTTAAAATAAACTGGATTTTAATTCTAACAAATGTAGAACTGTAAAATAAAGAAACACAATATACCTTTCCATTCTAATGCAAACCTCTCAGTTACATAGCTGGATTACAAAGAGGTAATCAAAGGAAGACATGAGGATGATGATCTGACAGTGACCTATTCCTTCCTTCAGACAGTGCCCTGGAGAACACGAACACAAAGAAAATCTGTTGGGTTGTGAGAGAAGGTCCACTATCACCTGGATTCAAAATCAAATCAAGCCAAAAGAATTTCACTCTCTCTCAAAAACGTCTACCTTGAGGATCACCCACGTCAGGGTAGTGTTTGTAGCCTCTGCAGACATGTCTGAGCTGTTGATTTCACGAGTCATATCAAGTGCTTATGCTTGCTGAGACATTCAGCTGATGTTGCTCCCTATACTGCTATTGATGCTCAAGTCTTTCTAAAAGTAGCTCAGGTTCATCTTCAAGCCACAACCAGATATCTCAGCTGCAGCAGAGGCAGAGAGGCAGCTAAAGAATGGAACATCTGTGAAAATTAAGTGTGGAGGCAGCTGTTTCTAATCAATCTCAGGGTATTTCTACACTGTCAGACTGTATCATGATGGAGAGATACTGAAAATAACAAGGATTGTGGAACGAGAACAGCAACAGCATCTGCGAGTATCTACATGGATGCAAGCTGCCTAGTAATGTAGCATTTAATTCATGCTTTTAATATAATCTTAACTGTATTTTTCTGTGGTAGATAAATCAGGAAGAAATACTCTTATGAGGAGAGTTTTAATAGCTACAAAAAGTCCGTGACAGAGGAGAAAAGAACTCTTGGGAAAAGAAGAATCTGAATGTGGGAAAATTTGGGCCAAATGGAGCTGGACCTTGGTGCCATAAAAAAACTTTGGGCTCTTTACAGTGGAAGAACACTAAAAATGTTTTGCAAAGCAGATGCTATGGGGAAGTGAGATGAAAAATAAATGGATGGTAAGGTGAAAATGGAATATCTTTTCATCAACTACAATAGTCTTTTTTACTTCCTCCCCCTTGCTCTTTGTGAGATGGTTGGGGACACTCTGGTCCACAGAGCAGTAACTTGATGACAGTAATAATGTAGTGACAGCTTGCTGTGGAGTCTGTACCTGTCTCCCTCTAGTAATACTTTCTATTGGAAGGCCGCCCTTTTGGCATTTCATACACTTTTTGCTACTGTTAGTTTTACAGTTCAAATATTTCTCATAGGAAGTTCATGAATTCAAATTATTTTTTTTACACATTGTAGTCTGAGGGTGCATTGTGTCTGAACTGCTCTTCCTCTGAAGTTCTGAAAGTTCAACCCTATTACCAGAGAAGTCAGGATTTTTTTGGAGCCCTGATAATCAATGTGGGCAGCCTGGAACATGTTTGTAATAGTTTCTGAGCTCTTAATAAATACTACCAATTTGCAGTCTCCAGAATCAGTGAATATTCTGGGAAAAGTAAAAATAATAGAGAATTTTCCAGGCAATACCACGATACATGCTGCAAATCTTTTCATATTGAATTGTCAATAAAACAGCTTGATGGCAGGTGTATCAGAGTTCATAACTCTGAATGAGTAAATTACTACATTAATTTATTTTTTAAAAATATAAAAATTTCTCTATTTTGTCCTGCAAGTATTCATGAACTCCAAAAGCCCTAACCCCTTGCTGAACTTTGTTAGAAGAAAATGCAAAATTTCTCTGACCAGATAGTCATATAAAAAGCCAAGTGATTTAAAAGTGCCGGGAGGTAGTTCTAAACATTTACAAATCAGAAGATAATTTTACAAGCCTTTCATGACTTATATCCAAACACATTTGCCAAGATCAATTGAAGAGTTAATTCTGTCCTCTAAGCCACAATTTTATTCAAATCAGTGTCATACTACTATTCTTTTACTCAGTTAAGAAAATACAGGAAAAAAAGTGTTTTTCTGAAAACTAGGCTAAATTTGGGATTTTTGTGGGTTTTGCACCATGTTTTGATAGAGGTTGGTAGAGAATATGATAGAAATAGCAATCTGAATATTTCTTTGATTTGTTCTTGCCTCCTTCAACATGTTTTTTGAAACACTGGAAGCATGCTAAGACTGTTAGCAAATACTTTTTTCTGAATGAATAAATTCTGCTATGCTCTACCAATCTTTAAATGTTGCATCTTCAGGGAATTTATCCACCTTTGCTATTATTTAATAATCTGCAGTCAAGTTGAACTTGATGACCTGGCCAGTTATTTCTATTCCCCAGAGGGGAAAAAAATAGCAACCTAGAGACCATTTACAGAAAAAAGTTTCAATGTAGCAAGACATTGTATATTTTATTGTAATTTGTTCTCATGCAGACAGCACTGTAATCCATATCTTTTATTACCTGATGAAATGGAATACTGTGCACAAATCCCAAAATTTTATGTGAAGCCACCTGTGAAATGACAGTGGCAGAGAGCAGTGAGCTCTGTAGAGTTAAGTACCCTGTCTCACAGAAACAGGACATTCTTCCATCTGCCACTAAAGGAAGAGGAACCCTACACAAAACTGCCCATGAAACTCCCAGATATTCAGCCATGACCAGAGTCAGGGCCTCCCTCATTTTCCCAAAGATAACTTGAGAACTGCCCAAAAAGATGAGCAGCACAGCTACAGCTCTCACATAGTGCTGGCCCTTTGGCTTTTCAGTCACAGCTCCTTCTTTCACTTGAAGTCTCTCTGGCACTACTGGCAAGCCCTCAAGACAAGAACTGCCAGGAGATGGAAATCTCCCACTTATAACCCATAGGGAGAGCCTGGAATTGCCTTGCCAGGCATAGTGTTCCAGCTGGCTGTCCTGCACACATGAATTCTTCTGTCACCATCAGACCACTTGGAACACTACCCAGTGTGGCTCTTCTTGCTCATCTAACAAATTTTTGCCCTTCCTCTCTTACCACAGTGAAAACAGGCTGCTTCAGACAGTGGGAATATTTCTGAGCTACTAGTGTTAGGACAACCTTCCCCCAAAAAACCCAAGATGAAACACAATCCAGAAAGAAAATCTGTAAAACTATCATGAGCTTTCCATTTTGTCTCTACTGAATGCAAATCATTCCTCATACTGTTCTCTTCCCTTAACACTGAGCATACACTCCTGATCTTGGCTGCAGTTTCAGCAAGCTATGAGAGAAGCAAGACAATTCCTGCAAGCTGGATAAGCCACTGCTCATACTTTGTTCCTCCACAGAAGAAACACAAGTTAGTGTGTATCCTACGTTTCCCAGTTATGCACAATTTTAGGACAGAGAACCTTATGGAGAACCATGAGCAACCTTATGGACAACCATGAGCAACCTTACAGACAATCCCCCAATATCTTCTTACTTACAAGAATGCCTTGCTTCCCTCATGCTGTTGTTACAGCCTTGATCTCTACTGTGAGCATGTCCACTCATAGGCACTGCAATGTTCATTAAAACTTTTAGCAATGATCACAAAGAAAATTTCTAGAGATGCACTGAAATAATGTCAGCAAGTGTGGGGACTCAGGATGGGATGACTCAGGATCTTGAGACTGGAAAAGAAGATTGAACGGCAAAGGAAGCTCAGGCTCAGTATTCCTTGAGGATTTTTTGCTAAAATGCTGGACATACAGGCTAAATAAATTTTAAAATTAAGCTGAACAGTTGAAGAAGCTTCCTCTGCTGGAAATTTGTTCAGAAGCAAAACTACAGAGCAGTAAAAATGCAACCATACTTCTTCCTGTATCTTGGACCGTACAATAGATAGTCTTATCCACGATATCTGACACTTGACTGACTAAAAGTATTACCATCTTAGGAAAATTTAAGTGATAAAGCTTGTTATCCTTTTCCACATCTGAAAAAATCTCAAACTCTGATCATTTGGCCATTATTAATTAAACGACTTTGTTGTAAAGCAGTGTAAACATTTAAGGTAATGTTAGTCAGTGATGAACAATACTATCAGTAGGATAATATTGTTTAGCAGCCAAATGTAATTCGATTCTGACAGGTAGTCAGTTATAATGTCAATTATAGCTGTATCAAAATGTCAAGCATAAGTAAGGAAAACCCAAGCAGAAGAGTTATCATTCTTGAAAACTGCATGGTATTTTTAAGGAGAGCTATTGCCTTTTTAAATTTCAGCAGCATTAAAGTACAGAACAACTGCACAGTCACAAAGTGTGCTGGGTTTTGAACACTCTTTATGGTTTTGAATTGTGGAGATGTTTATCTGTCTATCTGAAACATATAATAAAAAGTATTCTTCCAGTTAGTTGCTAAGTGCCATATTTTGGAAGCACAATCTGAAAGTGAACTCACTAGACATAATCACCATCTGTATTTTTCCTTTACTTAAACAGAAAAAAAAAATCCTTTCCATATTGCAATTAAAATCATTAATGTTATATGGCAGTAATGGATCCTTCTTCCACTTTTTCGTTTTCTCCTCTGTAAGCTATTATAATTCTCAAAACTGAGTCTACTGGAAGAAAATACTAATTAGTTTCAAATGAAACTCTGAGTTACGAAAGAGATGTGAAGGTAACCTGCTCCACATTTGCAAGCACTTTGACACAAAGCAAACACAACACCTGGTGGATAATTCCAAGTCAAACCCAAAGGTACAGACTAAACTGAAAATAGCTTTTGCCAATTCTGTGCTTTGCTTTGCAGAATGCTGCTGCTTCCCATAGCCAATTCACAAAAATGGGTGAGAGAAAAATGAGATTATTGTCTGTGTGAACTATTACTACTTCAGTAATGAAGTGTGTCCTTGGCTTGTTGTAACATGTCAGCTGAAAGTTGCAGAGAAGGTGTGAAGAAATGAATGATTTTCTTGCTGTTAGCATAAATGTTTGCTTCTAAGGAGCATGTGATCATTATAACACATTATAACACGAGAACGATTTTCTGATGAGCTCTAGCACTTTAAACATTTAAAAAGAAGACAGGTAGCTAAATTGAGAATGCACTGAAATTCAGTATCTTAGTCAAGAACCATGGTCTAAAAAGTTCCCAAGCAGTCCAGATTTTTCAGAGTCAAAAACCTCATTATTTATCTTGTACCCTAATTGCTCTGATTTTGATCCTGATCTCTCATCTAACTGTTTCTTTTGAGGGGATCATTACAACAAGTGAGGTGTTTAAACTACTTTTTTCTCCTTTTAGTCTGAGCCAACAGCTTTTACATGCTGTTAGATTCAGCACTTATACAGGTGTGGAAGTTTCAGGTCATGTATCCTTTTGTTGTCTTAAAGGATTAAATGTCTGTTCAACATTACCCTGAGGAAAACAATACTCATCACTAAATGACCCATTCTAAACATGCAGTTCTTGTGTGCATTTCATTAAAATTAGGGTTCAGTGCAGTAAGGAATTCAAAGACTGTGAGCTGAAAGGAAAGGATGAGAATACTCCTTCACACAGCCTTTGCCTTAGAGCATCTGACTGGAATGGAAGTAGGGAATTTTCCTGATGGACTGGTCATGGAATTCCCTCAGTGTGGGGATTTTTCTCGACCTACTAGGTTACCTGTAAGTAGTCCTGCTACTTCTTGTGTTGTTTCTGTTGCAGTGAATTTATAAAAGTTTTTATCAGAATGTGAGATGTCCAGCATGAAAGTGTTTTGCATTCACATTTATCTATAGATGTGCATAAGGCAATACATTCAAGGATGTCGCAGAGATTAGTCCTAGTCCTCCAAGAAGAAAGGGAAATAAATTGCAATGAGAGTCAGTCAGAGCAATCTGCTCTGGAAAGCATGCAAAAATGATTATGCCATCCCAAGGACAGTAACTTATATATTTCAGTCGTTTTGCTTTGCAGCAGTGTCAATTTACACATAGTTTTTCAGCTGTGGTGTGATGGAAGTCATGTGAGTTTGGGAGGGAGGAACCAGTAGAGACAGGAAAGCTAGATCAGGATCAATTTAAGGGTCAGTAAATCCCTCTTACTCATCTACATGGCTCCTCTGTTGTCAAGTTTGCCCTTTTGGGGGGACATCTTCCTTGGTTCTATTGTACCTGTGTAGTGGAACAGCCAATTTAAGTAGATACAGGGTTAGAGAACAAAATTATTTCCCTACGATTCCGACAAAATAATCTAAATCAAACAGAGAAAGGGAATTCAGACACACCCAGCTCCTCATAACTTCTCTACTGCTTTGTAGCAGATTGCCCTTAGACCTTCTTGGTATTTATTTTATTTTTTCTCAACTGATTAGCTCTCCACATGTACAGCAAAAAGAACCTTACACTAGATTCTGTTATTTCCCTGAGGCCCAGATAAACTTTCAGTATATCTTTTACTTTATATGCTGTGCTATTCTAAAGTAAAATATCTTTATGGTGTACAGTAGTTTCTTTGTCCAGGCTCCTATGCAGTAACTAAGATGTTGAATAATAAGTATTCCAATGCTCTCAGTCATCTACACTTATTGACAGAACAACTTATTTCCATCACTGCACAAGAACCCTACTCCTAAAGTATCTTTGAAGCCAGGAAAAGAAAATCAACAGATTAGCATCCATTAGGACTAAGTAGATAATAAACACATAAAGAGACAAAACATTTCTTTGCACAGTCTTCTAAAAAGGGAAGAAAGAATAGGAATAGAAATAAAATAGAAACAGAAATAGAGATAGAAATAGAAATAGCATATCCTTACAAAGAATCAAAATCACCTTGTTAGACTTTTCACTGATTCACTTCTTGGCCTTTTATGGAAAGAAAGCAATACTATAGTATATAAATTCTGAACGTCCCTACAGATCCTTTTGCACATTGTTTTTTAGAAAATTTAAACTCTACAAAGCACTGTAGTAAATTTATGTCTTCCTGTCATCTAACCAGAAGAAATCAATACAAAATCCCATTTTTCCCAATCAGAATAGGAAATCTAATTAAGAATTCCAGGGAAAATGACCTTAATACTGGCTATTGCAGTGTAGCAGTTATTTTTTACTGTGCTGCAACAATACCTTTGGTTATTTACCTAGGAGAGCACAAATGCATTGCTGTATGCAAAAAGTACATTTTTTTTTTTAATACAACAACTCTGAAGGTGCATATTTAAAACCTGATGATCAGTTTGATCTCAGGTGCTACAGCATGAACACTGAGCGTGATACAATGTTTCCAGATGTATCTTATTGGAAAGATTAAATTAAGATTTAATAATTTGGGTATTTTTCTTAATTGAAGGTGGTAGGGAGCTGAAGTTAGGACATTTCATCATTCTGTTGATTTCTGTTCTATCCAGTTGAACATTTGCATGACATGGCTGCAGTGTTATTTATTTGTCTTCATATCAGTCTTAGCTAACACTTTTAGAAAAAATTCAGTCCAGAAGATTTTTATTGATGTGAGTCTTTGGTTCTGGGTTTAGTCCTCTTGTGTAAAAGAAGCTCATTGATGTTGTCGTGGCTTTTAGTGGACACTTAACAGCACTGCAAAACTTTGCTTTGTAGGATAGATTGGCAGCTTGATGAAGAGAAGCCCAGAGGAAGAGCAGCAGGAGTGTTGGAAGGTCAGGATTTGTACTGTCTGGCTGCACTGGAGACCTTGTACAGCACATTTGCATAATTTGCTGTGGAAATTATTCATTTCTCACAAATCTTTTGAAAAGAAAAGGGATGTGTGGATATTAGCGGATTTACAAGAAATATTCACTAATCTCATGCCTTGAGATTTATGTTTGCAAAATACTGGTTGAAAAAAGGGATTTTAAACCCTCATTAAACCCAGGAAACAGACTTTGAATAGAAGTGAAAGAGCTTTTTGTTCCATCTGTAAAATCAGGGTGAATGGGACACGTTTCCAGCTTGAAATCATATTGTATGTAATAATAATAAAATAATAAAAATAATAATGTAATAATAAAATCAGGACTTCTTTTCCAGTAATTTTATTAGAGGATCAATACCAAGGAAAATTCAGAAGGAATGAAAAGAGAGAGTGAGAAAGTAGCTTATAGCTTTTTTACTTACACAGAGACTGCTTCTGGAAGCTAAGGGAGACTTTTTAAAGCTACCATGGTTCCTTACCCAGCATACTCTTCAGGATCCAACCTGAATAAAACAGATACAGAGTACAGAGAAGAACTGGGAAGAAATGGTCATGAAATTGAGGAATCCGTGAGATGCTATGAAGGGCAAAATATTAATTAACTCAAAAAAGTGGTAAAATTTTAAATTCCGTGGTCTGGATAAAACTCCAGATCTTTAATGAGTGATTACCTGAAGGTCTAGCATCAGTCACGGGGAAAGTTTTTATTTTTCATTCCATAGGCACTTTCCCTATTCATTCATTCCTGATCACTATAAGAAAAAGAATACTAGGCTATATGGATTTTTGATGTGGCCTAATCTGACAGTTCTTATGTTTTTTGTAGATTTTTTGCCCTCATATCAGAGAGCTTCCTAGTTATGCTAGTCTTGATTTCTTGCTCGTTTGTGACTCTGTCTGTTGATATCTTTCAAATCACAGGAACCACAATGTATTCATATATTCAAGGCAATTTACTCTGCTTCTTTTGAGGTGGTGGGGCAATCATATTTCCCACAAATAGCTGAATGAGTAGCAGGGTAGTAAGTAGCACAAGGAGGATTTGCAAATTATTGTGATATATTTTTCCACTATGTGTCCCCAGCTACAGATTATAACCTACAACAAGAAAAACATCTGAGGTTTGCCAAGCATCAAAATGATACCATCAAGTAAGACCTAACAGAATTCATTCGTTATGAATTAATCTGCCCAGATCTTTGCCAAATGAAGCATGGTCCCAGTTTGTTTTGCAGCAGAGCTTGGAAAGGATGTCATGACCAATATGTTGTTAGTAGGACAGAAAACGAAATATGGTGAGGATTGTGGGCATTGTTTCAATCTTTGTGACAATTTGTAATTTAAACTTTCCTCTACAATTATATAATCTCTCCTGTGTGCTGCAGTCTCTTTTTTTCTCTCCCTGGTTGCAGTTTCTCCATATGTATTTAGAAATGAAATGTGGAATTTCAAGCCTCTGTTTAGGAGAAAAAGTGAGCTGTCATTCTAACTAGCTCCTGTACAGGTATTTGCTTGGAAAAACTTTTTTAGACCATTTACTTTTGAAATCTAGTTTTCACTTATCACAGACAACCACAGAAAGCATTAATTATGAGTTATTACAAAATAAGATGTAGGGTAACACAAAAAAGAAAAGTTGGAAGCACCCCAAAGACACCATATGAGAAACAATGCCCTAAAGGCAGGTCTTTTCTCAGATTCAGCAATCAGCATTTCACATTTGCCCATTTACAGAGGATTATGAGATTGTTTCTGTGCAGCTGACTTCCACAAATTTTTTTTGGCCAAGGCTGGAACTTTTCACCTTCTTCTACAGTCTTGAAATCAGCTCATCCAGATGATCCTAGAAGTCATATCTCACCTAATCAATCCCCTAGCACTAGAGCAACCATGGCAATTAATGACATCTTGGTCTACCTCGGTTTTGCCTGAGAAACATAGTTCTCTAGTCTTCCAAGGACTTAAAATAGGTTTTTTCTACTCAAAAATCTGATTTTGAATAAACTTTACCACTCTGTGAAATATAGGAAGTAAATTTTCTGAGCCCTCAGCCATTGTAGTCAATGTTTCAGGAAAAGTCAAAGCAAAGTTTTTGTTTGTTTATTCTCAGGCACAGATACTTTACACAAGAAAAAGCCAAAGTTGTTATTTTGGGATAGGTAAAGAAGAAATAGAGCTATGGGGCATCTGAAGTGTCAATAGATTAAATCCTTCTGTTTATTGTGCAGATGGAGGAGAATACTTTTTGCTACTTAACTTTTTGAATTCTGAATTTAAGAGTTTGTTAAACAGTCATCATAAGCAAAAAGTGCCTCTGAGATCACATGGTGAAAACCACTGGTGAGACTAAATGCATTTAATTGTTAGAGCTTTTGTTGGATATCAGGGCTGGAAACTGTAGCTTGAAGAAATGCTAAAAGGAGAGAAGCATATTTATTTAAAATATTTATATATGCCAGGGGTTCACTGCAGGCATGAAGTTCTTCTGTGGGAGTGTAAAGGAAAATTGTACATTATGTATTCTAACCCTGTCACTCTGAAAAGTTGTAACCCTCTATTAGATTTCTAGCTTAAGAATAGGGAAACAATGAAGACAGGGCATTGTTTAAAGACAACTGCATGTCATGTTATGTAATGTCACAGAAAGGTTGCCTATCAGACACATTTGTATAAGTTCTGACTACTGGGCATATACAAAATACAACAATAAAATACAAAATTGTTTAATCTGAGGAATTTTTGTCCTTTTATGTGATTTGGAAGTGAATCTTGGTTTTTTTTATGTTGGGTTGTCTAGGTGTTTTTAAAATTTGAAACAAAAGTGAACCCCTACTCTTGTGAGAACACAGATTGGGTTTAGAATAAAAATCCATCTCATTTTGAGAAAAAATTCTCTTTTGGAGGGAAAAATTAAGAAAAAAATTCAATTTTTCTAATTCTATAGTAATAAAATTGTAATAAAACATAAAATTTGCAAATCATAGAACATCACATAGTACACATTGCAAGACAAGCTTCATAAAGAAAAAATTGTACAGCTTTATTCATTACATAAGACGAAAAAATATCTGAAAAACAGATCTGAAGTAGACCATGTCTTGTACACTCTACAAGAAGTAAATTATGGCTTGTAGTTCATTTTTTACACTTAAAAATCCAGCAAGGTCAGTGATCACCCATTGATTCTTTATAAAGGCCCTCATTCAAAATTCTGTACGTCTGAGGATTGCATGCATACTTGTGATCAGAGTGGGATTTATATTTGCAACTACTATTATTCCCTCTCTGTTACCTGAAAATCATTCTATTCCACTAAAACAAGTATTTCCTTTCCCATGTTAGTACAAGGGTTTGTGTCTCACTGGTTTATTCTTCACTGTTATTTCTGTTTGTATCATATAAAAGATCATAGTTCTTAGTACAGTTAACATTTTTAAGTGCTGTATCTTACTACTCATTTTTGGTTCACATGGGTTTAATTGTGTGCATGGGGAACTTTTACTTTCTTTGTGGAGACCAAAGAGATGAAGCAAGAGATTTTATATTGCTTGTGGAATGCTTTTTGCATCTTTTAAACAATGGTGATATGCATTACTGGAAGAGTTGTCATTTCCAGTTGTAATCAATTTGCATGGCTGCCATGGTGTAACATGTAAAATCACAACAGCAGAGAAATATGGGAACAGGCAAGTCCCTACTGTGCTTAATCTGGGATTGTTTGTTCATCATATTTTAAAGTTTAAGTTGCACTTGTCACTTGGGATCATGGACTGTCTGATCCATTAACCACTCCCAAGCTTTTCACTTTCTAGAGGCTCTTGGCATTGTTGCAGTATGGTGAATTTACTAAAGGACATTCTTGCCCTTTGGGGTTATGAAGGCTGCAGGAGACCCTCGCTTGGTTATTCTTGTTGAGGGTTAAAGAAAGAGTTTCAGTGCACTTTAAATACCTTAAAAGAGAAGTGGGTGTGGATCACTGGCAATGTTAGTGCTGCGGACATGTCAGACACTCCACAAAGTTTTCTGCCATGTTCTAAATGTCATCTTATTTCCCACACATTCTTAAATACTCTAACTGATCCTGCAACTTTCAATACTGAGTCATACTGACAGTTTTCTCTGAATATGCAGTTCTAATCTGTCTGGCTCCCTGCTACATTGAATATCATTCTGGCATGCTAGCAAATGACAGTAATATCAATCTTCTTTGTGTCACTGGTTGGTTCCACTTTATGGGATGCATGGCTAGCAATGATGTGGTAACAGCAAGGTGTCCATACAAGGCAGACTAAAGAAGATAATAATTATTTACATATATCTTATCTACTTGTATGATTTCTTACCAGCTATATGAATTCTTACCAGATTTCTTACTAGTTCTTCCTAGAAAGAACTCAGACACTCCCAGTAATTTGGCAGAAAAATTTGGAGGAAAAGAAGAGAGACAAGTATTGGAAAACATTCAGTTTCCCTGATTTTATTTAAATATAAAAATTCTCTGAAGGAACAATGGTAGGACAATGAAATAGAGTGATTCAATCAATGCTGGAATGTTATGACTTATTTATGACTTTAGCTAATATTTTAGAGAGGTGTCCTGTCCTCTGCTGGTGCACTTAGTGGAAATAACACATAGATAGCACAGCTTCAGCGAAGCACACTTCCACTGCCACATGGCACTGACTTTTGTTCCCATCAAAGCTCCATGTTTGCATTTGTTGGAGGTTTTGCCCCACAGCTGAAAACTCTGTGTGCACCATCGTAGTTGTTTTTTGGCTGATGGTTCATAAGGGTGAGTTTGCCAGTTTAGGACAAACAGTTTGCTCCTTCTCTGGAGCCCAATCTTTATGAGCTGTATGACACAATCCAATAATCTCAGATTTCCCCTTGTAGGACCCACACATTTGATGTCTCCTAAAGCATTGTCCCAAGGCACAGAATGAAGCAGGGCAAACGGGGGTAGTTGGAGTTTTTCAGGCACTTGGAGAAATCTGGTTCTTCCATTGCCAGCCTCCTGGCATCACAGCTGGGTCGTGAGCACCCACCTCTGGGAGGGCCACAGGGAGGAGACCAAGTGGCAGAGTTTCCTGAGAGGTGACCAAAGGAGGAGGAAACAGCAATGGATCACTCTTGATTTTCTAGAATTATGTGATTGTCCTTCCAAAATATTACAGGCCTGTGGCAGTGCATATAGACCTGAGAAGAAAAGTGGGAAGGAAAACAGGTTTAACATAAGCCTTGAATAACTGCAAGAAATATTTATTGCCGAAATCTGTAACCTTTCTGTCTAGTTTCATTGGTGAATCAATGTGAACCTCTCTCTATCTTCTCCTTCTATATTGCAAATAGTTGTGAAACTCAATAACAGAGAGAGACAGAAAGTCCAATTTTAGTTATAATTTCCTCAATTCTTTCTGTTAGAATCTATGCCTGTCTTCATGCTGGTTGGTTGCTGGGAGAAGTGGAGATGACAATCAGAGAGCAGAACAGAGTGTTGAATTAAGATTTAAGAACAGAGTGTTTTGTTAAGATTTGGCACTGTTTTCCTTTGAATTTGTCTGGTATCAGAATTCTGTAAAAGATACCTGTCTTTAGGATAAAATAACTCAGGAGATTAATGCTCATCTCTTGCTAACATGTCTGTATTTGTATAAATTCATGTTGTTATCTGAAAAGTCATAGTACAGAACCTCAGTGTGAGAGGGCAATGAGACAGTCAGACGATACTTGCCATGCCTTTTTTCAATCAAATTGTTTCAGATATTAAGTTCACACTTTTTGTCATTTGTAGTGATATAAAAATGTCAGGAGAGGTAAGAGTATTTCAAGGGATATGGATAAAGCCCACTGAAAGACAAGGAGTGTTTAACAAGAAAGAGGTAGAAATATGATAAATTTTGGACTGGCCTGGTAGCACCTTGGTTAACACTGAACCCTCGAGTAGTTTTGAGCTGATCCTGAAATTTTCATAATGTATTCATGTGGGAGAAATTGTAACATCTTTCAAGGTCAGTAGCATTTTACAATGTTTTACCAGTACCTGCACCATTCTAGTAATTCTTTTCATGTTGTCCTTCCTCTAGGGCTCCCTAAAGTTGGTGTTCCCCAGTTCCATGCATGGGTGAAGTCCTCACCCTGTATTTGCATGTGATGTGACAATTATAGCTACCTCTCTGGTGCTCACCATTCCAAAGTTATCCTTGCCGTTGTAGCCTCCAAATTCTGTCACTGTAATTCCCTCAATGTGGGATCATACTTGAAGGCCATTCAGAAGCCACAGCTGTTGTGCTGTGCAAAGGCCAGGTTGCTTGATGATGATAGCTACAGAGAGAATGTGAAACTTCATTGGTTCCAGATTTGCTTTCAGGATGTTGCTGTGGTCTATTAATGGCTTCTAGGATTGAGTTTGTATTGTCTGATAACCCCTACTCTCTCCCTGTCACTGCTGTCACAATCAAGGAGCGCTGCCCATCAGGACATTCATGCAGCTCCCCTTTATCAGTGACCACACATAACTTTGAACACCTTCATTTGCACAGGTACAACCCTATACGTTCCCTAAAAGCTAAATCCAAATTTTATTAATGTAAATTCTAATAATTGCTTGTGCTCACAGGAGGAGATTAAACTCATTGTTGGTTTTGGTTTCCTTTTTAAATAAGCCTGTGTCTGTTAAACTATGTTCTCCCTAGTGGTGTTTGTATTCTAGAGTTAAAAAGTTTAATCATGTCAATGCTTATAATAAATACTGCTAATCTTCATGAATTTTGGTATGTTACTTTAAACATGGTGTTCTTAGACTTGCCAACAAGACTGAAAGGAAGCAGCAGTTAGTGATGCAGACAGATTCACTTATGAATATTAGATTTGGCAATATATTTTTGCATCCATGGATTACACTGACAATTAAAAAAAAAAAAAAGGTCCTCAGAACCTTAATATGGTCAGGCAAACCTCCAAATTTCAAATTACATGTGGGCATTAATTTCAAGTATCAAACTAGTCCATGTTTTGATACTAATTTAGGAACTATTACACTTGAAAAACAACAAATTGGGTAGAAGTACCCCTAGAGTCCTAGTCTGCTTGTTTAACTAGGCACTCGTGCATTCCTGCCAAATCTGTTTTTCATGAAAGTCAATTTATTTGTTCATTATGTGACATTTGAAACCATTCAAGCAATTTTGAGATGGGATTAAAATCTCTGCTGAAATATTGCACTGATTGGAATATTTTGGCCATTTTTGAAGGCAATGTGAGATGTGGTGATAGGGTGTGAAAATGCCCTGAAATATTAAAGCCACATTATTGATAACATTGGAATTTACATGTGTTGGCACATTATAATGACTTTTTTTAGCAGGAATGGCTCTGACTTGTTTAGAACCTGTGGATCTGGAAGACTGAAACTGAAGCCATTTTCAAAAGAAAATTATCTGATAACATTAGCTCTGTTCCCTTGCCAGACAACATTCCATTAACTAGCTGAAATGGGACTTAATAACAATCACATAAACCAATTAGTCTCAATTTATAACTCCATTAGGGGTGTTATTCATCACCACATGGCTTTGTGGAACTGTGGTTCCTTTTTACATTAGCAGATTAAATAACAAATACGGCCTGGGGTGCTAAACAAAAATGTAAATGCAGATTGAAAAAATGAAGATTTATGCTTCTGAAAACAGATAATTTTGAAATCTCATACTTCTTACACATTCAAAAGAGATATTCTAAACTTGAAAACCAAAATATATCAGTGTCTAAAAACATGGACAACAGCTGGATTAATAGTTTCGTAATGTTTAAGATCAGAGGGTTATCAAAAAAATTGGAATGTTGTCTAAATCACAGGCCATTCACTCATCTGCCAATATACTGATCCTAACAACAGCAGTAAGAAGAAAACTCACATCTTCAGTAGAATAATTTTGGTTGTGTGCATAGAGACTGTTGGACTATGAGTCCTGACAATTGATTAATCTCATTGTGGGATGTTCCTACTCGATGAACCATGGTTGTTTTCATACTAGAAGTTACAATAAAACCCTTCACAGATACCTGCCAAATTAGGTAAAGAATCTGTTCCTGTCTTGATCTACTGATCAGTTTGATTCTAGCTTTTACTAGAAAACCTGAAAACAAATTGTCAAAATACTTCTGCCTGAAAAGGTTTTTTTTTAAAAAAATGTTGTTTATACTGTATCAGTTTCAGTGTTTTAGAGAAGATGCAAAGGACCACAAAGGTCTTTACTTTGCTTTTGGAATAGTTTTTTTAATTCCAAGAAGTATCCAAAATGTCAAAGTTTTTTCTGTTTAATTTGTTTAACATGAGGTTTTTTCCACTTGAAACATGCATATGGAGGTCTGTTTTTGAAATATTTTTAAATTTTGATGAATTTTTTTAATCTGATGCTTTTGTCTTCTAAATTCAGCAGATTTTCACAAAACTTAGCAGACTCTTCATATAATAGTGACATATTACTAAAGTTTGAAGTGCAGATTTTAATGTAGTCTTAGACCATTCCTTCAAAATGTTTCTTCATTTTAAAAATTTTGTTTCCTGAGTTTTAGAAACATTAATGACTGCAAATTACAATTTAATCACCGTAATCTGTTCCACCTAAAGCTTGCTGATGACAATTATGAGATAAATGGAAAATTTCTAAATGTAATTGCATGTGAAGTCACATACATGATGTTCTGAAGTGATGGATTCATGTGGAATAAATGAAGCCTGTGGACATTTTTTCACTATTCAAATGGGAACATAGGTATACATTTTATAGATTTTTAAGATATTGGGATTAGACCCAATTTCACCAATAAATATTATGTATGCAAGCAAACTCTCTCAAATGAAGGAACGGGAAACTAAGAACTGGAACAGTGAATACTGATGGTCTGAAAAAGCAAAAATAAAGATCAGCTTTTAAATACAACGTTCTCTGTATTAGAGTGACATGTATAAAAAACAGATTAAAGCTTGTGAACTTTTCTTTAAACTTTAAACAAACACACTTTGAGAGAAATTTACCTTTTCTGGTACAAAGTAGTAAACACTTTTTTTCCTTTTACTTATTCCCACCAGATCTGCAAAAGGTCTTGTGGTAATTGTCTTTCTACTTTCATGGGTTTGTTTGTTTGTTTTTTTTTCCAAATGGCACTCCTCGAATAGAGATGAAAATGCATTTTTGTTTTAAGGGATGCAAGATGCTGTATTAGTTTAAAACAGTACAGATGAGAAAGAATCTCATCAGGAGTTCTAATTTTATTTAGTGTTATGTCAGACCAGCCTCATTTGGTTTAACTCATATTTGACTTAAGGGAATGAAAATTAAATTACAATATTCTTCAAAAAAGGTTGTAGGATATTCAGGGAAGAACAAAGAGCATGGCTGAAGCAAGAGGAGAATATGAGAGCAGGATGGAAAGCAGGAGAGAATGTGGACACAGACAGCTGAATCATTAGGGTGCTGCAGGGCTTCCCAATAGATCTGTTTCTCATATACACTTTTTAAGAGGACATCACATCTTGTCCACAAAAAATGTAGATACAACATGTATAACCACCAACTAGAAAATTCTTTCAGATACGTCAATATAAGTGTCTCTCAAATTTTGCACACAGGCACACAAAAATCATAAATCTGGAAACTCTAATTTTTTCAAATGTCCAACAATATAAAGAGAGATCACAGACAGCCACACACGTTTTTCTGTAAAAATTAAAATATATTAAATAGTGCAAATATATTCTCCTATTTGGGCTGCACAACTGTCTTAAAATTAGTGGGCAAATACCAGAAACTGGAAGCATCCAAAATTAATGTGTTCTCAAATTAAGATTACACCATTTATTAGGACATGCTTGGTTGGTTATTATCAGCTCCAGCATTTTCTCTTGTGCTCACTTGCGAATGATCAACCTTTTCCTTTCTCAGGAAAATTAGATATATTCCTCTTTATCCTGCAATGATATATTCATGAGATAATGGGACAGCTCAATAGAAACCTGTGCTAACTTCAATGCATCATCTAAATCTCATTTTTAAGAACAAAGAAGTACTAATAAGACATAATGACGTTCCTTCTCAGATATATGGTTCAACTCTGCACTTGGAGAGAAAGGATGCCTTTATCCTCAATCTATTTCTTGTCTCCTGGGGAACAAATATTCCAACCTACCTCTTCAATGCCCTGTCAGATCATATTCAGTTTTCATTTTAGCCTATGATGAATTGATGCCATAGTTTCAATTCTATGTAAACATCTTCCCTCTGAATGTGACAATAAGGAATAGTCTAGGAATATCATTCATATTATAATTAAAATCTGAAGAATTCACTTTATTTTTGACTACTTTCTGCTATATCAGTTTTAAGGAATAATTAACACTTTTGAAGTGACATAGGCTGGCGACTTTAATATATTTCCTGGACTATGTCAAGGAAAGCTTGGACAGTTCTGGTAAATCACCAGTTATTGCAATCAATAATAGCTCAAGCTGAATAAATTGAAACCATAATATTTTTCTGATGTTATCTAAGCTATAGATATGAATAATGATATGCTTGAGGTGGAAACTGTAGTTTGCTCATTGGATTTGATCCCAAGGTGAATGACATCAATTAAAAACCTCTTTTCCCTTATGTTATGCTTTGGTGAAAGCCTAATGACATCAATTGAGATACTCATTTCCTTTATATTATGCTTTGGAGCAAGTCTTAAATTATAAAAATGTACTTACTCTGGTTTTAATTTGACAATATTGAGATAAAAATTAGACCTAACATATTAGCAAGCATTCTGCAGTTCTGGGTCACAGGAATGGGTGGGCATAAGTCAGCCTTTCATTACTACTGCCCAAAAGGTAAGTAGTCTATTCATTATTACTCTTCCCAGGACAAGAAACAAAATAAAAAGACTTTTCTTCTTACTAAGATAAGAAATATTATTTTTTTATATATAGATAAATAAGAGAAGGTCAAGTAAAACAATGGATTTTAATTTGGTTGGATTGTTACACTGGATTATGAACACAAACTGCATAGTTTATTGTCAATGCACTTGTCACTCAGCTTTGATTGCTTAGCAGTTATGAATGGTCTGAAATTTATATTTATTATTATTTCAATTTCATATAATTGTACAACAGTGTTTCCATGTCCTGTTATGGGGAAGATTATGGCAACATTTTTCTTTATAATACAATTTTAATTCCTACTGAAATGGATGCTTTTGTGTTGAGATGCCTCATTTCCTTCATGAGAGAGAGTGAGTGTATAAACTGCCTCCTCCCAGCTTCATGCACTTTTATACTCTCTGTTCTGCCACAAAATAGGGTCTTTTAATCTTTTCTGGTCTTCACTAATTGCTTCTCCCAGGAGAAAGGAAGGACCTGATTTCACACACTGGTGGGCTGCCTTCTTTTAGGTGCCTGAACCCAATGTTCCAGTCAGGAGACGCAGCTTCAAAAGCTGCCACTTTACAAGTAGAAGGTGTGCAATTTGCACTTATTCCATGTCTTTTTATCTGACAATGTGAAATTGCTAGAACAGGCTCGAGTGGAAACAGCCCCTGTGGAAGTGGAAAGAGAGGATGCTCTTGTGGGTCCTGATGTGTAGAATGACAAGAAAACCCTTTTTCCTCTCTCCTCTGCCCATATCAGAATGCTGAGAAAGAACTGGAAAAGGAAGGAACAGGTCTGTGGTTCAATTGTAGGATGACAGAATTTTATGTCATTCCAGCAGGTTGTGGAAATAGTTATAGAAGAATTCTTGACGTTTTCTGTACAGGCTATTGCTTCTTGTGTGTATAGCAGCTAAATTAGTAAAGTTGTGTCCCAAACTCATGCTCTGAACCTTGGGTTTCTTCCTGTGCATCTAGGACAATGAGTCCTCTTATGGAGCAGTACACTGGTGTCTGGATTGACCCATGGATTGAAATTTAAATTCGGAAAAACTACTTGTCAACAATAGCTTGTCTGCAAAACATGTGCTTTCTTTTACACTTAGTTATGTTCAGACAATAAAGCAAGGGTGGAATGACAAACACAGGAATGTTTTCTTATTCATGAAGGGAATATTCTCTGGTTCATCTAAACCAGCCTTTGCTCAGACCCACCAGAGACAGCAGGAATTGATGTGCATGGATTGCCTTCACTGTAAGAAATTTTTCTGGGCTCTTGGAAATTTGCTGCCTGAATACTCTGGGTCTAAATGTAAATTAAGGGAGAAACTGAGTCAAGGCTGAATACTATCTAAAGGCAACAGCAATAAAGACAGTTCTTTCTTAGCTAGTTTATTCTGACAAATTCTGTGAAAATATTAGTAGACACTTTTATAGACACTAGTCAGAGGCAGTACCATTTACCATTTCTTGGCACTAACACTGCTAAAATTAAAAAGGAATAGTTTAATCCTAGGAATGACAACTTGTTTGTGGTGAGTTGAATTTTTAGCAACAAAGTTTAAAAAACCTCTACTTTCCCATTCTAGCCACAAAGTGAATGGATCTGCTGAATATTCTCTTTACTAAGTGTAACTCAAACATAAAAATCAGACAACATGTAGCTACAGTGGTTTTGGGCTACTCAGACTGTTTGGTTATTTTGATTTGCTATGTCTAGATTCCCTTGGTGAGAAAAACAAAAACAGAATCCCAAAAGATGGTGTTAAGGTGTGATTTAATCCTTATTTAGATGACTTATTTTGTGCTCAGTGAATTTCTCACAGTTTTTATCCTCTAATAAGATGCTTAAAGAATTTTCCCATCTAGTTCACTTTATTTAGAAATGGGCGCCTTAAATCCCAGACGTCCGGATCTCATAAAAAAATACCCACTGTTGTTGGCTCTTGAATGACAAGACTGAGTGTATTATTCATAGAAGGTGGTCATACTTTTCTCTCCTTATTAGTTTCAGTTTTATCTTTTTAATTTCCTGTATGTGCAACAAAAGTCAGAGGATTTGGCGAACACTGATAAAAAGGATTAAATCCTCTATGGCTGCTGGAGACACTGCAAAACTGTGGAGCATGTGCTCGTTCTCACTGACAGCACTAATATTTGATTTTCTTTTTTGGGATAAATCTGTGTGGTCTACTCAATGGGTGTTGCTGAAACTCAGGTACCAATATCTTTACTGATTTTTACCTGGTTTGATCAGTAAAGGTGAAAGTATCATTACCAAACCCTGTGTTTATCTTGCTAGGCTTTTAAGACTGTGTTCAATTTAGTTCTGCCATAAGGGTTACGGTTATGTTATTATTTCAATCAAAAACTCCTGGCACAACAACCACACAAGATGCTATAAAGATGATTATGCTGCCTTTTTTTACTTTTTTGTTTCCTTTTTTTTTTTTAGTTCAGAATGTTAATATGTGATGACATTTGTTTACATAGCTACACCTGGCAAAGTCAATCTGTAGGCATTTGATTGTGTTATGACTTGCAGAAGAGACAATCAAAACTAAAAATAATAAAAGAAGCCACATCTGTTGGGACATATTCAAAACAAATTTCTTTTACAAATAATTATTTATTGATTTCAAACAAGTTTTGGTAAAACTAAATATTTCTCTTAAAAAGTAGAGAAGATGACAAAAAAGTAAAACAGATTTTGTTTAGGAATGTCAACAAGTGGTTTACCTAACTTACAAGAGACAATATACACACGTCTATTCTTATTTGGTTGCCTGCAATAAATATAGTACAGTTATATTATAACCCTTCACATGTTGTCTTTATTGAAAGTGTATGACCTCATATAATATTGCTGCAGATTTCAGTCCACTCTTTCTGGACTTGGACTCATTCATAGTGTCATATTAATGATTTTTGTATTTATAGCAAAGGGTTAAAATAGAATACAGAAAAATTGTGATGGATTATCCTAGCACAGTGATAAAATATGAATTCCTGAATAAGAACACAACTGCAGAAAAAGTAAAGAAAAAATTTTTAAAAAGCTGTAAGAAGAAAGAAAAAAATGGAAAATAAAAAAGCACAAAAAAGGAAACAAAAAATGAAAAAATAAATGTTTTAAATGCAAAGCAATGATCCACATAAAATTAATTTTAAAATTGTTTGCCCAATATCTGAGTTTATTTTGTTTGGGTTTTTAAAAAACCAATGTTTTAAATTTATTTGTGAGGTATATGGCCATATTAATACATATTTGCTAATCAAGCACTGGATCTTGGCCTCTCCTCAGCCACTTAAGAACTGCTACTGTTGGGATGTAACATTAAACACTCTTAAGCAGTGTAAAATGCTAAGCCTAAACAACAACTGTTTGAAAATAAGTTCTGTGGTTGGAAAATCTGAAAAGCTTTTCATTTTGATTGTGTAAATTGTCTGAAATATTTGTAATAAACCCAGATCTATCATCAACTTGACATTCAGGCTAGGGTAATACAAACACTTGTGAAGGTCTAAGCAAGCCATGAAGGTAGTTATCATTTTAAAATCAAAGTTTTATGGACATTTAATTTTGTGTTGCTTTGACTCAAAACTAAGTGGAGTTTACTAAGCATTACATAATTTGATAAACTCACCAAAATCAAGGACATAAATTGTAACCAAAAGCTTTTTAAAAGAACTAATTCCATTAATTCTGAAACCAATCCAAAGTTTTAAAGGATTTGGCAATTGTCTTAAATGTAGCAAATACAAAAAAATCTCCCTAATCTCTTGCTTGAAGGTACACCTTTAATTGACTGTATTCCTCCACTGTCATTAGAGAAATATAAATACTATTCTAGTCGAAATCATCTCTCACACTCCTCCTAGAGT
The DNA here is from genome assembly GCA_013398615.1 of Brachypodius melanocephalos. Classification (NCBI taxonomy): domain Eukaryota; kingdom Metazoa; phylum Chordata; class Aves; order Passeriformes; family Pycnonotidae; genus Brachypodius; species Brachypodius melanocephalos. The sequence goes on along the minus strand of VZSR01003371.1, from coordinate 13,997,075 downwards.
CATAATTCACATACCATAATATAGATTTATATAGGGTTTTATTTTATTCCATTTTTTCCAGTCTGAGATATGTATCACTCTGTTTATGACATAAACACCAGAACTGATACCTAATGTATTTATTTTCACTGTACATAGAAATCCCTCAGAAAAGGGATATTTGTAATTCCAAGCAATTTGTCTCATTAAAATGCTTTTAAAACTGCATTCACATATAAAATGCAGTAGAAAAATGTAGTTAATTTGATCATTTAGACCAAAATATCTACAATTTTTATTCTATTAAACATTTTCTTTCAAACGAGTACAAGATAGAAAGTAAAATAGAACCATACCATAGACCTATCATCCCTAATTATTATGAACAAATATGATGATCATGAAGTTGATGAGATGGCTGAAGCATCTCTCCTATGAAGACAGTCTGAGAGAGTGGCATTGTTCAGCCTGCAGAAGAGAAGGTTCTGGAGAGATATTTTTGCAGTCTTTCAGTACCTAAAAGAGATCTATGAGAAGGATGGACAGGTACTTTTTACCAGGAGGTAGTGACAGCACAAGGGAGAATGGCTTTAAGCTGACAGAGCAGGTTTATTTTAATACCAGGAAGAAATTCTTCACTGTGGGGATGGTACAGCCCTGGAGCAGGTTTGCCAGAGAAGCTACAGGTGCCCCATCCCTGGAGGTGTTAAAGGCCAGTTTGCATGTGACTTTAAACAAGCTGGTCTAATAAAAGGTGTTCCCATTGCAGAGAAGTTGGAGCTAGGTGATCTTTAAGATCCCTTTCAAACCCATAACATTCTATGGCTCCATGATTAATAACTCCATTTTATTGCTGTTTATTATTCATGATAAATGTTTCCTCACATGGCACTCTTTAAACAAATCTAATATGTTTAATTAATATATTTATTTTTCTTTCTAAGTTATCTTTTGGGGATAACTTAAGATTGTTATTTCCAAATTTCCCATTAATTTGTGATTTTTTCCCCTTTTTCTTCATTCTGTTTTTTCCCTGAGTCACTTTATTAATACAAAATCTCACTTCATTGTCCATAAAAAGTTTTTCTTTGCTAATTTCAAATTTAGTGAACTTTTGCTTAATTTAGGCCTTATTCACATCAGTGCAGCTCATTGTTTCCTTCCAATGAACACCGATAATGTTAATTTAAATCCTCTGTAGTTACTCCAATTAATTTATCAACATTCTCTGAATTTTTCAGTCCTTCTTCAGCTAAATGTTGCAACTCAGCTATGATTTTTGCTGCTTCATAATCTGAAATTCTTGCATACACATACTTAATTACACACAGTCTTGTCCTTATTGTTGCCCAGTTGGTTCCCTTATATCTTTTCACATTGATAATTGTTGGTATAATGCCACATTCCTCACATATGTCAATGCTTTTAATGCACAGCTGAAGTTTATATCTCCTTTTTTGTGAAAATGAGCTAGAGACAGATCTCTGAGTGATTTTTACAACAGAGAATTTAAAATACCTTAACACATTTGTCCTGGGTTGTAGTATAGGATTAGCACAAAGTAT
>VZSR01003371.1:13936775-13995431 GCA_013398615.1 Brachypodius melanocephalos | reverse complement strand
TGACTTAGAGCCTCTCACTTGTTTTGCTTTCAAACCTCAACAACACTGTAACTACTTTGTCTAAATATCTACTGTAATTATTATTTCCTCAAAAGAACTAATTGGAAAGAAATAATTTTATTTGCGGTTTTTATACATCTCTTAATGTTCTGTAAGAGTTTCTTTTGAAGAAAAAAAAATTCTTCAATTATTATCTCATTATGAAGGAAAACTAATCAATTAATTCTATTCTATTCCATTCCATTCATCAGTTTTCCAGAGGTTTGTGCATTGAAGTGGGATTCTCACCTTCTAACACAGCACTCGATCAGAGTATTTTGAGAGCACAGCAAGGCTGAGGACTTTCAGATGGATATTAAGGAGTCCTGGTGACTTATTGCAATAACTCACTGCACATTGTTTTAGCAATATCATTTGTTATATCATGTTCCTGTTAATGTGTAACAGCAAAGTCACTCACCATAAATTTCCTGTCCTAAAGAGAGTGCACAGCATAAAAATATCCAAGAATCTAGTGAAAGAGTACCAAGAGGTATTGTGTGAGTTCAAGGCTTTCCATATAGTGCAGCAGATTGCAGAATTAAGTTAAGGCAACTCTTGGGTGAATGCAGACATATTTGACAAATGTACCTACCTACATCTTTGAGTTACACATTGTTTATTCCTGTCTTTGTATGTTTAAATGTTGGTATAGATGACTTTGCTAACACAATTCTTTCTAATATTGATCCAGCATGACAGCCAACACCAAAAGGTATTATTTGCACCTGGGAAAGAAAGGGTGTGTCTGAACTGTTGAGAATCATCTTAACACAGTAGGCAAAGAGTATGCGAGAAGGAAAAAAAAATCTAAATATGCCCAAAATGGCAACAAGTACGAAGGATGGTGAGAGTGATGTAGTGCCTTCATACAGTAAGATTAAGGCTAATTTAACTGCTTGAAGAGGGCTCAATCATGAAATCACTGAACCTTTAGGACCTAAACCCCCATGTTCATGCAAATGTGAAGTCTGGAAACCAAAACCCAACCCAAACCCAGAAAATCTTTGAAAAATAAAAGACATTCAATGGGAAATTAATGAGCAAGTAATGGGCAATTAATTTACCAGAATTCAAGAATTCCCTGTTTCTATTTCTATTCTAAGAGGACAAATGACACATCAGGAATATTTAATAGGAGGAAACCCTCAGGAATTTATATGATCAGATAAAAAAGGTGACTTGAAAAATCCTACCTGGAAACATTCTTAGTCAGAGGAGCAGCTATGACAATATGTGCATGACAGCTTGGAATATGCAGACTCTTGATAATGTTCACAATGTAAAATAAGGCAAGAAGGATTCAGAGTCAGCCTTGTTCTCATCATCCCTGAAGCATCAGCCTATTGAACAAAACAGTTGTAACTGTACTGTTCCCATGTCATCTTCTCATATCTGACAAAGTCTCACTCTAAATATTTGCAAAAAAATTGCTCAAGGATTTGTTAACCTTTTGCTGAAGACCAACACAAAAAAATAACCTTGTTGCTTAACAAGGTCCTCATGTCCCTTAAGTGTGCCATCCTGCACATTATCTCTGAGACCTCCTATGGAATATTAAAATATTTTAAAAGTATCTCTCAGTAGTTTTTCTGGATTTCTTTTTGAACAATGAATGCATTGTTCAAAGTCTTGTATTCTACCTGCTGTAACTTACATTTCTACTCATTTTTACCTGTCCTTTTTTTCATTCTGTTCCTCACCAGTCAAACTCCTGGATTTTTAAAAAAAATTCTTCTTTGGTACTATTTTATTAATTGCTCTATTGTACTAACTTTCAGTGTATAAGTGTCATCGAGGGGTTTGAATTCTGTATTAATTGTTAGTTGTTGTAACATTCTCAGCAAACGTGATCTGTTTGTCATTGAGTTTTACTTTCTCCAAAGATACCAGCTAGACTACAACCAATTGCAAAATCATTCTGATGTATTAGCCTCAAGCTACTGGATGGTCTCAGACTGTTCTCTTTTCTACAAAGTTAAGTTATATTGTCTGTTGCTTTAATGGATGCTGAATTTTTTAAGAAGTGGATTAGTAAAACTGGTAAATAGGGAAAGGTGTTCATGAACCTATGTGACAGGATATTGTTCAAGTAACTGGTCTTGTTGAGTCTTTTCATGCCACCCTCCCACAGAATGGAAAATCTGTGAACATCCTGGGGGACAAATAAACCAACAAATTCATAAAGGCAAAAGGAGAAGAGAAATGAAAACATTTGGTCACAGCTAAATACAAGGTCCTGCTAGAGGAATGAATAGCAGGTAGTTGGGACATCTTCCCAGAAAGCAGCTGCACAGTCTATATTTACTGCATGGGGATGGGCAAACAGGAACTCACAGCCCAATTTGACTTTCAGTAAATGGAAACTTTACTAGTCACAACTCGAGACCCTAATGGAAGGTCAAGTTTTACAGGTTTTTTTTCAATGAAACTCAGCTGATTCTCTATGAGGAATTGAAAATCTGACTCCTCAAATACAAGGATTTTCATTTACACTCCTCTAGCTACCCTGTATTTTTGTGGTTCACGGACAGTGACCAGGGAATAGCAATCCCATCTGGATATAATAAAAAATTACTTGAACATTTCCTCACATTCAAGCTTTTTGGTTGGGTATTTTTTTTTCATTTTTCATGAACTACAAGATTTTGGCGAGGACTGTGTCAGAAGTGCCATAAAATACATCGGTTCCCACAGTATTGCCAAGCTAGTTTTCAAGCCAGATTGGTTTGGCTAAGTTCAACTTTTGTCTAACTGTTCTAATTTGCAGATGAATATGATGAATGAAGGAGCATTTATTAAATTTTTTTACCCAACCTATGTAGCAGTTTCATCCATCCTATGTAGCAGTGGGTTTCTTTATAAAGTAAAATACTAGAAAAGATAATAAGACAAGTAGAGCTGAGGTGAGAGATGGGTATTATTTACTTGTTTGAACCTGAATTTGCAAAATGATATTGAGATAAATGCCCTGGATTACACAGTCCAGCAGGAATATATAGAGAGAGCAATAACTTTTCTATGATTTAGCACTCTTGCAGACTCATGGGAAAAATAAATTATAAATATGATGATGTTGTGTGCACTATATGTAGGCAGTTGGGAATAGGATGATAAAATAGTCTTGGCTTTTCCATTACATATTAGTATTATGACTCCATGCTCAACAACAAAAGCTATATGCTTTTTCTGCCACATTAAGGTGGAATGAAGACTTTAATCATATTGCTTTCATGAAACATGCCTGGGAGGGCAAGGTTTTTACTGCTAGGTGCAATAGATTTGCTGCCATAGCAAATTTCAGTTTGTAGATGCAATGACTAGGAAGTAATCAGTGTGTCCTTACCGGCACTTTGCATTCTGCCTACGTGAGCAAAGGCTGCAATGCAACTGGGAGAAAGAAACTGGCCTGATACTTGCAGTCAGCTGCCATGGTTAAAGCTTCCCATTCAACAGAGCAAACGCTTTTCCAAGCCACACTCTGAGCCAGTGCATTTGGACTTTCTGGAGGCTGGTCACAGGGGAGTTTATGCACGAAGGTGAGTAATGGGAATACCCAACGTGCTGTGAAAGATGCCAGGTGGGGACAAACAACTGGACCACACATGGAGTGCTGAGTCTCAGTGAAAGAGATCTGTTCCCTACTAGGTGGCTGCTGAACATCTGCACAGACAGGTGATTCATACCCTTCAAGTGATCACTGTGTAATGTTCAAATTCTAAAATTACATCCGCACCACATTGGCCAGAATAGCCCCTTTTCTCTGGGCCTTGAACCATTCTGCCTGTTCCCATAATAGCAGCCTCAGTTACCACTGTTTTCACCTCCAGGTTAGTTTTCACCTCCAGGTTAGCCATGCTGGCCATTGTACTAAATGAATTTGATGTAACCCAATTTCCATCATGTTTTCAGCCTGGGCACTCTTTCTTTACTACCACTTTGAGTTTTCCAAATTACAGATAGGAAAGAATCACAGGGTGCATTTGCAGTACTTATAAAAATGTTCATTGTGGTTCTATTTCAGTGTGTTTACTTAAGTCACAAGAAAATTGAAAAAATGAAAGAAAAATGAGTGTACAGTCAAATAAACCAATTTAATTTTTAACAAAAAAGGAAAATGCCAAAAATTTAAGCAATCAAGCAAACAAAGTAAAACTTCTAATGTGTTTCTGTGGTTCAGACAGGAGATGGGGAGTTGTTCTTGGCACTGTAGTCTTTTATTCTGAGAATTTGGTTGGGAAACATATCTCAACTATGCATTTAAGTCACAGCACATTGTAGAGAGTGCAGAGGCAGGTCATTTTTTCAGTTTCAATCCCTGGATTAAAGCAACCACATAAACGGGGTTTATGAGGTCAGTTCCAATTTTTTCCTTACATCTCAGCGTCCCAGGAATGTCTGAAAACATCTTGTTTTTCATTTCATCAGTGAAAACATTTGGGTTTTGCTTAAAAACCAAACCATTTAATTAAGATTTTTGCTACTTTGGGTGTTTTCTTTGCCCAAGATTATCCAAAAAAGGCTAGTGATTTCAGGTTTTTTTTCCTTCTTTTCCAAAGCACATTTAGGTCTCTCTAAATCATCTCAACTGGGAAACCAAAGATCATTAGTCAGTTTTAAGATATTGGCATCATTTTTACCAAGAGCAATCAGCTCTGAGGAATAAATATGTAAGGCAGTCAACACCTCTTGTTCTGGGCAGGGGGAAAATAAAGATGTCTCTCAAATCTGTGGTTTGCTTTTGTTCTGTTCTGAGTTTTTTAACTCAGAAAATGAATGTGTTCAGAATGCACTTAAAAATAGCATCCTATAAAACTCATTACTCTTCTTTTGACTGCTATTTATTTCTTATTGCAGTGGTGTTGAGAAGCCCTAATCAGGAATCAGCATGAGATATAGCAGGTGGCTACTAACAGATGGGGAAAATACAAAGTAACAACAAGACAATTGAGCTTGAAGTAAGCCTCAGTCTCAGAACAGCCCTTGCTACCTAGAAATACAGTAAGTTGCCAGTCCTCCTCTTGCTAAAATAACAAGTGGCCTCTAACTATTCAGGACACCATTCAGAATATGTTGAGCATGTGCTCAGGGCTAAAATGGTTTAAAGAAACTAGGAATTAATAGGAAGTAAAGAATCTGCCAATGTGATTTCCTGATCTGCCTGCAGTAAGGGTTGGCCTCACTTTCCTTTCCTTGTGAGCATCTGCACAGCACACACAAGTTAGCCGAGGTGCTTACACGTTAGTGGAATTTATTGTGGCTTAACCAGATACAGCACTTTGGCTGAGCCACAGGAACGGCCTGTTTGCAACATTTTTGCCAGGAGCAAAGGCAGGATTCTTGTTCTTGTAATTTTTTTCCAAAACATTTTTTTTTATTTCATAGTTGTTCAGTGATGGAGTAAACACAGGGTCTACCAAGGATACTTAACTCACAGCAATTTAGTAAACAAGCAGAAAATTATTAATTAATTTTAAATCTTAGTTCAAATTAGTTCAGGAAAGACTTACTCAATGTTCCTGTACACACATTCATTGCTTTATTTTTAATAGAAAAACATCGGCTGTTGACTTGCTTATCTCATCCTACTCATCTTAGTCTGCTTTTTCTCATCCTACTCTGAGCCTCTTTTACCTAAACCCCTGCTTGCAATGTATGAACAAGGTCAGTCTTTTTCTTCACTGCTTGATGAGTGGCTTTGGTGACTATAACAGAAGAAAAACCTCATAAAAAGAAGAAAGGAGAATGAATAAAACTGAAGTAGATCAGAGAGAAGGTCTCACCAAGAGATCTGCTTCTGAGCAAGGGACAGCAAGTATTTCCAAGGGAACACAGTGAAATCAGAAGGATCATTTAAAAATTATTACCAATGATATATATTGTCAGCCAAAATAAAAGTATTTTTTAATCAGTGACTTTTACTGTAAGTAAAATTCTAAGTTCAGTACACGTATAATAAGTAAACAATGTCCATTTTCCAAGGTCTTCTGAAATTTGATGAGTGTAGTTTAAATGCTGTTGTTTACAGCACTTTACAGAAAACTTGAGAATTAATGCCAGGTCTTAGGGGCAGATCTGAAGTTTCTGTGGGAGTTCATCTGTGTTAAAATGACTGAAAATGCTGAATTACACAGCAAGATGTTTTAATTATTGGGTTTTTTTGTTTACAGATGCTCATTTTGCCTGTCATTCCTCTACTCACAAACAACTTGGAAGTCTTAAATCATGTTGTATAGTGTTTTTCTTTCCTAAAAGAGGAGTAGCAGTAGTCTGGTGGTAAGTTCCCTTATATTTACAACAGTAGTTTGGATGTCAGTCACAACATCAAATGCCAAACTGTGGAAGATATTTTTGCAACAGCATCTGGTTCTTCACAGGTTTCCAGATGTTGCTGCATTGGTGGTTTTGGAATTGTTTCTGGGTCAGTTATTTTGGGACATGGGTTTTCTGACCGTTTTATCCTCTCAGAAATTGTTTTCTTTTGATTAAAGTTATAATACTTGAGATTTAGATGCACAGTTCCATATATAATTGTTTTATAATATAAAAACACTTAGGGAGGTACACAGAGCAACGTAGGGTACATAACTCATGCAGAATTGGTTTTGTGCATTTTATTTAGAGATAGGACCCATTGTACTCCTGGAACATTTCAGAAAACAGGGATCTGTAACTACTAAATAACATCAGCAAAGTGCTTAAACAGCAATAAGACTTAAACAAGAATTAGTGTAAAAGTCATTGTGGTCATGCTGCTGGCAAAAATAATGCTATTCTTAGTAATGGGAAAACAGATGATGCTTTAAAATCCAAACCACAAAAAATGTTAAATAAGGTGTTTGAACTCATCTGTGGATTTGGTCCTCAGCAAGGGACTGTGGGCAGTTGTATTTCCAAGGCAAAAGGCAAGGCATGAACCTTCAGAGTAGGATATATATACAAGGGCAAGCACAGACAGCAAAAGTCTTTGGCACCTGTGGTGCCAAAATAATGCCAATGCCAACAGGATGTCTGACAGTGATGCAGTTATTTCTTTTCAAAATGCATTTCGCAAAGACCACATTTAGGTCACAATTTTCATTTCACAGCTCATCAGCAAGGCTAGAGAATGTGCTACATGTACTACAGAAAAACTGTCTTGGACTGTTTGGGAGAGTCTTTAGAAACTATGGGAATTGTTTAATATATCCTTCTGCCTGAAAAGCCACTTCCTTTCATTAAGACCAAGACAAGTAGACGAGATTTGTAACCTAAAAAATCTCCCAAATTATCCCAAACTTGATTTCTTGTCCTAATTCAAGATACCAAATGTCTTGGACCCTTCCGAAAGTTAAATACAGTCCTGGTTCACATGGGTAGATTGCCATCTGTTTTCTGCTAACATAATAATATTTTAGGGCTTGGACTCTAAAATAAGGATTTCATGTGTGCAGAAAAACACACTGGTCTTTGACTATCTTTCACCAACATCAAGTGCTCGACTATGGTAAAACAATGTGAATTCTGAATAAAGGAAGAAAAAATTATTTTGTGGTGTTAATTATCAGAAACATAATTTGTTTGCGATGGTAAGAAATCCAAAATATCAGAAATTGTCTCAGAAATAAATGCTCACAGAGAATTCCTGAAGTGACCAAATCTTACCATGAGCTTCTACTTCGCCAAATTGTCCAGCAGTTCATCACAGAGATGATTGGCAGAGCTCCATTTTTATGCTTTACTATCTCAAGCTATGTAATCTTGAACCCTAAAAAGGGCTCCAACATGTGAGATGTATTTGCAGGTTTGTTTCTGCACATGTACATGTAGACAACATTTGATTATTCTCATGTGCAGTCTGGAGGTTGCTCTTTACTTCGAGATGATTTTTTCCATGCACTGAGTATTTGTTGCAGGTGAAAGGAGCAATTAGTGTAAGAATATCCAAATTATGCAGCCATAGAGCAACGTAAATGTCAATAATAGACACATTTCTCTGCAATTTATAACTGTACAAAAGGGCAATTCAAATAGCAATCTTAAATATGCCAATTCTATATTCTAAGATGCTATTTCTAAGTAATAAACAGTTTGGGGGGAGTATAATAAGGAACATATTTTCAGAATACCAAACAGAAATAGTTCTGTAAAACACTGTCTACTCAAGGTTTAATCAATAGCCACTAAAGTTACTGGACATGTTCTTACAGGATTCTAATAGGCTTTGGAATAGGACACGAATGATAACCCAGTCAGAATAACGTATTTTTAAGACATGATGAATAAAATCAGACTTTTTTTTTTTTTCAAAGCAATAAACAAAATAAGTAACCACTTCTTTTCCTTCTCCATCGCACAGCCTATCACCCAACATCATTTATATAATAGTGCCACCATGCAAAGAATGAACAGGTGTATTTAAGATAACATTTCATATCAGGTAGATGAATTCATTCCAAGGAATAAAGCACCAGACTATCTTGACTTAAAAAGAGTACTTAATGACAATATTACTAGTAAGAAAATATTTTGAGAACAAAATATTTCAGAAGAAAAAATAAAGTTATAATGTACATAAGGAAGGTGCATAGAAAATGTTCAAGTAGTAGACAATTGAAAAAGTAGAAACATGATATTTCTGTTTTAGTTTTTATCAGATGGCCATGCTTTTATGATACTGCAAAATGTAAGTTCCTCATGTCTGGACCCAAAAACTATAGATGTGGTATTTAGAAATAATGTGTAAAGGTACTCACAGACACAACTTTACTCTGTGAATGTATTAAATTGATAATTTCAATAATTTGATAAGAGCTGGAATATATATAAAGAAGGAATTTGGAGGAAGAAACCAGCAAGGAGATTTCTTTTTTCCAGGGCAGGAAGCAACTGTATACATAAACCCCAAATCTGCAACACTATTTTATATCCTATAAACCACCTACACATGCTTTAAGCTAAGAATGTATTTAAAACACCTCTCCTAATTGAAGCATCTGTTGCAAATCTGAAGGTTTGCATCTGCTGATCTGGGGGAAGCCAGATTGATAGAAAATTTATGTCACAAATAGAAGAAAGCAACAGAAATAATGGTGCTTATATAAAATTTCTGAATAATAAAAAAAAAGGAGTAAAAATGTATGGCATTGAGGAAGGCTAGTAAAGAACACGTTTCTTTCAGGACTTCTAAATTCTGAAAATCCCTCAAATTAAAATTATTCTAGGAATAAAAGATACTTGTCCATTTTGTTTTCTAAAATGAACAACAAAATTTGCACAAGGAAAATGAGGGATCAGTTTGAGTCTTATGTATCTGATGCTTAAAAAATATATTTACAATACATTTGAAAAATAATGCACTACAGTTTATACCAACAAAATTAGCTGATTTAATACAGCTTGTTAGTAGGAATGACCTAAAAACAGTTGATGCTGAAATGTAGAAACTTTTAAAATATCTAAATTAAAACAAGTTATTTTTGAAAGAGTTTCCATTTTTTGTCCTGGTCTTTCCATTAACAGGGGAGATTTTCTTTTGTCTTCATCTGATATTGACTTCATCTTTCTTTGCCTCAATTTCCCCATCTGCACAATGAGTCCTGTGGTACTTATAACCCTGGAAAGTCCTTTGTGATCAGCTGAAAACAAGATGTTAGGAAGCTGCTAGACTCCCTCAGAACGCCTTTCCACCATGCAATGCTCACTATGGAGAACATCTGTAGCCTTAATCATAATGATAAATGCAACATTTTGCCTCACTGGGCAAAAGTGCTACATACAATAGAATCACAGTCATTTGTATTCCAGTAGCACCCACAACGTGCTAGCCACTGTTCTTGCACACACATACAGTCAGACAGGCCCTAAAGACCACGTTTTTAGGGAGTGACAGCAGTGCTTTAATGACGTGTCAGTCACTGACAGCATCAGAGACAACAGCATGATACATGCTTTAAGGCACAACACACCCTAAGCATGCCACATCTGTTCAGAGAGGAGTCTAGATAAGCCTCTTCATTTATGGGGATGCAGAATCATAAGAATTATGTTTCATATGAAGTACTTGTAAATATATAATTGTAAAGGGTAATAAATTCTAATTAATAATGCTGATTCTTACAACCCATCACCATATCAACTCACCATTATATGAAATTGAATATAAGCATGCAATGAAAGATAATCAAGAGTCTTAAAAAAAATCACCTGGTAAATTAAATTAATGGTAAAGATGGGAAAATGGAGTCATAGTGGCACTGCCTTGTTTATCCACATTTTCTTGCTTTAGATGATCTACATGACCCATTTTCAAGTAGAAATTGTTTTTTCTAAGAGATGTAAAAGAAAAAAAAATGATAGAATTAGCTCAGGCATTGTCAGCTTCCAGACAGCATTTTGCGAACACTTCAATTCTAGTGATTTTTATAGGGGACTGTAAAGGCTTCTTTTCAAAATGTACTTTCTGTGTCTCACAACTATTCTTTCTTTGAATGAAGGGTGTGTTCTGCCTAAGGGGAAAGCATGCCTTGTGTATGTATTAGTTAACATTCTCTCAATTACTAAATGGAGATTTGGTTCTCTCCAAACAGTATTGAGTAGAATGAAGCTTCCAAACAATGGAAGGTTTTTGGTGATTTTTCAAAAGGAAACTAATAGAATCTGAAGGGAGGTAAAAAAGAAAAATATTCACACTTCCTACAGCTTAATGAAATAATCAAAATGACACAGGAGCTCCAATTTCTTAACATCAATTGTTAAATAGTCTCTTAAAACTCGTGGTTGTATGAGGAACTGAGGAACAAATAGGATTCTTAATGCTAGAAACCTTCAAGTATAAAGAGAAGAGTATCTGAGGAGGAGAAAAGACTGAAAAAATATGTGAAAACCAGTTCTTTGACTATATGTTTTGAAAATAAAATATGTTTTTTACACATCCAGTAAACTTGTTTAAGGTTTGAGGAGGTTTTTCTTTTGCATGGTTGTTTTGTATTTTGGTTTGGTTTGGTTTTGTGAGAGAACAGTGTCATTATAGAGATCAATGAACTCTTTCTTTTCCATTATTTCTGTATTACTCCTCTACAAGTTTTTCACATGTTTATTCTCCTACATTTTCAAAATGGCAGATTGCAGGTTAACTATAATTGTTTTTTAATTACATCTGGAAATACCTTGCAGGTTTTTTAATGTAAAACTTCCTTTTCTCCCTCCTTCACCCTTCCATTTAATGTCACACACTGATAGTTTCCCAATGGTTTGAGAGTTATGTGGATTTGGAGTATAGTAGTTGTTGAAATAATTTTCTTTTTCATTAAGCTGTACTTAAATGAAAAAGATAGTGAGTGTTTAGGATTTTTTTACCTGAGAAGGGGGGATAAAATTTTGGCTAGTCAGGTTTTTTTGTTTTAATTTAAACTTTCAGGTATCAGAAATTTTGTATTTTTCTTATTCCAAATAATTATTTTAGAAGTGATTTATTGCATGGAGAAATTGCAAATGTTCACCACTTAACCTGAAGTAAGTGGATTTTACTACTGATGTAACCAAAATTTGCTTCAACCTTTATACTTTAACTATTGCAATGTCACAGTGGTCAATTTATTCTCTTTGTGCCTATTAACATTTCTTTGGGGAGATGTGAATTTTAACTTTGGAAGTCTTCACTTAACCCTTAATCACAACTAAGCTGGTAGATATCACATCAACCTCTTTGTAGTATTAATAGAAATTATTACTGAGATTGCTATGAAAATATATAGAAGAACCAATGTATAGAAAATGAACTACAATGTAGCTCCCATGTTTTCAATGAGAAATCACATTTTTTCTTTTCTATGTATTATTATCTATCCTGTGGTCCTTGAATATACAGAAAAACAACACCTAGATTCACTAAATATTCACACATCATAATATGGTTATCTTCACTAGTTAAACATGATTTCTAGAAAAGAAAATGTTGTCTATTTTCATGTTAAAGAAGTAAGAATATTTAAGAAAAAGGGTACGCTATCACTTTCCTTGATTATATAGACATGCAGAGTGCGAGAGTGGGAGGAGAAAGATGTGTAAGACTCCTTTTTTTCTGCCTTTGAATAGAAAATATTTTAACTGCATTAATCCATTTTCTTTGAGTAGCATCTAAACACTAGTATTTTTCATATTTTGGATGGAAATTATAAACACTTGGGTGGGTTCCAAAATCTGCTGAATAGGATTCTGTACACTGAATCCTCTATTTGTTATCCTAGATCAGACCATAGTAAAGTATTCTGACTTCTGCACAGATATTGGACCACATGGAAACCTGGATCCATCTAGGGAAAAAAAAAGCAAGGCACTTTTGACATAAACAAGGATTCAAATCAAAACAGGAAAAAGAAAAAATATCTTGGAACCACCCATTTTGCATTGGTCCACATTAAATTCAGTTCTGTCTTTTTGTGTGATCCAAGATAAAATATATAAGTTCCTGTTGCCATTTCCTGAGCAGAAGTCTTTTTCTAAGCTCCTGTCAGTTCTGTGATTTGGTCAAACATTGTTCTGAAGTATTTTGTCATCTTTGAAGAAAAGTCGCTACATAGAAAAGAGGTCTACCAGCACACCAAATGTGAAAGCAGCAATTTTGATGCTTCCACTACAAGCACAGTTAAATCATCTTTATGTTGCGTTCACACCGATTGCAGCATGTTCACGGTGTGGTTGATTTTGGCTATATCCATTACTCACTTTGATCTTTGTATAAGCTATGACTTTTTTTTCTGAAACTTCTGAGAAACAAAACTGAATGTTGCTGGACTACATACAGAATCAGTATTAGGCAGTTCTGTCATTAGTAAGAATTACTGGCTTAAGAAAATTTGGAAGGGTTACTTCCTGTTGTGTTCAGATGGAAGCCAAGCGCTGGAATGAGACCAATGCATGTATTGTAACACCTGACATGTTAGGAAGACCCGTCCAAGGCTTCTCTTGCCAGAATATTGTTTTTTTCTGATAAGCAACTACCATAAATGAATCATTAAATAGGAATCAATTTGTTGAAACAAAATGAATATGAAAAAAAACCCAATTAAAATTTGTAAAAGAATGCTAGTAGTAAAAGGTGCCTTTACTATCTTCCCTGTGGAGAATGAATCACTTGGCCAAAGAAAGCACAAATTCACATGTTATATCAAATTTCTCAGAAAGATTAGAGTGGTGCACAGCAAGGCATCATTCTCTCTTACCCTTGGCAATCTGATTTGGAATTGCCCTGTATAGTGCTGGCACACTGTTGTTGGAAGAATATCCACAGCCCCAAATCTCCATTGCCTGGAGAACCTAGCATTTCTTATTTGCATGCCGGACAGCTTCTAGGGCACTTATTTCTTTATTATGCATAGCTCAAATTAGGGTTTTTTTTCACCTCAGTTTGTCAAAAAACCTCAATTAAATTTTCCTTTTGTTGTAACTCTAGTTCCTTTTTCTCTCTGATAATAAAAAGAAGAAAAAGCATATGTCACCCCAGTCTTTAAAAAGGCAAGAACAACCCAGGGCACTACCTGCCAGTCAGCCTCACCTCAGTCCCTGGAAAGGTGGTGGAGTGCCTCATTCTAGAGGCCATCTCTAGCCACAGGGATGGTAAAACGTGATTAAGAGTAGTCAGCATACATTCATTGAGGTAGATCATGCTTGGCCAACCAGATTGCCTTTTACAATGAAAAATTCACCTGGATGGATGAGTGGAGAATTGTGGATATTGTCTACCTCGACTTCAGCACTGTCTCCTGCAGCATCCTCATAGGCAAATTCGGGAAGTCTGAGTTGGATGAGTGGGCAGTGAGGGGAATTGAGACCTGGCTGAACAGCAGATACCTGTAATCAGGTAACCTAGCTGGAGGCCTGTCACGAGGGGGATCCCCTGAGGTTCAGTGCTGGGCCTGGTGTCTTTCAACTTCTTTGTCAGTGACTGGGATGCAGGTCCAGATGCCTCCTCAGCAAGTTCACTGACAGCACAAAGCTGGGAGGAGTGGACAATAGTCCTGAGTGCTGTGCAGCCCTTCAGAAGGACCTGGACATGTTGGAGAGACGGGCAGAAAGGAACCTATTTGAATTCAACAAAAGCAAATGCAGGATCCTGCACTAGGGGAGGAATTAATACCCCTAATTCTCCTAGGCTATGTGATCCCCTTTATACCGACAACTTCAGGGCTTTTTCTGTGTAACATCATTAACATGCACAAAGCATGTTTTCCCATATGCTTTTCATAAAAACTGTTATAAGAACTGATTATTAAGCAAAATTTACTTTACAGTAAACCTGTCTATAAGCTCCTCTGCATAATTTAGCAGTAATTTATAAAGTGACAGTTATAAGGTAGTCCCATAAGATGAAAAATCATCTGAGGAAATAAAGTTTTTCAGGAAGAAGATCTTGTGCACTGGTATGACTTGCATTATTAACAAGATTATCTCATAAGATAGTCTTGTTAATAATAAACATAGTCACATTTTTCACACTACATTGAACGATGATTCTTAGCTTCAGTCACGAAAAGAACAATTATTAACAGACATGAAACTAGTCTCTTTGGAAAAGGCCTTAAAAGGGTATTGCAGGACAGATAAAATACAAACCCACAGACCTCACAAATTTTAGGGCTGGAAAGCCTGACCATTCAAGAGGAAGTTTCTACTAATCTTTCTCCTTATATTTCAGCTGTCAACAAAAACCATGATGTTTCAAACATGCATTAAAAAAAAAAAAAAAGGTTGCTCTTCCATAAATTCTTAGTTAGTGAGCTGCTCTCTCTGCATATTTGTCATGTCCTTTCCATCTTTTGTGTGGTATAGTTGTTTTCTCTCTGAGAAAAAAATCTTTACATACACAGTTGTGAAATACATTTAAAGTCATGCCTATCTATCCTCTTCACATGTCAAATAAATTCTTTTGGATTCAATATAAAATGTCCGTTCTTCACTGCACATGTACATTTACCCCATCCTTTAAATCCTAGTGACTTACTATCTCTGGAAGAACACTGTGTCCAATGAAAGAATAAAAGACAGAAACTAGAAAAAAAAATGCTCTGTTATACAAGAGTAGAAAACTCAATGTATTTGAAATGAGCTATTCATAGAAATCATTGTGATGTTGTAAACATTTAAATAAACTCATTATTTTTCTGCTTTGTTCATGGCAATGACCTAAAGAAGCAAAAGGTCCTGGCGACACTGGGAAGCAAGTACATCACCATAAAGAAATTCTTCCATACACTGTGGATTGTCACGCTGACCTGGTGCAGGAAAGGCCCTTGGATGGCTGCGTAAGCACTCCAAATATAAGAAGAGAGAAGTAGGTATAAAATCATCTAGGCAGGAGCTCACAACATCCTCTACAAATATCTATATTAAGATGTAATTAGGTGTTCATGTCCATTACTGCAAGACAGGAAGCAATGAGTTGAATTGTTGAAAGAAGGAAGTTGCCCAAGAGTAGAAGGAAATGCCCTAACTGTAATGACAACTCAGTCTGTTTGGTTGCCTAATGCTTTGCTGCTGCTTTCTGGTCAGAGAAAGATCATATTAGAAAGAGTGCCTACTATTTATTAATTTTTTTCTATTGAAAGATTCAAACTTCCTTCTTGAACCATCAAAAATCTTTGTATGTCAGATTTCTTACTGAACAGCACCGATCGGGGTTCATAGATTATTGTTAGGTGACAACAGGCAAAGAAATAGTTCATGTACTAAAGAATATTTCCATACCAATAGAATTAATATTAATCTTACTGCTTATAATACAGCTGCTGTGACTGATACCACTACTTCTATTTTTTTAGGCTTTGTCTGATGAGTAAAAATATTCTCTTTTGTCTAGCTGATTTTAGGATTTCAATGTAAAATCCAAGCAAGAAAACAAAAGGTAGACAAAACCTAAGGGTCAAACAGCTTTTGAATCAACAGAAAATCAAAATCAGAATACAAATTACATAATGTGATTCTCAAAACATCATCCTAGAGAGCTTAGTACACCTTCTCTGTTTCTGTCACAACACAAAGAAATAGCAATATAACAGTATATGCCTATAAAAGTTTAACATGCAACAGTGTAGTTATACTTTTCTTCATACAGAATACTAATTACAAAAGTTCTTTGTTAAATTTACTCATGAGGTATCTTGAGATTTAGGGAATGATTCTTATTTTTGATGCAGATTACAGTCTCAGTACCAAAAATTTATTTGAGTTACAGGATGCTTATATAGAGAATGTTAATGTAACATTTAATCCTTAGTAACACTGAAATCAACTGAATGTGTACATTCATCTATATTAATTTGAAAACAAGAATATTGCACTAAAAGTATAGATACTATCTTTTTTTAGCAGGGCATTATTAACTGCATTAAGCACAAAAATCTCATTTTATTCTACAAATTATAGCATATGAAAACACTGGGAAGGTAAGCAAATGGGGTCTTTGAAGTCGTAAACAAAGGAAAGTTATAAAACTTCCATGGGAAAATAAGCAACTATTTTCTGTAAGGTATTGCTCAAATCTGAATTACTTTTATGGGCCAGAAGGCAACTGTAATGTTTTAAAGCTCTTGTTGCAGTAGCAGTACATGCTTTTGCTTTCATAGCCTCCTTTCTCAGGTGGTTGCCACATGTTTGGCTTCTGTGCAAAGGTATATTATTTCATGACTTACCTCTCTGGCACACAGTTTGGTTCAGAATGGAGAGATTTCTTTTAGCATTAGAATGTTTAGCCATTTGCAGAATAAATATAAACCAGCACAGCAGAGGCTAAACTGTGGATTACAGAAGAGAGAGAAAATGATTGAAGAATGAATCTAAATATAGATTCTGGCCACTGCTCAGAGAAGCCTGAAAGCATAGAAGCAGCTATCCACTTGAATTGAGGGACTGTCCCAAAATTACTTATTATAGAATCATAGGATGGTTTGGGTTGGAAGGGACCTTAAAAACCATCAGGTTCTGACCCTGCTGTCATGAGGGTGGGTTTTCTTTTCTAGAAGGGAATTTTTAGTTGTAAAAATGTCTGTTGAAAAATCAGAACCTCATACAAGTACAAGATCCAGTAATGGCTATCCAAAAACCTTCAGAACCAGCCTTAAGACTCCAAAAGTCCATAAATTCTCCTTTCCATTACTAGTAAATATTAGAGCCAAAACAGCAACTTACCCTCCACACACCAAATATGTCTTCTAATTAATCTCATGGAAATCTTCCCTGATGTCTAAACATTTTAGCCAGTTTGTTTATTCATTTTGCTCTTTTGAGATTTCCCTAGAACCACAAGCAAGTCAGGGCAGAAAAACACCGTGAGAGGCTGATTTTATGGTATTTACCATCTGACCAGAAAGAATTACAGAAATCTCCCAGAGGTGTTTACAACCAAGAGGTTACTTACTTCTTTCACTGAAACAACTCGTTTGCCAACCTTTTTAAGTTTTACCCTCAACATAACTGAAATTACCTCAATTCAAAACCAAAAACACCAGTGCAAAAATAAATGCCTACTGCTGTATGGTATTATCAAAATGTGAGACAGTCTTTACTTTGAGTGGGTGAGCATGTAATGGCTGGCTGTAATATTTTCTTCAGTAACATAAGCACAGTTCCTAATTACTTTTCCTAGCCCTGTATTTTTAGCACTTTTCTTGTTTCAACCACAACTAACTCAAACTCAAAATATAAAAATTATGTAAAATTTTCTGTGTTGCTCTTTTCTTTTGCATTTCCTAACCATGCTGCTGCTTAAAATAATTTTTATTGTGCCATTCAGGGGGAAGGAATCAGAAAAGTAAGAGAAGACTGAGAATATGCACCATGTTCTTTTTTGCGTTTGACTCTTGCTGCTCTGCCTGCTTTCTTTGATGGCTTCACCACTGAGAACTGTGAGCCACACACATGCAGAGGTCAGTTGTGCTAACCTCCATGGGACAGATTTTATCTGGTATGGCAGTTCAGACTCCAAAGCAGCTGCTAGTTCATGTCATCAGCACATCTGGCTCCATATATCCTGAATTTTCCTTTCAACTGCATAGCTGTATGTATATGAAAGACTAAGCATGGGGCATCTGCTCCTGAGGTATTAGCCATATCCTTCAGAGCCTTACTGTGAGCCTTAGAAATAGTTTCCCTCTTTCCTTGTCCCAGGGACAGGACTTAAATCTGCTTCGGATGCAGTTTTCCATCCAGGGAAAAATCCCATCTCCATGGCTAGCAATTAGCATTTTTCTATTGATTTCCATAAAGACAGAAGTTTTTCTTAGGTGTACAGTATAGAGAGCTGAGAAACACTGAGAAAATTAAGCTGGTGGCCAATGTAAGCGTAATACTTCTGGGAAGAAATATGTAACTTAATATTATTTTATTAATCTGGTAATTAATAAAATTATATAATATATAATATAACAAATTGAATACAATTTAATATATTTTAATTAAATAGTTATGTAATTTATTCTTAGCTAATTTTATTCCAAGATCTTCTGACAATATTGTCATTTAACTGTCAGGATAATCTTCTTGCAGATTATTTTCTGCCTTTCCCATTAACACTTTTCTTCCATTGAATATTGCCAGGAAGATATAGTCATTCTTTAGAGAATTAGTTGTAATACATAAAGAGAGTAACAGTCTCTTTTTATACACATTTCAACTCCCTGTGTGAATTTACATCTTCATCCTTGAAATATGCTTGAACACAAAATTTCTTATGCTTATTTAGTTGCACAGTTTTATTGATTTGCAAAAGGTACTCATTTAAGGATGTATTTTTGACTAATTATTTATGAAAGAAGGGCCATAAGGCTTATTACAAATAGTCTGAAAAGAAAACCTTAGCATCAAAACTGGTTATCAGCACTTCTTTCTTCAAAAATATGAAAAGTAAACAGATTCAATTATTACTTATCACCTTATCCAATAGATAGGATTCTGCCTTATGCTCTTCTTAATGTAGCTCAGTGAAGAATTTAAAAAGAAATTCATGCTGAAATACTTTGCTGAGTCAAGGCCTAGATGGATAATCCACGTTTCACAGATATAGTGGAAGGTTAGATCTTTGAGATCAGCTTGATCCCTTGACTTCAGATTTTAATACAAAAAGTTTACTTACAAAAACTTATCAGATTGTGTTAAGTATTCAGAAGAGTACTCCTTTATACAGTTTATTATAAATTCACTTCTCTGTGTACTTGTATTCACTAGAGATTCATGTTCTACTCATAAACCTTGTTATAAATTTTTTATTTCTGATTTCAAATGCTGCAATACTTTTTCTAATAATAAATGTTATCCCAAAGGGACTGTGAATATGCTGATTACAAAAAGCATCTCATGGGAGCTTCCATAACAATGAGATGAAGTTCCTCTGGCTTCTCACAAAAAAGTGAGGAAAATCTCTCTTTAATATCTGTATCTACTGATCATTTTTCACACAACTTAGTGGCTTGTCTTTAGGAATGAGAATATTTTTCTATTATATACAGAAAATTTCAACTTGCTATGTGTATGGTTCAGTGACAGATAATATATTAATGAATACACAGTGTAGTTGCTTATTTTGAAATACACTGCAATGTTTCTTCTAAATATTCTTCCTTCAATTGCTCTCTCAACTAAGGAATCTTGAATAATGAAAAAAATAATTCTAGGTATAATTTTAAGTCAGTGTCACACTGATGTATCACCTCTGATTTTTGACCAAAATTTATCTTCTTATGTATTTCAGATCCATATTACACAGCTAGACTCAGCTGTACTGCTAAATTTGGCTTGAAGGAGATATCTGCAGGTTGGATTTCACTTCAAGGTCTGTTGATGGATCCCTTTTTATCTCCTGTGTGCATAAGTCATTCATATTGGCCCTGCTATTAGAGTATGTCTTCCTCATAATCTTCAGCTTATTTATCCTCACAGTCCTGAAAAGAGATTTTCTTGTCCAAAGAAATGCAGCAAAAAGAAATAAAAGAATTAATCTAAGGCCATGGGAGTGACCCTTCAACACAGGGGAGGGAAATGACATTTAACTCTGCTCTCCTGCATTACTGAACACTGCCCTTAACATTACACTGTTTTGGCATTCTTCCTTTGCGTTCTGTATCCCAACCTTTATATAACTACTGAAATTTTTCATTCCTTATTTTTCCTTTCTTCATCTCAATTACACACTCCACCTGGCAGTTTGCCCTGCCCCTAAAATCAGAACTCTTCTTGTCTCAGTGTGCACTTGGCTTAATCCTTTATTATAACTAAAAGCCCTGCCATTCCTTTCCTGTGTTCTGGATAGTGTTTTTTTAAGGTATAAATACAGCTCTACTTTGTTCCAAAGTGTTGTTTACTATTCAAAAGATGCCATTTACTTTAAGATAAAGTTGTAAGAGGACTCTGTTTAATAAAATTCATTATCAAAAATGCTGTTTTAGAAGAAAATCTCAGTTATTTTTCACATATCAGAAGAAAAGGAACAAAAAGCCCTTTTTTTTCTCAAAATCTTCAACCCCAGGCAATGTAACATTCAGCAGTGAT
The DNA here is from genome assembly GCA_013398615.1 of Brachypodius melanocephalos. Classification (NCBI taxonomy): domain Eukaryota; kingdom Metazoa; phylum Chordata; class Aves; order Passeriformes; family Pycnonotidae; genus Brachypodius; species Brachypodius melanocephalos. The sequence continues at coordinate 13,974,875 of VZSR01003371.1, read as the reverse complement.
CTATATATCCAGATCCAAGAGTATTTGGTGTGTTCTTGTCATTGTGCTAATCAGTGTTGCAGCAGTTTCATGGCCCCATGCACTGGTGCAGTGCAGGGCAGGGTGTGTTGCTTTTGGCATGGACAGGTGAGATGACAACCCAGAGGAGAGAACAGCATGAACCACAGCACCAACAAACCTGTGAAAACTGATGAGGAGAGGCAAGTTTTCAAATCACTTGCCAGAGAGTGGTTTTTAGTGAGTAGCTGAATAGTTAAACCTGCAGCACTGAAGGAGAGGTTACTTTTGGTTTAACCCAGAGCTGCTGCAGCCAGAATCGTGTTCTGTGGCTGTGCCCTAACTGAATGCACAGGGAATAACACCTCAGAGTCTCTAAACACTGAAATGCAAAAATGCTCACAGCATTTTGGAATTTCTTCTTTTCTATCTTTTCTAGCATTAATTTTTTTCTAGCCTAGATTTGTTATAATAGAAATATTTGGTGCATGGGGATGTACATATCTACTAAATATGTGTGTTAGTTTATAATATGCAAGTACTAAAGAAACAATCAAATCGTAAAAATCAACTAAGTTGATGCCTGCCTAAGGCATCAGACATAGAGGAATTCTTCTAAGACATTTACATCTATTTCATACCTACCAAATGTTTAGATGAAACATCCCAGGGTACCTGTCTCCAAAAACAACCATCAAGACTATTTGGGCATGAGACAGACAAGCTGATTTGTGGTTGCTGCATTGTTAGGTAGGAGGGAACCAGGATAAAAGAGCGGAACTGAGAGGATCAGGAGTGAGGCATCCAACGACAAGAGTACTCCTTGAACATCACTAGCTCTTGAATTCAACATGTACTAAACACAATGAGTGAAATCCAGAACAGAAAATAATACCAAAAAAAGGGAATGCTGATTCAATTATTGCATCCCTAAGCCTCTCAATGTCAGTCCCAGGAACTATCAGCAGGCTCTCTTTTATGTAGTTTACTTTTTGATTCCAGATGTAAACCCCCCCACCCCCTCCTTCCTTGAACAGGAGCTCATCACACCCTGGTGGGAGCCAGTTACACCTGCCCAGGGAAAGCTTTTTCAACATATCTCTTGCTATTTTATTTTTCCCCCATCTGTACACAATACTTTCCAGATTCTCTTGTGTCCTGCTGAATAAACATATCTCATGTTTATGCTCCTTTCATGCTGGTGGAGGTCTTCACAGTGATTTCAACATGCAATTCCCCTTTTTTTCTGACAATTTTTCAACATACACAAAAAGAGAACACATTCCATAAATCTAATCTAGCACATTCCATAATCTGCAAGGCTAAGAGCAGCCATCCTTGCTGTGCCTGTGAAGCTGAACACCGTTCACCATAATTCCTTGATTGTGTCTGTACAATTACTGACAGAGCAAAAAAAAAAAAGTGAATGAGACAAAAGATGATTGTGGTTTTGAGCAAAATTGAAGTCTACAGGTCATTTGGGATTACAGCAACCAACCTCAGTGCAGTACAGCCTGCTGGAAGTCAGACACTGCTAAGCTGACACTCGTCAGTGAACACTGAAGAAAGTATTTCACAGATGTTTCTTCTACTTGGATTTATAACATCACTTTTATGATATTTTCAAACTTTTTTGGCCTAAGCAAAATAGTTCAACATAGAAGTTTATGCTTTGGATTTTCTATTTTTTTTTAAATTTGTACTGAAAATAGTGTGCCCAGGAAACTTCAGGACTAATCTGCAGGAAGTTTCAGTCTAGGAATGTCCAAATTCATCTATTTGGAGATATTCTTACTCTACATAAGGAGGAAACATTACAACACAGAAAAGAAACCAAACCCACAAACCAGCAGATTGAAAAACAAGATCAAATGCAAAATTTAGGAAAACAATTCTTGAGCAATTAATAATGAGGTGCCTACTGAACTGGTAAAGACATAGGGATTGGTGGGAGGGAGGTGTGTAGGGATGGTGACATTAAATATCAATCATATAGGTTACTGTAGTGAGGAAGAGTCTTCATGTCAATCCAACTGTCATATCTGACAAGCCAGACTCTTGCTTTGTCAACAAATTCATTGAATTACAAACAGATACTTTCTGGAAGAAAAGTAGTCTAATTGAGCTGCAGGCATCCAGCCCCTAAGGGCCTTAAGTAAATTGGACCATACTGTTTAGTAGTTGGAATAAGGAAATGAAGTTTCAGTATCATGTTCAGACTCATCAAGAACCTCAAAACATTTCTTAAAATGGTGCCTACAATTGAAAAGCCTGAATTCCTCTGCTAAAAAAGCTCAAATGGCCTCATGCCAATGACCTTGCATCTTTCCATCAGCTAGTATTTCTTACATGGCTAACTCTTGTCCTATGCACTGTACAGAGCAGGATTCCCACTCCCAGCTGTTTCTGCTGGGGAAAAAAAATGAAGGCAGGAGATTGATAAATCAAATCACAATCTTGATTTATTGTCTACACAAAGATTTAAGGTTACTGCTTTTCTGTTCCCACATCTGGAGGATTTTTGAGTTTGGTTAATAATATTTGGGGTATTTATTCTAATAATATGTGAGCTTACAGGTTTTATGAATAATTCTCACAGCTGCAAACTTCAGGACAACATTGATTTGACTGTCTGCACTTTTCAAAGTTGTTTAATTCTCCAAATAATATAAAGGGGCAGTCATGCATTTGATTTTCTACCTGTTTGAAAGCTTCATTTATATGTTTGGGGTTTTTTTCACAAATGGTCTATTTTTAAGCAGCACATCTCAGCTTGATAAGAGTGCAGAAAGTAAACTTACATGAATTGACAGGGCATTAATTAAGCTCAGATTATTTTAGCAAACATAAAAATCCTGTCAACTTAGTTTGGCCTAAGTTAACATAGATCCACCTATGCAGCAGCATGTGAGAGATGCATTCAGGACTGTAGAGCTGTTCTTTCCATTTCCTCTGCCTTTCTGCCTTAGTTGATAGCACTTGCAGGATATGCTAATGTCATCATTACGCAGCCCTTGACTCTGCCTTCAGAGAAGAAAAAACACAAACTAGAGTGAAAGATTTGTCTCTGAAAGCCCATTTGAAAGGTCACCTGAGAGTAACAAGCAGAACTGCACTGTGCTTTCTGGCTAGGAGAATTTGCACACTTATGAAAGGACCACGGAGATGTACAGCAGGGTATTGCTAAGCCATAGCATTTCCATTAGAAAACATAGAGGGGTCTCAGGAGTTAAAATTCAAGGGCTGAATAGAAGTCAGTCAAAGCTGTGAGAGAAGAGCAAGGAAAGCAAAAGGCAGCTGGAGCTGGGCTGGCTTCCAAGGGCAAAGCAGTAGCGATTGATAATTATAAAGAAGACCTTATGGTATCCTTGCATTTGTCTGAGAATTTTTTAATAGGATATTAATTAATTCTTCACTGTATATAGAGCCTACATGCTAAAAAATGCCTGGGAAGCATTGGGTTATTCACTGTGATTATTCATTACCCATCAGGCAACTTCCCAGATCATGATGACTCTTCAGCATTCTCTCAAACACCAGATGTACTCCTAAAAGGCAAGATGTCAGTAACATTGACAGAATGCCCTGCACGGGAGTTGTCAGTGCTGGGCAGCAGGGATCCCTCCTGCAGCACAAAGTGCTGATGCCTGGGAGCCAGCTACCTGCCCTCTCGTTAGCACAAGGGCACTCACTGCTGCTGTCAAGAGTAATGAACATGACAGGGGACTGCCTGCAGGACACATGCCATTGACAAGGTGCCCTTCCCTACCAACCAGCCTGCAACCACTGGGTGATCAAATGAACGTGGAAGGGGCAACCTCTGCCTGCACACTGCCTAGAGCTGCTCTTCTTGTCTCTGTCTTGGAACACTGTGGGTGTGGTGTCTCAAGACATCGCCTTGCATATGCTGTATCTTCTTACAAATGCAGCACTGGCATTAAAACATTAATTAACTATCTCTCAGTAGTGATTAATGAAAGGCTCTGTCGCAGTAACTCAATGTGTTCTATTCATTTTGTAGGCACATAATCTCCTTATATCTTCATTTGACATTTATGAAAGTATATTTGCTACAAGGTTTGTACTGCAAGCAACAGCACCTTTCCAATTAGATGCACACTTTGAGACCAGAATGGAACTAATACAAAAGTACTCGTAACATAATGTCGTTGCAATGGATTGGTAAACACTCTCCTAGCATCACAATGATGCCAGCACAATAGATTTGTAATGTACTGGAAAATGAAATACCAGCACAAACAGTTAGATCATGTAGATAGGTTTTAAACAATTTGAGACTCTTTGTCAAATACTTTCCTATGTTACCTGTACTCTCCCATTTAGATTCAGGTGCAAAGAGGGCTTCTGTGTATTCTTGACATCCTCCTCTGCTTCAAAGCAGACATAGGCTAAAACATTTGTTGAATTTCTTCCAGTGTTTTGTGGAAGAGAAAGTTCTGCCTCATGGTTACTTATCCCTTCCAAAGCAGAGTTTTCAGTTTTTAGGCTTTGTTTTAAGTTTTATTCTGGGAGAATGAAAACAAACACACAAAGATATCCCATGTTTGCAATCTTGGCTCCATCACCAACTCAATGTGTGGCCTTTTGCATATCACTTTGCAAAGAGCTACTGCTGGTTTTCCTAGGCTGGGGGAAAAGGGCCGGCCCTGCAGGAGTCTTGTTTTGGAGGAAGGCTCTCTGCAAAGCATCTTTCCCAGTAAAATAAACCTTTAAGCAAATCACTTTATTTTACAGGATGAACTTTATACCCAAGTCTCAAGTGGATTTGGAAATTGCTTGAAGCAAACAGTTCAAAACATCAGGGTATAATTAAATGTCTTTGTTTGGGATGAATGTGCTCTCATGATATTTCTCCTATTAATGAATTTTACTAGTCCCTGACGAGCTTCACTGAGCTGGGTGAGCTTCTCTATATGAGATGATTTCTTTTTACTTTTTTTCTTATTTGTTTTGTCAGGTGTAAGACATTGTACAGAAAACATTATAGGCCTATTATTTTATGGAAATTGGTAAAATTCTAAAAATTTTACAAATTTAATCTATCTCTCAACAAATTTGTATTCATTCCCAATGTCTTTAAGGGTATTTTGTCCACAACAACTCAAAATTGAAAACATCTCTTGCTGGTGTGGAATCATATCACATGATGCACATTCAGAAAATACTCATTAGGAAAGGAAACAGCGGAAGAGATATGCTGTATCTTGCTTTTCATGCTTGTTTGTAGTCTTTTACTAAAAACTGTATTTTCAAGGTAGGAGAAAACAAAGGAAAATGTTAGAAATCCACTTTTATCTACAAATTTGCACTATGAAGCTGATCAAACACTAATAGATCACTGAGAGATGTGATGTCAAAAAGGCACAATGCTTCAGCATCTGAACTGAGAATGCATAGTAGGTCAGTTGTAGGTGTGAACAGAGGACCCAATACAAGATGAAGTGCCTGTCAGTTTCACAGTTACCCTCTCTTTTCTGGAATTTCACTTTAGCAATCTAAAATTAAAGTTAGATTTGGATGACTGAATTTCCTGCTAGTTTTCAGCAAGACATAGTCAGAAAACCTAAAATTTCTGCCTTTGAGCACCAGCTGTCTTTTAGAGAATTGATTATAGAGGGTAACCTGGAATGAGAATTTAATCCATAATCACACCTCCTGAGCCCTGCTATGTTCAGGGAGTTTTACACCACCTCTGTGTGAACAGTGGCATAGAAAACCTCCCACCTTCTCTGCATCTCAGGGAAGCCAAGTTTTACTTTAAGAGAGTTTCTTTCTATTGCCTCTCTTCTGCCAGGATGAGAACTTCCTGAACCTCTTAAGCAGGGAAAATATAGTAATATAATTAGAAAGTTTTGGTAATATGTTTTGGCAGTTTGTACATTTGTTTATTAGAAAAACTGCATCTGGTTTTGTTCTTGGGATGTCTAAAAGGATAATGTGAATTAGTTTCATAAAATGAGAGCATATTTTTTTTATATGCATAGATTTATACTTCAATTCTGTTAACTTGTTGAAACTCATTTCTATGTTTTTGAGATAGCTAAACTGGAAGCTTAGCCTCAGTCTTGGAGTGAACTTTCCAGCCTCCCTTGAAAATTTCTGGACACTTTTGACAAATATTTGTTTCCAACTTCTCCCCTTATGGCAGAGATTTGGGACTGCAGACCTTACCCAGTGTACAGGGCATTTGTAGTTGCCTGTCTAGTCTGGTTACATTAAGGTTTCTAGGATAAGAATTACTTTCTTAACTGAAAGTAATTGATGCATGGAAACCGGAGAACTCTTAAGACTGTGTGCAATGCAGACCAGTTCCTAAACTATCAAAAATTATCATGTGCTATTTTCTGTAATGACTATGAAAACCTTTAGTTATGATGCTTTCCCAAATGCCAGTGAGTATGTGTGTTGTATGAGCACCTGTGTGAGTACACATTGCACACTGACTGCATCAAATTGTTCTCAGAGATCAAACAGGTGCAGCTTCAATAATTTATGTGGTACCATGCTTTTCCCATACACATGGCAGCTCTACTGCTTTTTAGCTGCTGCAGAGCTCAAGAGAAAATTTTTGTAGCAGAAGAGTGTGTGTGGGGGTGTGTGTGTGTGTTTGTGTTTGCCTCTGTGTGTCAGCTCGTGTGTGTTTATAACACAACAGAGATTTGAGACAGTACTGTAAAAATCAAGGACAGACTTGCATATATAAAAACTGTGCTTCTCCAAGTAAAAGTAAACCGGATATAACTGGTTGACAACTGAGCTTTTTTTTTTTTATCTTTTCTGAAAGATTTAGGATTCTGAGATCAATATTTTGTGGGAAAAGGCCCTAGTCTTTGCAATAAGCTCTTTGATTTCCTAGTGTGTTTTAGTGAGATACCATGCAGAGTCTCTTTCAAGTAGCGTATCAGGTGCATTCAGAAATAAAGGCTCTGAGCCTGTTGCTTTAGAAGACTCCATTTAAGTTGTTGCTGTGTGACCTTAGATAAGTCACCAGTCCTCTGCATCCTGTTTTCTCATCACACAAAATAGGAATAAGTGGGTTTACTCTGTCTCACAGGGTAATTGGGCAGCTAAATACATAGGAAATGGTTGAGAGAGCTATAATAACAGAGGCCACCTAAGTCCATAATGCTTCAGTAAGGAAATAGAAACACTAGCACTGAGAAGTACTGTGCTAAAGTAATGATTGTTTGGAGTTAATGTACCTACTTCATGGCTTTTTCAGTGGAGAAAGAACCAAATGTGTAATGTTATAGTGATGAAGTTCTGTTTTAAATTCCATATGCCCAAGGCTTAAACTGTGAAATTACTGTAGCCACGACTGTAGTGCATTTAATCTAAAAAAGTCACTGAATATCTGCTGTTCTAATAGAATGTTTTAAGAATTTACATGGATGTAAAATGATTAACACAATGTCATTGAGGTCCAATTTTAATACCTAGTTTTCATTCCACAAACATTCATATACTCTTACTTCTGGTTTATTTACACTAGATTAGATAGGACTGAAAAATGCTTGAATGTGTTAGCTCATATTTCTGGGCTTTGCTATTTGTTTCATCCTTTTTTAACCTTTTCCCAATTTTTAAAATTTTAAATATTTTTCTGAAGAACCCATTTTTTTCAATTTTTATCATGTGAGAATCTGACCATTTTCTCATTGCCTCAATTATCTTAATCTTCCTAGATCTTTTAGTGTCCTCCTGTTGGTGTCAACACCCTGAGTCCACAGGCATGCCTTCTTCTGGTTCCTGTTTTTGCAAAGCTTTTAAATAAAACTGTGTCTTTTGAAAGAAGCAGCCAGATTGAACATTAAAAATACTCCATGAACCAAAATGAACAAAACAAGGTCATGTTTTTATGGACAAAACAAGCCATGGATTATTCTTCTCTGTCACTCTTTAAGTACTATGAAAGCTCAATTTAAAAACCATTTTGCTCTGGTACTACAGATATGTTTGTAGGAATGCAAATTTTATAGACAGAAAACATTACAGACCTTGGATGGTCTAATAATATTTATCCAGAGAGCAATGTGTTAATAGGAACTGTTCCTTCACAGCCTTTTTCTTAATGTGTGACATAATGAAGCTTGCATATTGCATGGAAAGTGACAAAATCTTTTATTTTCACTATTTCTTTAGATATGGAAGGCTCCAAAACTGCAAGAAAGAGAGATAATTAGATACTGATATGTTTTAATAAGAGTTATATGGCAAGTAAATATCTTTCAATTCTTAAGGGCATCTGATGATTTTCCAGATAAAATTTATATTGAGAAGGGGAATCCTTAAAGAGACTGATATTCCATGAAGAAATACATTTTGTTCTAAAAACTAAAAAAACCTTAAAATGGCAAAAGGTTTTGGGGTTTTTTTAAAAGATTTTTACCTCTCCTTTTGCTAAAAAGATGGAGAAAATATTTTCTGAAGTAAGAATTTAGTTTTTTACTGAATTTTAAATTTATTTTTATTGCTGAAAAAAGAAAATATGAATATGGGAAGGCAGGTTTTCTGCATTGTCCTAAATTTGGGAGTAACCAATGTAGTGGCACAGAAAATTCTGTACTTGTACACAATCAGCAGTACAAGACATTGAAAGGTAATTTTCATATGCAAAAGCCTGTTAACAAGGCTTTGTAATTGCCATCCAAAGAAGTGGACTCATTACTCTGAAGTATTGCAAGAAGATGAGAAAGGAAACAAATGATGTTCAGATCGTATTGCCTTCCTTCCCTTTGTGACAAGATAGATAGGATGACCTAATATGCATTTTTCATCTCTAAATTTAATTACACTGACATAAACTGTCCCCCTATTGGTGATGGCTGTCTCCTCATAGCCATTACACTTTCCAAATACATTCTCTGACACAAGCAAAAGGTCTAAAAGCCTCTGAAGCAGAGACATCAGGACTGCAAATCCAACAAACTTTTGTTTTCTAGGGAGCAGCCAGATTTGATTCCTGGTAATTTTTCAGCCACTCTGGCTCTTAAGAACGGTTTTTACCAAATCAACTTGTGTTGCTAACAGCTTTCCGTTCAGTTCCACAGTCAGCATGTTGTCTAAACAGACCATTGTTCCCAGCCTTGCACACAGCAGGCTGCTACCATGGAGCTGACAAGAGGCCAAATGGTAGGCTGGACACCTGCCAAAGTTCTCCTTCCCAGCAAAGCTTGGAGCAACCTTTGACACTTTTTCACTAACAGGATAGTAAGACATCGCTCAGGTCTAATCACACCACAAAAAATGATCAGAGCAAGGCTGGAGCAGCTCCGAAGACAGGCTGGGACAGTGGGGCTTGTCCAGGCTGGAGAAGAGAAAGCCCCAGGAAGACCTTCCAGCATCTTCCAGCCCCTGAAGGTGCCCTGCAAGAGACCCAGAGAGGAGCTTTTCACAAGGGCATGTAATGACAAAACCAGGGGGAACAGCTTTAAACAGAAAGCGATTAGGTTTGGATCACATATTAGGAAGAAATTGTTCATTATGAGAGTGGTAAGACACCAGAACAAGTTGCTCAGAGAAGCTGTGGAAGATCCATCCATGGAGTATTATTCAAAGCCAGGTTGTATGGTGCTGTAAGCAACCTGTTCTACAGGGTGGTGTTCTTGCCCATAGCTGGAGCTAGGAGAAATTCAAGGTCCCTTTCGACACAAGCCATTTTATGATTCTAGGAATCCAAAATTTGAGGGGCTACCTCAGATTTCGACTACCTGCAAATTTAATCATTTTTAAAAAGAACTTTCCTATGGTAACCCAAAATCCCAGTGCTACAGTGGCCAGAACATCAGACTTGTGAGTCTCTGATTTTGGCACAGAGCAGAATACTTGTCCTAAAGACATGAGAGAGTGATTACCCTCTTGAATGAAAATCTTGTGCTATTCAGTTCAGTGAAAAATCTGCTTGTAGGTTTTTCACTTTACTGAAGGGATGAAAAGGAAAGGAGAGGTTTAGGAAACCAATTTTCTGTCCCATTTACAAAAAATGATTTTCAGAAAAAAGTCCAAAATAAGGGTAAAATTTTTATATACAATATTTTGCAAGTGGTTGTATTCAAAAAACACAGTCGTTTGGGATGAGTTTGACTGTTTAATGTCAGCTTTGAGACTGTTTTCTTTCTGTTATAAAAGTAGGTAGTTATATAAATTTTTTGGACAGGAAATTTGAAGCCAGTTCCCAAAAACCGTCCGAAATTTGATTGATAGAATGTATTAATTAGGTATCTTTTCCAAGGTGACATGGAGTCAACTCTTCACAAAGAGCTTCTGTTAAATTTTGCTGTGAAGTGATTTGATAGATCCCATATTAGACTTAGTTTTATTTGTAAGACCTGAGCACATTTTCCATTTACAGAGAATGCTAAGCATTTTCATAAATTTATTGGTTTATAGTTTATTAAGCTTACTGGCTTTAGAAGTGCCACCATTCTCATTTCAAGACTTTTTGCCCACTTTACATAAGGTGAGGTTCATGATAAGATGAAAATCCATCATTGTTTATTCCTGTTTTCCAGAGGATCTGAACTGAGCTATCAATCTTGCATTAATGGATATTTGAGAAAAACAATATTTATCAGCTTGATGTTACTATCTGTTGTCTTCCTTACTTCCCACACTTCAAATGTAGACATGCTTTCATATGTGTTATCTGTCCAGCTTTTAATTCCATGTACCAGATGATACAGAAAATAATTTCCTCTCTCCTCTTCACTGAAATAACAGTGCAGGATTGCTATTTGCAGCAGCAATCTTTTTAACCTATTTTTCTCTTTTGCTCAAAAGGGTTCTGATATAGTTTGTACAATAATCAAAGGCAAAAAATTTGATCATCTAATCAGAGTGCACAGCAAACACAGGCACCTTACCATGGTAAGTATTTAAATGTGCGGTTTTACAGTGTCTGAAATTGTACATCCAAAATTTGTAAATTAGACTGAAGACATCCTGACATGCACATGAATCTGATTAGACATAGTGTTTAATAACTGAAGATAATTTTTTGCTCCTGCTTTCAAGCCCAGTTGTTGTTTTTTCTGATCACAGTGCACTTGATGACCCCTCTGTTTTCTTTAACATCATGCTAGAAATAAATATGATCTTTGCTTGAGTTGTAGAATGTTTCATATTTTTATCTGTCCAGTATATCTGCATTCTCAGATTTAATTTTTTTTTTTCAGTTCTGGAAAAAAGGGATCATATTGTAATTTCTCCATTATTCCGTTCTCTGATGCGTTGTTTGAACCATCATTTTTGCTCACAGTTTCTATTCAATAAACCTACTGCATTAGCCATTCTCAAATCTGGATTTTTTTGACATGATCTTCATTCTTGTGTATTTCCCAACGAAGAACTCTGAAAAATATAATAAGTTTACCTAACAGAATTGATTAGTCAGATGTCTGCTTTTTTAAACACAGCTGCAGTTACCAGTCCTGTCTGTAACACAGTTTGACAATGGCAGAGCAGACCATGAACTTACACAGTGAGTGTATGTACTTACAGTACCTGGTTCCCACATGAGCAGGGGTTCTGATCTCCATTGAGGAATTTCTCTTGATAAAATTGAGGATATTTTCATGTCCTTTGCATGATTTTACATTCTATTGATAGGACTAACCCTGTCTAGTTTGCAGAGGAGGTATGTCTTCGTAAAGATAGAATAACACTTGGCTTCCTTTTATTTTTAATTTTTCTTTTTATTGCCTAGATATTTCATAGCCCTTCCAAAGGTTACGCATGCTGCATGTAAAAAGTCGTTCCCTCTACATTTGTCTTTCTTGGGAGAAAAATCTAATTGTGTAGTAATCAGAAGTAGTTTTGTTCCTGCCCTCCTTTTTGTGTCTCCTGTACTTGTGAGCTGCTTATCTGTTGGGAAACCAAATAAAGCTTATGGTTCAGAACACCACTGCATCCTCTGCCTATACCAGGCTCATTGTCTCCACTACAGAATCAGAAGACATGGAAAATCTCCTCTCATAGCCAGCTCAATTGTGGAAGCAGATCACTTACCTTACGTAGCTCTTTACCCAATCTAGTTATATGGCTCTATACCACATTCCCAAAAGTGGAAAAAAAATAATCAGTAAAGAGCAGTTTGTGAAAGTAATTGTGTAGGATAAGAATCTTTGAACACTTTAAGGAGATGTTTTAAAGTAGGGACTCTTCTCAAGGAATGGAAAAATTACTCTTACTAAATATTGGTGCTACTGCTCTAAATCTGGGTGTGGTGAAGTTTGGGGAGTGGCCTCCTAATACAAAACTGACTCTATGCAAGCCTTTTCCTCTTCTTGCTGTGATCCAATGCCCCTTGTCCATATTCCTACAGCAAGTGCCTGCTTCCCATGGTGGTCCTTCTGCCCAGTAACGTTCTGCAGGTCCCATCCAGTTTGTTCGTACTTGTCTTTGCTGAGATAGATTGTCAGGAATTAGCCACATTTTTTTTAAATTGAAACGTTTAACTCAGTGGATGGGGTTTTTTCCTTCAGAGAATAATGGGAAACTCTTGCTTTCTCTGCTATGAATATTAGAAACCTAGACTTTTGCTTAAAATTTCTGTAACAGATATCTGAGGTTACTGGATTTCAGAAAAAAAATGAATTTTTTTTTTTAAATCCTTACCTTTCAAGTAATAAATAAGTTTGACACTTTAATAAGGCTTTTATTCTATGTACTTGATGTGAAATGTTTCTCAAGTATATTTTACACCTCATTACTTTTCATTGTATATGATTCAGAAAAACGTCATAGGTTACCTGGGACATTTAAAATATAAAATTTAACTTCTGATATTACTCTCTATTTTGTGTAAGTCCTAAAATCAAAGACCCAGATTGGAAAAGATTACATCAAAGTCACTTCACATACACTTTATGTGTTCATTTTAATAAACAAGAAATATATAACATAAAAGCAGATTATAGTATTATACTTTAAATTATACCTTAAAAGCTGAAGTATAATATACTTGATCCCTTGGAGATTAATTACTGGCAAATCAGTACGGTTTATAAGAGCCAAACTTTATGAATAGAGTTAAAAAGAAACCACAAAGTGATCTGAATTTGTGAATCCAACTCTAGAATTCACCTCAGGTTCTTTAAAATTCTTTGTTCTGTATTCCTTTTATTACACTAGCACTATAATAATAATTTCCACAAATGTGGTTAATAGAGAATAAAACCCACCCTGTTTTTATTAAAAGCATTGAGGTGGAAGGAGCTAGATACTTTTTGTAGATTTGGTCAGAGAAGAGTCTTCTCCATCCACCAGAGTGTGGGAGCTATCACAGGATGCTGAGTGGGGGCTGAGCAGGCAGGAGAACCCATCTGATGTTCCTGCAGCACAGGTCAACTTAGGAGGAGAAACTCTGGAATGAAAAGAGAAGTGAGGGTAAATGGGGAAGGAGAGAAAGTATCAAGGAGAAATGAAAATGTGGGGAAGAAAGTTCTGTTGATTTTTTATGCACATTATAATGATGTAACGGCTCTTGAATATCTTGCAAAATATAGATGGATGCAGCAGTTGCCCTGAGGAGCTTAAACGTGGGAATAAAATATGTGAGACTGAAGACAGTGGTTTGAAACACAATAGCCCAAATGTGTGACAATGGTAAAAGCTGTTTCACTGAGTTCAGTAGCAGAGGAGGGCTGAGGTGAATCATAAATCAAATTCACATGTACCTGAAGTTCTGTGAGCCATTACCTCTGCAATGATCTTTCTCACCTCAGAACTCCAGAAAGAGCAAAGAGCACAGAGTGCAAGGAAAGGGATAATATGGAAATTTCCAAGACAAAAACTAGAAAACTATCACCATTGTAATTTCTCTTTTAACCTGCAAAGAGCTCTGTCTTACAGTTAAGCTGGTGGTGTGAAATATGACCTGCTTTGTTGATAGAAAAATAGAAAACAACTGATTTACTTTCCATTCCAAAATTAATTTTCATTCCGAGTGAATGAGCAATCTCCTCTCAATACAAACATAACTTAAGATGTTCTCAGAAAGCATAATTGGAAAATTAAACAAACTTGCATCGTTGCTTTTCAGTGATATTTGCACTGCAACTGCATTTTAGGAGCACGGCATAAGGATACATAAATATTTGTATCAATTTCCTGATCAGTAACTACTGAAGACATTATTTTGGGATGTTTTCTGGTGGGATTTTTTGGTTCTTTGTTTTTGGGGCTTTTTTCCCCACAAAATCAATGGCAATTATCACTAGAAAACTCACAGTAAGGCATTGTTTTTTCTGAAAATTTACGACTTTCTAGTACTTAGCATAGTGTGGGTATAGAGCCACCCGACAGCATGAAAGAACACTAGTACAGCAAACCCTCACTCAGGACTCAGATTTTATATGAAAAAATGCAACACAAAGATACAAACACAGAGAATGGATGCTTGGCCAGAGTTCAGCCAAAGAAGAAGAGGCTGAGAGGGGACCACATCACAGTCTACAACCTCCTTGTGAAGGGCAGAGGAGGGGCAGGCATTGATCCTTCTCTGTGGGTACCAGGGACAGAACCTGAGGGAATGGTCTGAAGCTGAGTCATGAAAGGTTTATGTTGGATATTAGAAAATGAGTCTTGACCCAGAAGGTGTTTGGACACTGGAACAGGCTGCCCATGGTAGTGGGTCACAGCACCAGCCTGATAGAGTTCACTAAGCATTGAAAACACTCTCCAGCCTATGGTGTGACTCTTGGGGCTGTCCTGTGCTTGGCCAGGATCAGATTTTATGATCCTTCTGGGTCCCTTCAAACCCAGCATACTCTGTGATTCTGGAATTCTGATATGGAATATAAAAAATTATATTTGTGTATGATTTAACAACAGTAAAATACTACGTTAAAGAGGACTGACAGATCAATGACCTTGCTGTTAAGTGACCCTTTCAAAATCGTGTATCATTTCAATGCCATCCTCTAATGAAATCTGCAGAGACCATAAAGCCTGCATAGAAAGAGAAGGTTCTGCCTCTTGATGTGACAGTTCTCACTAGTTATGTTGCCCTGCCCAGGAGATTTTCAACAGAGGGCACACATTCACTTTTCTCAAAGTTGTGTGTTTTCCCAGCAGATATGAGGGTGTTTAGAATTATTCCTAATCAATTTCTGATGTCAACAGAATAACGTTGTACTCTGTACTCTCTAGTGTAAACCAGTTCATAATTAACATGAGCAAACCAAAATGCAGCAGATAATGTTCATATAAGCAAAGAAAGTGGCTGTAAATTTACATTTTTACAGCCATTGCTTTAAGAAGAGAAATACTTTAAATCATATATTTTAATACCACAACAAGCAGTACGATGAGCAGAGCTGGGATGTGTTAGCATGCAGAACCACCCCACAAAGACAAGCTTAACATTTAACATGTAGAACACTCCCTCTCAAGACTTTATTGTGTATCTGTGTGGACTTGGGTACCAACACACAAAAAGAGGGATTGTCTTGCAGCACTTTTTTCTTTTTATATGGCTAATAAAACAAGGAGATAATATATATAAATATGTATTTACATTAAATGTGTTATATTTGCTTTCTCACGGATAGACTCTAGTATCTAGTATCAATAATTAGCCACAGACAAATAGAATGCCATTTCTAAACCTGCCTAGTTTTAGGTTTTTAGACAAAAATAAAAGTAAGAAAATCTAGAGACAGGAGACATTCGTATACAAGCATGGCCTATAATGATGTTTCCATCTTTGAATGAGATTTACAGCACAGCCATAGTGCTGCATGCTGTGACCAGCAGTGCAGACCAAACGTGTTGCTTTTGATTAGCCATTTTATTTTTCTTTAATTATGGGCCATTGTGGTAATTTAAGAGAGGGTCATATGCCAGCAGTGAGTGAAAAGATGTGTAACGACCATTACTATATCATATTTTGCAGCTGCCTGTTTTGTTCCTGAACCAATTTATACCACTCTAAGGGCCTCTCTGGAGTGCACTGGGGAATCTGTATTTCTGCAGGAAGAGATCTCAAGTATGCACTAACCTATTCACCCTTCAGTTCCATTTCCAAGGTAAGAGCCAGTACCTGACAGAGCAGAGTCTTTCTGGGTACCAGTTTCAGGCTATGGGGGTGGGGTGGACAACTGTGTCACTCCACAAAAAAAGTTTACAGAGTCACATGGCAGTATAAATTGATAATTAATGTGAGGTTTAATCTTACATCTCTTGCAGTCCAAATCTGTCAGTAGTGACATTTACTTCCATCAGTGGCTTTTATCCCACAGATACTAGGACTATTTATGCATTTGAAATTAAACACATATGTATTATCATGATTTTTTCTTCACAATATGTGAAATAACTCGTTATTATTTGCTCATTTCTTAAAGACCTCAGGATTACATAGCTGGAAACAGGTGTCCCTGCACTTGTTCCTCATGATGGGCTGATACTGACTTCATGCATGTGACCCCAAATTTCAAGAGACACATAATGCCAATGTCACAGCAGAGCATAAATTCTTTTTAAAGAGAAGAAACATTTGTTAGAAATAGAGTATATGTAAACATGAGAGGTACAATTTTTCAGGTGGAAATGAATTCTGAGAGCTCATATGCAGTGACGTATTTATTGTCAAAGGTCTGAATTCCAGAATCCAAATTCTGGATTCCAGAATTATTTCTACTTCTCTTTTCACAATAAATAGCTCCCCTGTGCCACTTTAAAAGGCCATGGCATTCATTTCATTTCATGGAGAATGAGCAGCCTTACTTGCATGAGCAGCAGTTACTTGGATGGAGTAGAATTTATTCCCCAGTGCCAATTTTGAAATATTTTAAGATGCTTGAGAAAATATCTTTTTGCAAAATCTTAGATGAGTTTTAAATGGCCTGGACAAACTTTTTTCTAAAGCAAAAAAGAGTTGGTAATTATTAATTTATTATTTCCAGATTTCTTTTTGCTGTTATAAAAGTCATGGGTATTTTGTTGGGGGTTTTTTGTTGGTTTTTTGTGTTTGGGTTTTTTGGTTGTTGGGGTTGGGTTTTTTGTTTGTTTGTTTGTTTGTTTGTTTGTTTGTTTTGAGAAAGGTTCTTCTCTTAGATCCTGATCTTTTGCAATTATTTGGATGTATTTATTCAAATCTTAGAATGGGTCCAAATCTAGTGCTGTAGAGAAGCATGTAAGACTGGATATAGATCTCTTTTCTCTATCACTGGCAGCATATCCTTCAATCACTGATGTAAGGTGAGCAAATGAAGGTTAAATATTTGTTGCAGCAGAACATCATCTTGTTTTTAACTTTCAATAAATTGCATAATTTTCCATATTTTGAGTAGAAATTTAACAAGTTTCTCTAAGCCTGCCACTTGCAAAATAAGAAATCTGGGCAAGTCATTTTGTAGCTGAAGTTACTTGTCTGAGACACCCTAGAGCAGACACCTGCTTTCAGATCTAAGGTGCGGGCATGACAGGTTATAGTCATGGGGACAGGGAGATGAAAATAACCAAAAAAAACCTGCTTGACAAAAGTACTCTTGCCACTTCTACTAATCTCAAAGGTAAAAAACCAAAAACTTGGCAAGAATTGTTTTGAACAATCAAATGAATCTAGTGTTGAAGAGTTCACAGTTTGGAAAATTGCTGAATACAGTACTGAAATACACCTTAGTAAACAAAGTCAGCTGATATTTGTTATTAGTCATATTTACAGAGAGTTAATATGTTTCTAGAAGTAAAGACACTGTTTTAAAGAGATTTTTGTCTTCCTCATAACTGGATACAGGCAAACCAAAAATAAAGTGCTGAATGACAAATAATATAAGTTCTGAACTCATAAGATTACAACTTCAGTTTCTTAAGTACTTGACTGCCTTTCTTCAGGAAATATCTGCAAAATATGTTCCAAAACAAAACTATCTTCTATATTTAACTTAAAATCTTCAGACTCTGCTTGAACCAGCAGGTGAAGAAAAAAAGATATTTGTTATTTGTCAAACACACGTGTTCCAGTCAAGATTGATCTTGACCTTGCGTATAAATAATGTGGGTTTTGAACTTAATGTTCAGAACCAATGGATTTCCAACCTCTCCAAATATATCTGAGGCACATCATGGGTGCAAATTTTCCTGAGGTAACACAGCATGATACTGGCAGAGCAGAATCCTAGGTCAGCGGCTCTTTTTCAGCTGAGTGCCAGTAGATAATGCAAGTATTATCTCAATTTTTACTGCTTTACGTTATATATATATGTATTTATTTATATAAATAAAGCTTCTCAGAATTTCTTACTTTTCAGTGTACTTGAGCTTGATGTACTTGAGCAAGATGTACTTGAGGCAGTGCAATCACAGAGTTCTGAACCTAAGGAAGCAACAGTAGCCTACAATAACCTAGGTTATTGCAATATCATTGAAGAGTATGAGGTTTTTCCCCCTTCTGTAATTAGCAGGATGCTCAACATAAAATACATATTTTTGAGCATGATTTAGGGTTGCTGTGAGATGTTGATAAGCCTACCACTATGAGAGTCAGAGAGAACATTGATGTTTGATAATTTACAGATGGCATCTGTGAAACAAGAAGAAATCAGTATTAAAGCTCTGCCTGTGTGCATGATAATAAAATACACCAGAAAAAGAGACATCCCTTTTCCTCACCCAGCATTTTCATAGATAGCTGTTGCTAGGAAGTTCTGAAACAGATAAAGGGACATTTATTTTTCTCTTAGCTCATCAGGGTAGTTATGTCTGCGTAGATTGTGGATTTTTTGCAAATCTCTGCTTTATACAAAGTAACTGCATGAGGCTGTACTAAATATTAATCTCTCCAATGGTAAGCAGTGAGAGATGCCAGGGGAAGAGCAATGAGAAGAGGATGAGCAGTCTGCAAGGCTTTGCTGAGGTGATTCTACACCTTTCTTCCCCTGATGGTGACACAACAGTGGCTGCACCATCAAGAGGCTGTCCCTGATGAATTAACATGTTAGCTTGCTTTCATATGAGCAGTACTAGAATTAAATTCTAAGGATACCATTTTTGAAAGTGCAAGAATTGACTTGAAAATGCCACACCTCTTAGGGCATGTGTTTGTCTTAAGAAAGAACCAGACTTTGTAGATGACCTCATGGTACAAGAGGCTAAAAAGATGGATTGCAAGGCCTAATCTAAATAATAGGTTTCAGCTTGAAACTCCATAACTTCATTTGCACCCTGTCCTCCACAGTGAGGACAAGGGACAGGATCACAAGAAGACGAAGCTGGCCAATGACATGATGCAGTAGGGTGGTGGAGCTGAAAGCCCAGTTCTGCATCCCATCAGAGTGTGGAGGTCAGAGATATTCATATATATATGAAAATGGGAATTTGACAATGGCTTAGCCTCACACCTGCAGTGGCAATACTGTGACAGCTTCACTTACATGGAAAGCTGAAGGTGGCAGCTCTCCCAAATCCTGTTTCTAGAGGAACATAAGAAATATGGAACAGACCACAGCAAGAGAGAAGCCAATCTACAGCTGTGGGTCAGGGTTTTAATGGGGAGACTGGGAAGAAGTTGGGTGGTTTGAAGGATACAGAATAAAACAGCAGCCTGAGATCCTCCTTGGGAGGACTTCAGTCGGTTGAGCACAGTGATTAGAAATGAAAGGAACATGTGGAAAAGAGTGTGAATGAGTCTCTTTCCCCATGTGAATATTGTTTGAAGGGGAAAAGCAAAATGAAAGACTGGAGAGGTTAAACTAGCTGTTAAATAGAAGCACATTTCTTGCACATAAAGTTTTATTGTGAGGGTTGTGTTTATGGGCTTAGTGAGAAGGGCTGATTAAATGGCAGGTTAATAAAGGGACAGCATGTGGTTTCTGAACTAGGTGGAGAAAAGTTATAAGGTGGAAGAGAAAAAAGGCTGACTGAGAGCCAAGTATGGAAAGAGGAAATCTTACATTGACACAGCTCACGATCAGTGCACCTTATTCAGTATGGAGGAAGCTGTTGCAGAGAGGAAAAATAAATGTGGCCTGTTCCATTGCTTTACCACCAAGGCTAGTAAATTCATGGCTAGGATCTGTTAACCCCTGGTGACTGCAACTTGTATGACCCTAGGTTTCAAAGTTTCTATCCCAGCACAAAGTAAATGTGATATGAGAGCATCCGAGTCAAATATAATAAAGGTATGAAGAACTGAAAGTTTTGTACATAGCCTTGTGTGTTAAAATGGATTCTTTTGCATAAGTAAGTGACCTAAAATTGAAGAAAGAAAAGAGAAAAAAAATTTGTTGTGATGCTTTCTATATAAATCTGCACAAAGATACAGTTATAATATCACTGACTAATAGAATAATAGATGATATGATCTGGATGTGATAGCCACTGTAGAATTTGGTCAAAACGTGGTTACATCTTCAAGCATCTGAGAATTGGCATTTTGTGTGTAATTGTCATACATCTACACTTACAAAATTACAGGATAACTCACGTAACTCAAGTTGTCTCTTTTATTGCATTATCTCAGCCTGCTGTCTTTTCTAGTTTGAAACCTTTGCCATCATTCTCACTAAAGCTAAAATATACACGATTTATCAATTAAAAAGAAGTAAATCCAGTTGTCTGTGCATGCAAGCATGGGCACAACTGTCTAAGTTTTGTAACTGAATTCTGTCAAAGCTGTTACACATTTGTGAAGTCTACATTGGTTCTTGCCAGGAATGTTCTATCTGCTTGCATCTGTGGTACTTATCCTTCTTTGTTGACTTATCATTTCCTGAAATACAACCCACTTTGATCTATGGTCTTGGAAATGCCTATTTAGTGTGGCAAATTATCATTTCAAATGCTTGATCAACACTTTTGAAAAAATACCACTGTTTTGACAGAAATCCATTATTTTTATGAAAATTTAGATGTGAGTCTTTATAATGGAACATTATGACAGGATGCCCTCAAGTGGCAAAATACAGACTCCACCCAGTAAAAATTAAAGTGGTTAATGTATAGGCATTTCCTGCTAGAAGACACTCTGCAGGTTCAGATATTGACACTCTAGATGAACCTAAATATCTCTTGGTTCTAAAAGAGTGTCAAAAAATGAATTAAAATCAGATAATATAATTTTTTGCAAGATAAAAACTGGGAGAGAAAAGAAGTTGTCAAAGATAAAATATTGTCTAGCCTTTAGCCTACATGGCTTGAATAATTTCTTGCCTACAGTATTAGCTTCTAGTTCTTACACAAGACTAGCAAAATCTTTGTATTATTCCTGGTGTTGCTAGAGAGGAACTATCAACAGTCAGTGTGATTGCATGAATTCTCATTTATCTGCATTAATTCAGGCATGAGCCTTCTATTTCAAAGCCATACTGTACCAATCCCCATAAAAGTGAAGAACATTCATGTATTCGTAAATAGTCACAGATGATGTTTTATAGGTTCACTGTTCTTTGGCAATACAGCCCAATTTGACACAAATAATTTTCTGAATTCATAGGAAGTTGGCTTTCACTGAGTGACAAACCTGGCAAAAACAACAAAAAGAAATATTCAGCAGTTGGTATGAATTTTTTTTAAGGTTCTTCAACTCTTAGCAAGAATTTTCATTCTCTTTCCCCTTAAAAAAATAGAAACCCAGAAGATTTGAATAATCCAATTTCTTTTTTTCCCAGTATCTCAACAGAGGTTTTGCAAGGAATGCCATTATTACTTTGCTAATATACTTTATCTCATAGTAGATTTTAAAAAAGAAAAGGTTTTGTATGTAAGCCAGAATATGTAAATTTGAAATATTTGTTAATAATTCAAATGCCACCATGATTACTTTGCTAAATAGAACAAAGCAGAACTTTAGTGGTTCCTGTTTCTTTCCCTTTAAAACTGTGCTTTTTAACTAAACAGATGTCATCTAAAAAAAATTTGAAAATAAGTGGTAAGTGGTTCAGCTAATCCTAATGTCTTTTTCTTTAGAGTCACTGTTTTATCTAACATCTGAAGTTTCTCTTCATTAGATCTGTAATCTTCTTAAAACCTCCCTTTTTCATGAAAGCCACAAGTATTTCCACATAAGTTTTTTTTAAGTAGGTAATTCTACATATATTCATGAGGCCAATGTGACATCATCTGCACTGCTCAAGGACAAAGGACGTGTCTTTATTAAAGCATCATGCTTTTCAATCGTCTTTTACTAGGCTAAGACCAATATTATTTCTAAAACTACTACAATGAAGATTTTGCATGAAGCCTGAGAGGTTTTAAAACAATGCAGATAACCTTATTCTGTTCTTAGGCAAAAAAAAAAAAAACAAACCAACAACCCAACCCCAAAACAAAACAATAAAACAAACAGAAAAGCTGTGAAAAATCATTAATGTTACCACAGGTGTGGGAAATGATGCTAGAATAATTCCCTTTTTGCACCACACTCTTTCTCTGACTCTCTGCTCAGGCAGCTACGTGCCCACATAATGTGGTCCTTGCCCTCTTACTCTCCCCTTCTGACTGCCTGGGTCAGTCTTTACATAAAAGAACCCAAGTTCCACCTACAAAGCCGTCTCTCTGTCTTTATTTTCATGGCAGACACTTTTATATCAGAGTACTTTCATCACAGTGGCACCCATACCAGAGCTACAATACTGTAGTTAAGGGTCTGTTCTTTGGCATTTCTATTCTAAAGCACTATTGTATGAGGTTGCTCAGCAGCTAAAATTCCTTCCATGCTGGGACTTGGCATACAAGTGTTTAGCTCAAAAGCAATTTAATTTTTTTTTTTTAAATTTTGTTTTTAACCCTCTGGAGTCCCTTTGCAAAATGTAAAGGTGAAAAACAATAAATGCTGGCTGTCTCTGAGTGATTTCTGGGTTTTTGATGGGCTGAGTGTACTTTATAGTTAAATATTCCATGTTGCTTGTCAGAAATGTAGTTTTCAGGAACTATCTGAAATCCTTGAATTACCCTCTATGAAATAAATAAAACAAGATCCAGTAGTAGTTCTGTCTGAATGGGTGCTGCATTTGCTAGAGTGTGAAGGTGCTCTCCTATAATGATAATCTTTATGTGTTATATTGATTGCTATTTTACAGGTATAGATAAAGATAAGCATATTAAATAAAAAGACTTTTAAAGTCAGGATAGCTTTAACTGGGAGATTTAGGAGATAAAACATTTGCCACACGGACTGAAACAGGATTTCTGTCTTCTCATCCCCTTCATGAAACAGTCTACGGAGCAAGGTTCACTCTGAAGATTTCACACCATCCTTTGAAGCCATTGTTAGGGGTTGCTCGTAGTGGCAAGGTGCCAGACTGATGGACTTTTGGTCTGTTCTCCTGTAGTTAAGAATGGAAATGGTGCCGAGCAGCTTAATGTGGATTAATGGTGACACTTTAAATTATATCACTGTTGTTTCAGAAAAGACAGGAAAACACTCAACCATGCTACATCAGCATGCTGATTTACAGATCTTATACACCCACAGACATTACTAGTAATAGAAAAAAAATTAAATGTGCAAAAGGTTTTGGGGGTTTTTTGGGTTTTTTTTTTTTAGATTTTTAAGTAACCAAAACCTGGGGGTTTTGTCTTAAGAATTGCTGGCAGATTATATAGATTTCCAGGAAGAGACACAGGCACTAACTGACAGTAATAACTTTCCATTTAAATAAATGATGAAACTTGAGTATTTATTTCCACATTATTGGCAAGGGGAAGGTCTAACATCCCAGCTGTAACATTGTTATGTAGAAAACAGCACTGAGGGCAGAACTCACCCACTGCAGGAAGGGGGGTGATGTGTTAAGCCAAATAATTTTGTTTGGACATTAGAGTGATGCTTGAAATCTGACAGTAGGACATAATTTGCTGAAGGTACACTGGCCAGAATCCTTTATTCTAAAGTGCAAATGACAAAGGCAAATGATGTACATATTTTCCACAAGTTACCTGACTAGTCATATCTGAATTATCTAAAGTGGCTTTCAGGATGTCTGTTGGCCTGTTTGGAAGAATGATGTACAAGTGTATATGGCCCTCAACTCCTTAACCCTGCCATGCAGGTTGCCCAGTAAACTAAGCAGTCCTCAAAAAGGACTGCTAGTCATGCTAGTGTACCTAGTCATGCTCTGAAATTACTTTTTCACATGCTTTCTTCAGAATAATAATTTACTTTTCCTCACAGCTTTGCTTTTATAATTCAGCATACCTCTAAAGACAGAAAAAAGTAGGTATCAAATGTTATCGAGTCTGAAAAATATTTGTATTTATGACATTTTTCTTTCCCAGTTTTTCAGTGTAAACCAAATTAAATGTTTATACCTTTAACGGCATCTACATTTCTTGCTGGAAATGGAAAACCAGAAAAATTCAAATACCATGTCCTCCTTGATGCTGCAGTTCCTTTGTGAGAGTTAGAGGTAGGTGGAAAAAATGCATGCATGCAAGAGATGAAAATTGAAGAGTGGATTATTCCCAGGATCAGGCTCTTATCACTAAGAAGCTGGTTCTTCCTAACCTGACCCTTTTGGTAATATCTAACATCAATTACACCTCCAAAAATATGCAGACAAGGTTCTGGTGGCCCAAGGAACAAGCTCAAACATATTGACAGATAAAGTCCCATATATGTCTATATTGTTGAAATTATACTCAGTTCTGTTACCTTCCATTTTACTGGAAAATCAAACACAGAAATGCAATTGGAATAGCAGCAGAATTCTCATTGCAAAACAACTTTCTGCTGGAACAGAAAAGGAAACCTTTTTAAAGTATTAGCCATCTATGATTTTCTTTTGGTGGAAATACCCTCTTTTGCAAGCTTAGTCGAGTGTAATAATCATCTCTCTTTTTTTTTCCACAAAACATACAAAATATCTGAAGCAATTAGATTGTGTTATTGCCTAATTACAACAAATGGTAATTTTCAAATCAGAGCTACTGTCTTTTCTGTAGCTATGCAATCACAAATTACTAAGCTCTTGGGTTAGTGGGCTTCTGCTGGAATCACTGGCAAGGACTACGGTCCAGCAGTGTGAACACACTTCTGTAATACACCCAATTAATAAATAATTCTGTTACTAATAACCCAATTAAAGATTGCTTTTCTTTTTTACATGTTTTTAACACATGTGTGTGAATTTGGGTGCTCATGAATATCTATAGCCTACAGAATTAAAACAAGATGGACTCAGAGTATTATTTATGAATTATCAATGGAAAAGCTCTTATGGAGTGGCTAATTGTGAGGTTCTTAATTGGTTTGTAAATGTAGGTGAAGGATGTGTAAAGATTAAAACCAGATGTCAGTCTGTTGATCTTTAAATTGTCTGTTAGTTGTACTATTTTTTTAACTAAGTCATTTTAATAAATATTTTCTTCTTTCAAAAGTGTGTTCTGTGTTTTGCTTTAGTGATGGAAACTATTTCTTGCCTTGCAAGATGTGGAGACTGATGAGAAATTTTAACAAACTAGAAAGTAGATAAGAAACATTTTGATTACACATCCTAATTTTTCAAAGAAGAGTAGGTGAATGAATTAATCACAAAATGACAGGAGAGGGCCACTGAGTAAAGAGCTGAAAAAATCTCTTCAGATTTTTGTAAATAACTAATTACATGAAGTGAATCACTAAATTATTTGAATTGTAGAGAAAAATAAAGAAGCAAATTCTTATAAGAAATTTGGTATAAAGCATGTTTTTAATCTCTGGATATGTTTCATGTGATTAAAAGTGATTTCAATTTTAGCTTCAGTAACATTTCTATGAAGTCATAGCAAATCCATAGAATACACCGAACTCAATCTTAAATTAGTTTCTTTAGAAATAAAGAAATTATTCTCTTTTGCATAAATTATGTATAATAATTACATATTACCTTCACATTCTAAAAATCAAACTTTTCTCTCTGAATTGTGTAAGCTGGTTTCTTCATGTTCTGGACTTAGGAAACCCATGCAAAAGTGTGAAAGATCTTATCAGATAACAACACGGAGGGGTATTGGGGAATATGAATTGATCATAAGACTATTTGTGACAAAAACTGGATATTTCTGGAAAAAAAACAAAAAAGGTATCTTAATCTCTGCAAGGATGCCTTCTGAAATACCATAAAATAGTATTGATTTCTCAACTGGGCAGTGGCAGTGGATGCTACTTAACAAATATAAATTCAAACCCGAGTGTATTCAGAAAAGTGTCATTAAAATAAGCAGGTGAATAAATCTTTTACCTTATGAGATGAGAAAAACTCTCAACCTAGCACCACCTGCCTTGAAAAGACCTTTTTTTTCCCAAAGAGTATGCCCATGAAGACACTTCAGTTCTGCATGCTCTATAGAAAACTACTGTCTCAATTTCAAATAAAAGATCACCAAAAGAGAGTATGTGTTTTCAAAATTTTTCATTGCCTTTGGTGTATAAATCTGGACTGAAAAAAGAATGGAAGTATAGTATCCCTTTCTAGGGCACCTTCTCTTATCTGCTGTTTCTTCTCCAGTCAGGTGCAGCCTCACTCTTGCAGCACCAGGATTCTGAGGCTGATCTACTCACAGCCAAAGTGAGAATATAAATAACCAAACTAATGCAGTGCTGGAGCTAAAACTGCTGGAGCTTTGCATATTCGTCATACAGCGATCCACAGAAGGTTTCTTTTGTGTTTGCATTCCAAACACAGCAATCTGAGTTTTCCAGAGTTTTCCTGTCTGTTATATATATGTATATGTGCACTTTTCTTTTTTGCTCTGCAAAATAAGGGGAAGATCATTTAATGGTAGTAACCAGGTTATTACCATTCACCTCTAAATTGGATGTATCCCTGATTCTTTTATCTCCAGTCCCTGTACAAAGAAAAACATATCCTTTGCTGATGGATTTGAAATCTAAGAAGTCCCTTTAATGTAAGAAATCTAGATGAGACTCAGTACTTGAATTTCTCACAGATCATGTACAATTTAACAGGCAACAGAAGGGATATAACATGCCTGAATCTCCAGAGCACGACAAAGGAGTGGATGGATAACACCACATTCCTGAAATGTCACTCCAGATCAAAAAGTGAGTCCTCTTGAGTAATGGTGTGTATTGGGTTCATAAAAGATAATAAAGTGCTTGCACTTCTCTAAGTACATGTGTGAAACGAATGTACACCTGAAGTTTGGGAGTGCTAGGTTTCAGACACATAATTCTTTTTAGCATTTACAGCTAGGGATCTTACCTGTTACAAGCTGCCTTGCAGCAGCTAATAACCAGAAAGTTTTGGGTCACTTTTACAGTCAAGTCACCCACCTAATATTTGGCAAAAAACCTCAGTGGGAAAGGACAATGTTGCAAATATATCTGTGGCAATCATTTAATTGTTTATGCATCAAAATAGCACTGGAAAATAAATAACAATGTTCAGGGGTTTTTCTATATGTCACCACAGCTTGTATGGGGCAAGTCTTTAGTTGCTGAGCTTTAGAACATTGGCAGAAGAACAAGGGAAACTATGTGGAAAGGTTAGCCAAAAATGTCAGCTTTAACTTTAGAGGAATAACTTTTTCACTCATAACAGAAAATCCATAAAACAGATACAGGACTAAAATGAAACCAGCAGGACAGCAAGAGAACCTGCATTGTGTATAAAGTGCATAAATTTGTTATCCACTCTTCAGATAATATTAAGGCAGTGGATCAACGACTATTACCATCATTGAGCAGCAGCAAGGATGGTACTTCATTAGCTAACTCTTAGCCATTTTCAATGGGAAGAATTATCTAACATAAAGTAGGGATTTCAGTTAAAGATGAGATGTGTGATTGTATCCCGACTGTTCAACAGAGGAAAGGCCTACTGGCATCATGTTAACTTTGAAGGTAAAGACAATTAGATGAAAGCCATCAGCCTTTGGTTTTCACAGTGTAGGTTTCAAGTGTTAGATGAAAGTTCCCCATGACAGCTGTGGGAATACTTCTATTGTGTCAGGATTATTTTGCACCAGTGCCTAAGAATACTAGAGGCAAAAGCCAGGTATAAGACTGCTATTGCATTGGTGCTACAGCCATAGCAACACAGAGTTTTGTTTGAGGAAAATAAATTAGGTTTTGTGAAGCTCTATCATTCTCTAGCTGGACTATGCCCTGTTTCCACACTAACTACATTACTATGTTGACTGTTCTTACAGACAACTTGTAGATAAAGGACAACAAACTAGAGTTAACGTGACTGGTAGAAATGTAATCACACTAGAAAACTTAGATTCTCTCAGGCTGTCTTGAGTCCACTAACAATTATCTTTAGGAAGGTATTCATGGAGACAGAAACTTTTAAAGGCAAAAACAATTTATTGATTAGCCTAAGTTTAATTCCTGAAACAAATATTTAATCAAACACCTTATTTTGACTACCTAGAAGATAACATGGAAATAAGAACAACCAAGAATTTGTTATAATCAAATGTCATCTTTTATTTTGAGATATTTATTGACCTGTAAAAGTGTCATATATATTGACTTCACTAAAATTTCTAAAATCTTGCATGACTAGGTGAAACTGCCACAGCATGAGCATACAAATGAATAGAACAAATTCACTGTGAACTTAAAAGAATGGTCTACATAGGATTCCAGAAAGATCTGGATGGAAGCTATTTCAGAACGAGACTGCTAGCAGCTTCATGGAGCACAGACCCTGCTTACATTACACAGAGGGAGTGACTGCAGGCATACTTAATAGTGCTGGGGTTCAGTGTGATCCTAACACTGCAGAATGACCCTTGGAAAGACAGAATACTGTTCAACAAGGACAAATGCAGAGTGTGACGCGTAATTTTTAGCAGATCAAAGGCTGAGTGTGAACCACGAATGCACCACTGTTAAGGAAAGGCAAATAACACCAGTGGGTACAAATAATGTAACTGCAGAGCAAATTAAGTGGCCTTTTAAAACAGTGCTGGACAGTATTTTTCCTATCTTGGACATAATGGTTTGAAAAAGATTTTCACTAGCAAGTGAATATCTAAAGGAGTGCAAAGAAAGGATTCAAAGTTCACAGTGATGGCCTTGTTTGAAACTTTATGTTGTCAGATAAACTGCAAAGAGGAAAAAATTAATCATTCTCATGTCCACTGTGGATGAAGTTACACACTATCACAGAATCAGAGCTGAAGGAAACTTTGACATGTTCTTGCAGGCAACATCATCCTTTCTAAATACATTATATTAACTTTGAGTTCTTAATCCAGGTGGAGAACTATTGTTAACAGCCGCTACTCTGATATTTAGAAAACTTCTCAAGGAATCAGACTGGAGAAAACTCAAATGAAAAAATGAATTCTTACTCAAAATGAGCATATCCTAAAGCCTGCTGTGTGAGAATTATTACCATCTCTTGTTTTGAAGACCCTTTGTATGACACTTGGATATTGGCAGGCTGAAAGTGTTAGTTAATAAAATTTTCAAGAAAATGTCAAGAAATTCAATTTTTCCCTTCATCGTTTCTCATAAAAAAGAGGTATATAAGCACTGTTTCTATTATAAAAAGCATGTCATATTTTTCAAAATAATAATTTTCTTTCAATTTTAATTTTTTTAAAAAATCTTTAAGTTTATTAGAATTTACAACCTCCTAAGATTTTCCCTTTCCTCCTGAAACTTAGCTGGTTTAGCATCTTCTCAGAGGATAAGGCAGCATTCTTGTCAGACTCAGTAATAAGTTTCATTAGAAAAGCAATGTGAGAAAACAAAAAAGAGCAAAAAGTAACATAGCTGGCAACCTAAACATATATTGCTAAGTCTACTCTGTGCTCTTTTGAACTTTTATAAGTAATCCTGAAATGAGAGCTGCACTAAGCTTTTTCTTAAAGATCTGAACTGCAGAGAAACAGTCCCTTTAGCAAAAAATGCTTTTGAACTTTATGTATTTGAATCAGCTGTTTTAGATGTAAAACTTGTAAGAGCACTTTTGCTGCATAAAGAATAAAAATAGCATATTTAATTTAGTGCATATACATTGTTGGAGGAGGATTTCTGAAATGACTTTTCTTAAACTCTGTCTAATCTTTCAAAGCTTATAGGACTTTAAAAAATATTTCACGTTCCCACAATTTTAATTGAGCTGCATGTACAGTTTTATGGAAAAGGAGAATTTTGAGAAGACGTTCAACAGTTCAACATATCAAAAGTAGTTTGATAAAATTTTGCTTAAGATCAACAAACAATACCTCACATATCTGAACGAGAGGGAGAAGCCAAGACTACACTTCTGCTGTTGAGAAAACAGTTCTCTATCATACTCAAATATAAATTCCATTGCGAGATTTCTTTGCGTCTGTGTTATATCCAGTGATTTTTAACAGACTGGTTCTTAAATGATACACTGGGTCAAATTATTCAGCCAGAAAACACTCAGAGCATGTAGTGCACCTTCCTTCCTGTCTCTCCCTGAATTAATTAGTGTTTTAACAAGTGGATGACTTCTAGAAGTAAAACATTTTAAGAGATGGAGACCTCACAATACTCCTGGTAGTCTGTTCCAATGGGTACTAATTTTTACTACTTAAAATTCTTCACATATTTCTGGTTTAATTTTTTTCTAGCTGTAACTCCTATCATTTGCCTTTTGTTACATTTCTGTGTGAAATACTGAAGAGCTCTTTATTAAGAAATGTTTCAGTCCCTTGAGATTTAATGTGGTCAGATCTCTCCAAAAGCTTTTCTTCTCTATAGAGATAGATTTTGAGTCTTTGACTGTAACCCATGCTTTCCAATACTTTGATTATCCATCTGGCTCCATTTTTAATCATTTTCCTTTGGTGTACTTAAATTCACTTTAGAGAATTGCATCTACTCTAAAACAAGGCTGTCTATTTTAGACAGTCCATTTACACTACAAATTATGCCTATGATGACAAGACAGTGCTCTTCATCCTGGCTGCACTACTGAATATCATTTGTCAGTTTGATGATAGTGCTAGTCTTGAGTTTAATAGAAAAAAAGAGTCTGCTGGAGATCTCTTTTCGGAGATTTTTTTCCAATATCAACTTTTTACTGTTTGTCTGTCCAGTTTTTCCCAATTAACCTCATCAGTTCCCTTCCTTGACTAAACTATATTCCAATACTTCTGGTACATGCTGCAAAAGTATCACACCTTGATGTGATGCCCATATGCCATACAAAGTAGCGGTAAACTCCTGTTGACTTCCAGGAGCAGAGAGCAGGAAGCTTAATTTTTTACTTCTCAATATTTCATCACAATGTCACCAAAGTATTGCTTTATTTCAGTCTGCAAAGCATTCATTGAGCTAATAGATCAGAAAGTAACAATGATATATAGATAGAGATTTTGATATAGATACAGATGTAGATATAGGTATAGGTAGATATATCAATATGATTAAAATAGCAGCTTTTAAATTTTTAAAATCACCCTGTAATTTAAATCACTATGACATTAAGCCCTCCATCTTTCTAGGGACAAATGAAGTTTCCAATTTGCCTCAGAAGCTTTGAAAGTTATGTCTATGGGAGATCGGGTAATGTTAAGGATTTCACAATAGAGTTCAAATTTGCTATTAATTCAAAGCAGTTTTTCATAAGTTGTGTCAGTTATACACAGTTCATGGTTATGCCTTTAAATTTCCTCCTCATTAAATAGAGGCATAATTATTCACCATGTAGAATGGAGAGAAGACATTTTCCTTTAAATATTCTAATCTCACACTAGGCATCAGGTCACTGTAAATCCACCTTTCTCAAAGAAACAAGGGAAAAATTAAAAATTTCTACAAAGGTTATCATGATTTCAACTTCAGTTCCTCTGGAGGAAGATTTACCAGGTTAGGGAACAGGAAACAAATGTGTTACCTGAAAAGTCTAAAAGGTTTTCCTGTGCATCATATTACAATTTATAACTCTTATGTGATTTTGCAAGGAAAATATTCAGAGGATGTAATGATAATGAGGAACAGTCTGACATTATGTAAGTTGCCTTTCAAACAGATGTAGGCTGCTATTAGGCTGCCCTTAGCCTCCTCTTAATCCAACTAAACAACCCCAACTCTTCTATGATCTCTTCATCTGTCCTGTACTGGAGGCTCCTGACCAGCTAGTCACGTGCTGCTGGATGCTCTTGAGTTCCTTCACATCCTCCTTGAGCTAGGGAGCCCAAACAGGGATGCAGTAATTTAAACCAGTGAGGACTTATTCAGTGTCTTACTCACTATGACAACGTTGCTGGTGTCCATCTCAGCTCTCAGAAGGGCACACAGCAGCCAGACTCGACTATTTCTTTCTAGAAGTTGAGATATTAATTGGACTTGCATGAATTGCAAATGTTTGTTTTTTGACGCTCCTTTTTCCAGTCATATATTCCAGTACAGAAATAATTAAAGCAGAATCCCAAACAACTGACTACAGCAAACAAATAAATACATGAATAAGTAAATATACCTCTGCCATTCATCATAGAAAAAAATGTGTTGACTACAATGCCATTAAGGGAGGTGATGGCTGTACACAGCACAGAAAACAGCATTTCATGGAATTCTTCATTCTTTCACTTGGCATTGTATAGCAAGATGAGAGCTGAAGAGGGGAAACAGATGACTGCAGGAGCTTCTACGAAGTCTAGCATAAAAGCAGGGGTTGTTTTCTCCCAGTGTAGGGTGTCCATATTCAGTGCAGGCACGGACATGCCTTACTAAGGATATTGACAATAATGTTTTTACCTAACTAGTATGTTTTAAGTCAGATTCCAGACTTCATAGCTGAATATTTTTAGTGCCTCTTGAGACCCAGTTTAATATCCTATCCTAAGTTTTTGAGACATTGGGGTAGATTTCCACTGCTAGTTTGGAATTATACCTGTCCAGCTCTGTGATGGGGTCTAGAAAAGTAGGTGAGCTGTGCCATTTAGTGACTGAAGAAGCTTCTAAGAAACCCAAGTGGACTTTGCCATGAAGATTAGGGGCAGGATAAAATTACTGCATCTTTTTGTATCTAATCCCTGGGAAAGTGACAGCATAAGCCAGGAGAGGTCTCCAATATGCAACATGTACCTTTTACAGGTTGCAGCAGTGGAAGCCTTTTCTATCCATCATCTATAAATGTCCCCTAGCCAAAGATTCCCAAAGTAGATGGTAAAAATGTGGGCACTATTGATTATATGAGGATTTTGGTAGACAACTCACAGTGTTAAAAAGTGCTTCTTTCAGAAATACTTTACAGTATGTAATCTGTATTTTTCAGAGGAGAGAAAACCATTAGAATAGATATTAACAGGGAAAAGGATTTTGTCATGTGACACATGACCCCAATCTTATAGAGGAGATCTAAGAAAACTATAGTCTTTTTTTGGTGTTTTGTGGTCAATATGTTTTGTAGCAGACTCCTTTACTTTTATTTTTCATTTCTGAGACTCCTTGATGTCAGTTATGCATGTTCCCATTTCTCTGCATCAGCAATGGTATCTGTCTGTTTTCTTCTGTATTTCAGGGGTTTCTATTCTGAAGTGTTACTTCTTCTTTTGTTACTGCAGCTTACTTCAGCACAATAATTAAGTTGATTGTGTGCTTCAAGTGGCTATCCACATTTCAGATTACACTTCTTTGGATTCTTAAACTTTTGCAAGATATGTTTAACATTATATATTGTAATAATTTTTAACATCTACTTTTATTATTTCTGTGTGCTTGTTGTTTCTCTTTAAGTTACAACATGTTATTAATAAAGAGTCAAGACAGACACCAAATCTACATTTGAAACAGTCTCAGTTGAGAGCCAGTGTATCATAATTTATTATTATTCAGCTATTCCACATTCTCTCATTTTGAGTATTGCAGTATTGCTTAGAACATCCATTCCAGGATTCTTCTTAGCCTATGGATTATGAAATTACTAAAAAATTTACAGACATCCAGAGCCAAAAATTACTAAAGTAGTCACACTCAAACCAGAGGATTCACATCTGCAGAGTTCCCCCACTTTTGTTGGTGTCACTTCATTTGAATCAATGGTGTGATATCCTGAAGAATCAGAACACAAAGGGTTAGTGCAGAATCCAGCTTTATTTAATCTTCATTAGTGATCTGGAGGTGGAAGCAAACAGCTCATTAACAGAATTTGCAGATGCTAATAAATTGAGAGAAGTTATGTACCCGAGGGAAGATT
Organism: Brachypodius melanocephalos; assembly: GCA_013398615.1. Classification (NCBI taxonomy): domain Eukaryota; kingdom Metazoa; phylum Chordata; class Aves; order Passeriformes; family Pycnonotidae; genus Brachypodius; species Brachypodius melanocephalos. The sequence goes on along the minus strand of VZSR01003371.1, from coordinate 13,940,778 downwards.
GCAAAATAATAAAAGGGCATCCAACAGAGGTTTAAAATGTGGACAGAAAAAACAATTTAACTCAGGAGAGCTAGTATTAATACAACTCAGAAAATAATTAAAAGCACAAATAAGAACGCAAATTAATTTCATACTTCACAGTAGAGACATTGCATCAGCAGAAGAATATCTATTCTTTTAGGTATTTGGAAAGGAAAACACAAAACTTGATCTGGAAATAGAGCCCATCATTGATGATAGAAAAAACGGGCAGGAAAAATAGATACTTAGAGGCATAATGCAAGATGCTTCTGCTTTAGGATTTTCAGTGAACTGATGAAGGCTCTAATTTACTATACATGTTCAGTGAATTCCTGCAGGGGATTTTTCATACCTTCGATTGTCCAAATATTCTAATTTTTTAATACGTTTCTCAGGAAGTTGACTAGATTTAAACACAATGAAATTTTTTATGATAATATGAAGTTTGGAATCTGAAAACGTAAGGATCATTTATGCTGTTTGACCTTTATTAATTTTTATGAATTAGTAAAGATTAAGAGATCTATTAAAATAAGTAAATTAAGAAATTGCTGCTATTAAATAAAGAGCAAGTATTACAACCATTTTGCCTGGCAGAAAATATTCAAAAACTATATCAGTCTTTCATTGAGTTTATTTACAGAATTAAATAACAATGCTGTTATGGTTTAAACTATACATTGTTGGATTTAACCAACTATGATTAATTTGAATTTCTATCTTTGGACCTTTATAGCTGAAGTTAGCTTTATGGTGACATGTTAAAAAAATCATTAAAAGCAATAATTATAAGAAAATCATAGTTGTTTATACTTCTCTTTTATTCCTACAATAGATTCTGTGTTTCTTCACTGTGGGAAATAACATCTCTGATATAGAGAAATAAAAATCGTGCTGCTTGCTTTGGCTAGCTTTAAAGTTAGTCATGAGCTCATGAGGACATAATGCCATTCAGATGTGAGCCTGAGGTTTTGCTAAACATTTCCAAGAATTTTGACAGCTAATCTCTATTTCTTTTATATTGAGAAAGTTAAAAGAATAATTAAAAAGTTCAGTTTGTGTAGTTCATTGTCCAAACATAATACAGGTCACTGTATACTTAAGGTCTTCATTCCAGTAATTTCCTACCCATCGCACTTTTGTCCTTACCTTTTAATCCTTATTTATTCATTTAATATTCATATCAAACCAGAAAATGTTCCCTTTCGATTCCCAATACAACCATTCTTCTTGCCCTTCTGCCTTCCTTTTATTAGAGCGATATTTACTGCGGTAGCACTTCCTCTGCTTTTCCTCTCCTCCTCTAATTACATTGCGGACTATTTGGAATGATTCCCTCTGTCTCTAAAGACTCTTTAAGATGAGATTAGCTGACCATCTCATCATTTTTGCAATCCCTTAGTTGGTGGTGGCCTAGAGCTTCTCATTTTGAGCTTCACTTAATATGATGTTCTCTTGTCATTGCCACTCAAGCATATGTATCCCAGCTGTGAAGCTGCAGAACATGCAAGTTTTGGCAGTTATCACGCTCGCTTTGCATTTGAAGCAGATGAGATAAAAAAGAGCTCTAGCATCCTGAGACACAAATGATCACATATGAGGGAGAAGGAAAGAAAATAAAGATTGTGTAGGATTTGACCTCAAGTGCACATTTTTGTGTGACTAGTTGCCTAATGATAAACATCTGTGAAATCAGCGTTGTGTGCCCTCTAAAAAAGGGCAGCTCAATTTGTTGATGTTGTTGTGGACTGACAGAGCATGATCTGACCAGCATTTGTAAAGTACAATTGAACTCAAGAAAAATGAGGAATACTGGAAATACGTAGGCTTTGCAGACAGGCAGAGGAGGATGAGCAATGGAATGGAATTTCAGCTAATATGTGTGGTATGTCTGGAATCCCTATCTGAGATATAGTATTAAAATTGAATTTCCCAAGAAGAAATATAACACTGTCAGAGAAACCCCACTGGCAGCATGAGAAAAAAAAAAAAACAGCCATTGTTTTCATTCTGTTATTTATCTGCTTTAGAAGCATAAATCAGTCATTATGCTTTAACACAAAATAGTTAACGTGTCACTTCCTCTGTGCCATTCCTCAGATATCCAGTGAGACAATCTTCTTGGCCATCAAACACATGTACCTTGGAATTGCACACCCACGCATTCAGGGCCAGGTTTGCTGTCTTTCACCAACTGGAGCCCTCTCATTCATCACACTGGGTCAGGTCAGCAGACTGGTGCTGCTGGTGGGCTTGCTTGGCCAGCTTCCCTATGTGGCAGCTGCAGAGTGCTGACTGTGATTAATCATGTGGCAGTTACAGTGCTATATTAATTGTTTTGCTTCACAGACAAAAATAAAAACTTTCAATTGTTAAGTCTCTAACAAGACTCAAGTTGCCACTTTAGCTTCTTTGAATAAGTGTTAAAACACTGAGAAACCGTATTAGTGCCTTATTTTCTCTTATGAGTATGATTTAGGCTACTGAACATCATGAAATATCTTCCAGTCAAATAAGCTAGCATTGTTTTGAAGATTGTAAAATTAATTAATAATTAAGACATTGGGAAATATTAAGATTTGTTTTTAATTTAAGGTTTCATATTTTCTCTAAAAATATTTATTTTTTTAGCTCTTGTGATCAGTAATTTTTGCAGTTTGTACAAAACTTAAAGCCCAATTGTCTGAAAACGCTTTTATCCCCCTCTCTTTTGCCTGTAAGTGAAAAGAAAATCAATTATTTTTACATTTTTAAAATAAAAATATAGTTTGGGATTTAATTAGGAATCTACAAGATTTATTCCCTTTTTGTCTCAGGAGTGATGTCCAATGCTCCTCATGGCTGGACTCGGGGTCGTGTTTTTGGCTGGTTTATGGCCAGGGTGCTTAATACGATTCTGCTGTACCAGGTTCTATCTTGTTCATTCTTTTCAAAATCCATCCTAAAGCTTTAGCTTGTGATTTCAAATCAGAGTTTAGTAAGCCTAATACATTTTCCCTACCAAAAAAGTCAACAGTTTCTTGGATCCCCATCCTCAATCACAGAGTCCTCATGTCTGCACTGTTATTCATTTGATACGTGGTGGGTGTGCTGGTGATCAGAAATTATCCACTTGAGTGGTGAAGGGAGGGAGTGGTGTAGGGAGGCAGTGGTGTTTCTTTACTGATATCTTAATTAGTCCACTGTGGAGAAAAAGAAATGCCCTCATTGACAGAAAGCAAACAGACATATATGGTGAGAAAGAGCTGCATAGGGGAGGACAGAAATCTGTTCTGACAGCAGAAAGCACGAAACTCACCTTTAGCATCTGGTCCACAGTTTGTTGGGTTAAATAAAATTGTTCCCATTGGGTTGGAATCCCAGAAAACTCTGAGTCATTTATCGATTTTTATGGTGTCCTCATAGTTTTACTTATAATACTCATAGCTGAATGCTCCTAATAGGTGTGAAAATCCAACAATGCACTTTATTTTACTGCTTATTCTATACTTAGTTCAGCATTGTCTAGGCAAGTCATCACTGAATTCTTCTCTCATTCTTGCCTGTAAAATCATAAGTATCTCTGTTCAAGACAAGCAAATAATGGTGCCACAGAAGTGGACAGAGGAAAACAACACAGTGATGGTACTTGATTGTAGAAAAGTGGGCTTTCTGCTACCGGCCAGCAGAGGTTTCTCAGCCCTGCTCCACCTGAAAGTCCGTGGGGTTCAATCTCTAGCTGCCACGTGGTCTGAGGCTTGGCAAATGAAGAGAGGATTCTGCTGTAGTTTAGGAAGATGTTTATTCCATGGGAATGGAAGGCAGAATGAAGCAGAATAAGAATCTGGACCTCGGTTCTCCCCTTATGTCACTTCGGGTGAAACCCGAACCATGGGGGGTCTTGATCCAATAGGGAAGGCAGGGGGGAGTGGTTCGGGGCAAGGATACCTTACACCACAATGGTGTTGCAGTTTATAATCAAAAATGTATAATATTGTAATGG